>VMKM01000386.1:0-365000 GCA_008360985.2 Macquaria ambigua | reverse complement strand
CACTGTGAGGCATCATCAACATGTTTAGGCTTCAGAGGCCAATTTTGAGGTTTTTCTGCTCAACCCACTCAGAGGTGCATGTCAGACAGTAAGCCGTGACACTTCCTGTCGTCAATAGGTGGCGCTATGAGTGTGGCCGCAAATATGCATATGGATGCCTTCAGGGCGGGGGGGTCATGCCACATGGTGAGTTTGGGGCCTCTTGGACAATGTACAGTCCAGTTATAGACCACTTCCTGTTTGGCGGCAAAACACCTGATTTCCACGCCGCGCAACGGGCACGCCGTTCACATTATAGCAAATCTGCGAGTATCGTTTAAAGGTCAACTTGTCTAGAGGGCATAGGCCAAGTTTGAAGTGAATCGGATAAAATCTCTGGGCGGAGTTCGCAAAAGCATGAGCCCTGGAAATGGCCAAAATATGCCTCAAACTGAGCACTTTATGAAAAATACCCGACTTCCTGTTGGGTTTAGAGTAGGGGTCCAAGAGGCTTTTTTCTAAGTCTGGGCGTCACCCATAAGCATACCAAGTTTGGTGCATCTAGCTCAAAGTGAAAGGGGGGGGCATTAACTTCGAAAACTGAAGGTGGCGCTATAATTTTTGCCCCCCCCCCCATGCTCCGAACCCATGTCAGACCGGAATTTTCGCCAAGCCGCACGTGTGTGCAAATTTTCATGACTTTTTGAGCATGTTTAGGCCCCCATTTTTGCAGTCAAACGCATAAAATAATTATAATAATAATAATAATTCTTACAATTTCAATAGGTCCTTGCACCGATTTTCGGTGCTTCGGGCCCTAATTAAAGCTGCAAGCAGCATTGAAGGGCCCGAAGCACATGTGCGCGCGTCGGGGAGTGCAGCGCGTCGGGGAGTGCAGCGCACGCCGCTTCACGACAACAGAGTGCAGGGCTCACCTCCCCTCACACACACTCACAGACAGAAAGCCTGACGGAAGACCAAGTCAGAGCATGCACAGCAGCCAGTGCTTGTCCTTGATTAGACTAAGTGTCCCAAATTGAGTTGTGGATGGGAGTTGTTGAGTGTCTGTATGGCCAGGCTGGTTTTTGGGCTGTGAGGGCCAGCAAATACAATCCACACACACAGGCACACACAGGCACACACACACAGGCACACACAGCAGGTCAGAGAGGCTGCAGAAAAGACAGTGAATTTACATTGCATAGTAAACCTATATATCTCCAGCATAATGGGTTGTGAACTAAACTGAGGTGGTCTGAAGCATGAATGACCTGGGCTGAAAATTAATACCATTCCAGGCCCTGCTGGACACCAACCGGATGACACAGCTGTAAATGTTCATATGTTTTGGACAATGCACAAACAATGAAATGTATCTGCATGAGAATTCCTCCTGACTAAAGTTTATAAAGAATGACAAAGACAAACATCAGTCACAGTCAGTCCTTTCTCCTGTCCTCCTCCCTGTGCTGTGAAGCAGGTACAAACACTGCCATCTGTTGGAAGAATCCATGAATTGCAGGAAGAGTGATGACAGACATGAAGTTCAAAGGCACGTCACGGGCACGCCGTTCAACTTAACGGAAATCTGAAGGCAGTTTTTCATGGCCAAGGTGTGTGGAGAGGGCATAGGCCAAGTTTGAAGTGAGTCTGATAAAATCTGTAGGAGCAGATTGCAGAGGAAGAAGCCCTGGAAATGGCCAAAATATCCTTAGAAATTTGCAGTTTATTGAAGATAACTGACTTCCTGTTGGGTTTAGGGCCGGGCTCCAATAGGCCTTTTTTTTAAGTCTGGGCATGACGAATATGCCACCAGATTTTCATACATTTAGGTGAAATTTTAAGGTTTTTTTTCAGATTTTGAAATTTGTGAGGGGGCGCTAATGAGGCGATTTGGCGACGCCCATGTCCAAGACCCATATCATACAAGAGAATACATCCCTCCCGACGTGTGTGGCAAGTTTCATGACATTTCAAGCATGTTTAGCCCCTCAAAAAACTGCTTCCTGTTTATGGCGAGGAATGCGTTGTCACGGCAACGCCGCTTGATGAAAACTCACAATTTTCACAGTCAAGCGTCATGAAGTTCTTAAGAGCATGCTGAGTGATTCTGAGGTGGATGTGGTTAACCTGCTAGGATCACTGATTAAAAGTATGGGGCCTGTCACTTCCTGTGTGATGGGGAAACACCTGACTTCCACGGCGCGTCACGGGCACGCCGTTCAAATTAATGTAAATCGCCGAGTATCGTTTAAAGGTCAACTTGTGTAGAGGGCATGGGCAAAGTTTGAAGTGAATCTGATGAAATCTGTAGGACGAGATGGCAAAAGCGTGAGCCCTGGAAATGAGCAAAATACCCTTAAAATGAACAGTTTATTAAAGATAAGTCACTTCCTGTTGGGTTTAGAGCAGGGGTCCAAGAGGTTTTTTTTTTGGTCTGGGCATGACGAATATGCCACCTGAGTTTCATAAATTTCCGTCAAATTTTGAGGGTGGTTTTGCAATTTTTTAATTTTCCAGGGGGCGCTAATGAGGCGATTTGGCCACGCCCATGTCCAAGACCCATATCATACAAGAGAATACATCCCTCCCGACGTGTGTGGCAAGTTTCATGACATTTTAAGCATGTTTAGCTCCTCAAAAAACTGCTTCCTGTTTATGGCGAAGAATGCGTTGTCACGGCAACGCCGTTTGATGAAACGTCACAATTTCCACAGTGAAGCTTCATCCACTTCTTAGGTCTGTCCTCCCCCGGTTTGAGGTGGATCCGGTTAACCTGCTAGGAGTACTGATTCAAAGTACGGGGCCTGGCACTTCCTGTCGTCACTAGGTGGCGCTATGACTTTGAGTAAATATTGACCCCTACATGTGTTCATGCCGGGAATGTCAATAAACGTGAGGAATTTGGAAAAGATCTGACCACTTTCAGCCAAGTTACAACACTTTGAATTTTCATGATGGAGCATCGACAGTCGCCGCGCCGCCATGACCACGCCCTTTGCAAAAACCTCACAATTTTCACTGTGAGGCATCATCAACATGTTTAGCCTTCAGAGGCCAATTTTGAGGTTTTTCTGCTCAACCCACTCAGAGGTGCATGTCAGACAGTAAGCCGTGACACTTCCGGTCGTCAATAGGTGGCGCTATGAGTGTGGCCGCAAATATGCATATGGATGCCTTCAGGGCGGGGGGGTCATGCCACATGGTGAGTTTGGGGCCTCTTGGACAATGTACAGTCCAGTTATAGACCACTTCCTGTTTGGCGGTAAAACACCTGATTTCCACGCCGCGCCACGGGCACGCCGTTCGAAATAATGTAAAACGCCGAGTATGGTTTAAAGGTCAACTTGTCTGGAGGGCATAGGCCAAGTTTGAAGTGAATCGGATCAAATCTCTGGGCGGAGTTCGCAAAAGCATGAGCCCTGGAAATGGCCAAAATATGCCTCAAAATGAGCACTTTATGAAAAATACCCGACTTCCTGTTGGGTTTAGAGTAGGTGTCCAAGAGGCTTTTTTCTAAGTCTGGGCATCACCCATAAGCATACCAAGTTTGGTGCATCTAGCTCAAAGTGAAAGGGGGGGGCATTAACTTCGAAAACTGAAGGTGGCGCTATAATTTTTGCCCCCCCCCCCCCATGCTCCGAACCCATGTCAGACCTCTATTTTCGCCAAGCCGGACGTGTGTGCAAATTTTCATGACTTTTCGAGCACCTTTAGGCCCCCATTTTCCCACTCAATGTCGCGCAAGAAAAATAATAATAATAATAATAATAATCCTTAGAATTTCAATAGGTCCTTGCACCGATTTTCGGTGCTTCGGGCCCTAATAACTCTTACAATTTCAATAGGTCCTTGCACCGACTTTCGGTGCTTCGGGCCCTAATTAAAGCTGCAAGCAGCATTGAAGGGCCCGAAGCACATGTGCGCGCGTCGGGGAGTGCAGCGCGCGTCGGGGAGTGCAGCGCACGCCGCTTCACGACCACAGACTGCAGCGCTCCCCCCCCACACACACACGCGCGCGCAGACTCACACACAGAAAGCCTGACGGAAGACCAGACAAACAGCAGTCACAGTCAGTCCTTTCTCCTGTCCTCCTCCCTGTGCTTTAAAGCAGGTCCATCCATTAGTAAACCAACACTGCCATCTGTTGGAAGAATCCATGAATTGCTGGAAGAGTGATGACAGACATGAAGTTCAAAGGCACGTCACGGGCACGCCGTTCAACGTAACAGAAATCTGAAGGCAGGTTGTCATGGCCAAGGTGTGTGGAGAGGGCATAGGCCAAGTTTGAAGTGAGTCTGATAAAATCTGTAGGAGCAGATTGCAGAGGAAGAAGCCCTGGAAATTAGCAGTTTATTGAAGATAACTGACTTCCTGTTGGGTTTAGAGCAGGGCTCCAAGAGGCTTTTGTTTTGGTCTGGGCATGACGAATATGCCACCTGACTTTCATAAGTTTCCGTCAAATTTTAAGGGTGGTTTTGTGATTTTTTAATTTTCCAGGGGGCGCTAATGAGGCGATTTGGCCACGCCCATGTCCAAGACCCATGTCATACAAGAGAAGACATCCCTCCCGACGTGTGTGGCAAGTTTCATGACATTTGAAGCATATTTAGCCCCTAAAAAAACTGTTTCCTGTTCGTGGCGAGGAATGCGTTGTCACGGCAACGCCGCTTGATGAAAACTCACAATTTTCACAGTCAAGCGTCATGAAGTTCTTAAGAGCATGCTGAGTGATTTTGAGGTGGATCTGGTTAACCTGCTAGGAGCACTGATGAAAAGTATGGGGCCTGTCACTTCCTGTGTGATGGGGAAACACCTGACTTCCACGGCGCGTCACGTGCACGCCGTTCAAATTATAGCAACTCGCCGAGTATCGTTTAAAGGTCAACTTGTCTAGAGGGCATAGGCCAAGTTTGAAGTGAATCTGATGAAATCTCTGGGACGAGATGGCAAAAGCGTGAGCCCTGGAAATGAGCAAAATACCCTTAAAATGAACAGTTTATTAAAGATAAGTCACTTCCTGTTGGGTTTAGAGCAGGGGTCCAAGAGGCTTTTTTTTAGGTCTGGGCATGACAAATATGCCACCTGACTTTCATAAATGTCGGGCAAATTTTAAGGGTGGTTTTGCAATTTTTTAATTTTCCAGGGGGCGCTAATGAGGCGATTTGGCCACGCCCATGTCCAAGACCCATATCATACAAGAGAATACATCCCTCCCGACGTGTGTGGCAAGTTTCATGACATTTGAAGCATGTTTAGCCCCTCAAAAAACTGCTTCCTGTTTTTGGCGAAGAATGCGTTGTCACGGCAACGCCGTTTGATGAAACGTCACAATTTCCACAGTGAAGCTTCATCCACTTCTGAGGTCTATCCTCCCCAGGTTTGAGGTGGATCCGGTTAACCTGCTAGGAGTACTGATGACAAGTACGGGGCCTGGCACTTCCTGTCGTCACTAGGTGGCGCTATGACTTTGAGTAAATATTGACCCCTACATGTGTTCATGCCGGGAATGTCAATAAACGTGAGGAATTTGGAAAAGATCTGACCACTTTCAGCCAAGTTACGAGACTTTGAATTTTCATGATGGAGCATCGACATTCGCCGCGCCGCCATGACCACGCCCTTTGCAAAAACCTCACAATTTTCACTGTGAGGCATCATCAACATGTTTAGGCTTCAGAGGCCAATTTTGAGGTTTTTCTGCTCAACCCACTCAGAGGTGCATGTCAGACTGTAAGCCGTGACACTTCCTGTCGTCAATAGGTGGCGCTATGAGTGTGGCCGCAAATATGCATATGGATGCCTTCAGGGCGGGGGGGTCATGCCACATGGTGAGTTTGGGGCCTCTTGGACAATGTACAGTCCAGTTATAGACCACTTCCTGTTTGGCGGCAAAACACCTGATTTCCACGCCGCGCCACGGGCACGCCGTTCAAATTATAGCAAATCTGCGAGTATCGTTTAAAGGTCAACTTGTCTAGAGGGCATAGGCCAAGTTTGAAGTGAATCTGATAAAATCTCTGGGCGGAGTTCGCAAAAGCATGAGCCCTGGAAATGGCCAAAATATGCCTCAAAATGAGCACTTTATGAAAAATACCCGACTTCCTGTTGGGTTTAGAGTAGGGGTCCAAGAGGCTTTTTTCTAAGTCTGGGCATCACCCATAAGCATACCAAGTTTGGTGCATCTAGCTCAAAGTGAAAGGGGGGGGCATTAAGTTCGAAAACTGAAGGTGGCGCTATAATTTTTGCCCCCCCCCCCCCATGCTCCGAACCCATGTCAGACCGGTATTTTCGCCGAGCCGGACGTGTGTGCAAATTTTCATGACTTTTCGAGCACCTTTAGGCCCCCATTTTCCCACTCAATGTCGCGGAAGAAAAATAATAATAATAATAATAATAATAATAATAATAATCCTTACAATTTCAATAGGTCCTTGCACCGATTTTCGGTGCTTCGGGCCCTAATAATAATAATAATAATAATTAAAGCTGCAAGCAGCATTGAAGGGCCCGAAGCACATGTGCGCGCGTCGGGGAGTGCAGCGCACGCCGCTTCACAACAACAGAGTGCAGGGCTCACCCCCCCACACACACACACGCGCGCACACACTCACAGACAGAAAGCCTGACGGAAGACCAAGTCAGAGCATGCACAGCAGCCAGTGCTTGTCCTTGATTAGACTAAGTGTCCCAAATTGAGTTGTGGATGGGAGTTGTTGAGTGTCTGTATGGCCAGGCTGGTTTTTGGGCTGTGAGGGCCAGCAAATACAATCCACACACATACACACACACACACACACACACACACACACACACACACACACACACACACACACACACAGGCACACACACACAGGCACACACAGCAGGTCAGAGAGGCTGCAGAAAAGACAGTGAATTTACATTGCATAGTAAACCTATATATCTCCAGCATAATGGGTTGTGAACTAAACTGAGGTGGTCTGAAGCATGAATGACCTGGGCTGAAAATTAATACCATTCCAGGCCCTGCTGGACACCAACCTGATGACACAGCTGTAAATGTTCATATGTTTTGGACAATGCACAAACAATGAAATGTATCTGCATGAGAATTCCTCCTGACTAAAGTTTATAAAGAATGACAAAGACAAACATCAGTCACAGTCAGTCCTTTCTCCTGTCCTCCTCCCTGTGCTGTGAAGCAGGTACAAACACTGCCATCTGTTGGAAGAATCCATGAATTGCAGGAAGAGTGATGACAGACATGAAGTTCAAAGGCACGCCACGGGCACGCCGTTCAACTTAACGGAAATCTGAAGGCAGGTTTTCATGGCCAAGGTGTGTGGAGAGGGCATAGGCCAAGTTTGAAGTGAGTCTGATAAAATCTGTAGGAGCAGATTGCAGAGGAAGAAGCCCTGGAAATGGCCAAAATATCCTTAGAAATTTGCAGTTTATTGAAGATAACTGACTTCATGTTGGGTTTAGGGCCGGGCTCCAAGAGGCCTTTTTTTTAAGTCTGGGCATGACGAATATGCCACCAGATTTTCATACATTTAGGTGAAATTTTAAGGGTGTTTTTCAGATTTTGAAATTTGTGAGGGGGCGCTAATGAGGCGATTTGGCCACGCCCATGTCCAAGACCCATATCATACAAGAGAATACATCCCTCCCGACGTGTGTGGCAAGTTTCATGACATTTCAAGCATGTTTAGCCCCTCAAAAAACTGCTTCCTGTTTCTGGCGAGGAATGCGTTGTCACGGCAACGCCGCTTGATGAAAACTCACAATTTTCACAGTCAAGCGTCATGAAGTTCTTAAGAGCATGCTGAGTGATTTTGAGGTGGATGTGGTTAACCTGCTAGGAGCACTGATTAAAAGTATGGGGCCTGTCACTTCCTGTGTGATGGGGAAACACCTGACTTCCACGGCGCGTCACGTGCACGCCGTTCAAATTATAGCAAATCGCCGAGTATCGTTTAAAGGTCAACTTGTGTAGAGGGCATGGGCCAAGTTTGAAGTGAATCTGATGAAATCTCTGGGACGAGATGGCAAAAGCGTGAGCCCTGGAAATGAGCAAAATAGCCTTAAAATGAACAGATTATTAAAGATAAGTCACTTCCTGTTGGGTTTAGAGCAGGGGTCCAAGAGGCTTTTTTTTTGGTCTGGGCATGACGAATATGCCACCTGAGTTTCATAAATTTCCGTCAAATTTTGAGGGTGGTTTTGCAATTTTTTAATTTTCCAGGGGGCGCTAATGAGGCGATTTGGCCACGCCCATGTCCAAGACCCATATCATACAAGAGAATACATCCCTCCCGACGTGTGTGGCAAGTTTCATGACATTTGAAGCATGTTTAGCCCCTCAAAAAACTGCTTCCTGTTTATGGCGAAGAATGCGTTGTCACGGCAACGCCGTTTGATGAAACGTCACAATTTCCACAGTGAAGCTTCATCCACTTCTTAGGTCTGTCCTCCCCAGGTTTGAGGTGGATCCGGTTAACCTGGTAGGAGTACTGATTCAAAGTACGGGGCCTGGCACTTCCTGTCGTCACTAGGTGGCGCTATGACTTTGATGAAATATTGACCCCTACATGTGTTCATGCCGGGAATGTCAATAAACGTGAGGAATTTGGAAAAGATCTGACCACTTTCAGCCAAGTTACGAGACTTTGAATTTTCATGATGGAGCATCGACATTCGCCGCGCCGCCATGACCACGCCCTTTGCAAAAACCTCACAATTTTCACTGTGAGGCATCATCAACATGTTTAGCCTTCAGAGGCCATTTTGAGGTTTTTCTGCTCAACCCACTCAGAGGTGCATGTCAGACAGTAAGCCGTGACACTTCCTGTCGTCAATAGGTGGCGCTATGAGTGTGGCCGCAAATATGCATATGGATGCCTTCAGGGCGGGGGGGTCATGCCACATGGTGAGTTTGGGGCCTCTTGGACAATGTACAGTCCAGTTATAGACCACTTCCTGTTTGGCGGCAAAACACCTGATTTCCACGCCGCGCCACGGGCACGCCGTTCAAATTATAGCAAATCTGCGAGTATCGTTTAAAGGTCAACTTGTCGACAGGGCATAGGCCAAGTTTGAAGTGAATCGGATAAAATCTCTGGGCGGAGTTCGCAAAAGCATGAGCCCTGGAAATGGCCAAAATATGCCTCAAAATGAGCACTTTATGAAAAATACCCGACTTCCTGTTGGGTTTAGAGTAGGGGTCCAAGAGGCTTTTTTCTAAGTCTGGGCGTCACCCATAAGCATACCAAGTTTGGTGCATCTAGCTCAAAGTGAAAGGGGGGGGCATTAACTTCGAAAACTGAAGGTGGCGCTATAATTTTTGCCCCCCCCCCCCCATGCTCCGAACCCATGTCAGACCGGAATTTTCGCCAAGCCGCACGTGTGTGCAAATTTTCATGACTTTTTGAGCATGTTTAGGCCCCCATTTTTGCAGTCAAACGCATAAAATAATTATAATAATAATTAAAGCTGCAAGCAGCATTGAAGGGCCCGAAGCACATGTGCGCGCGTCGGGGAGTGCGGCGTGCGTCGGGGAGTGCAGCGCGCGTGGGGGAGTGCATTTCCTGAGTAAAGTTTATAAAGACCGACAAAGACAAACAGCAGTCACAGTCAGTCCTTTCTCCTGTCCTCCTCCCTGTGCTTTAAAGCAGGTCCATCCATTAGTAAACCAACACTGCCATCTGTTGGAAGAATCCATGAATTGCTGGAAGAGTGATGACAGACATGAAGTTCAAAGGCCTGTCACGGGCACGCCGTTCAACGTAACGGAAATCTGAAGGCAGGTTGTCATGGCCAAGGTGTGTGGAGAGGGCATAGGCCAAGTTTGAAGTGAGTCTGATAAAATCTGTAGGAGCAGATTGCAGAGGAAAAAGCCCTGGAAATTAGCAGTTTATTGAAGATAACTGACTTCCTGTTGGGTTTAGAGCAGGGCTCCAAGAGGCTTTTTTTTTGGTCTGGGCATGACGAATATGCCACCTGAGTTTCATAAGTTTCCGTCAAATTTTAAGGGTGGTTTTGTGATTTTTTAATTTTCCAGGGGGCGCTAATGAGGCGATTTGGCCACGCCCATGTCCAAGACCCATGTCATACAAGAGAATACATCCCTCCCGACGTGTGTGGCAAGTTTCATGACATTTGAAGCATATTTAGCCCCTAAAAAAACTGTTTCCTGTTTATGGCGAGGAATGCATTGTCACGGCAACGCCGCTTGATGAAAACTCACAATTTTCACAGTCAAGCGTCATGAAGTTCTTAAGAGCATGCTGAGTGATTTTGAGGTGGATGTGGTTAACCTGCTAGGAGCACTGATTAAAAGTATGGGGCCTGTCACTTCCTGTGTGATGGGGAAACACCTGACTTCCACGGCGCGTCACGGGCACGCCGTTCAAATTATAGCAAATCGCCGAGTATCGTTTAAAGGTCAACTTGTCTAGAGGGCATGGGCAAAGTTTGAAGTGAATCTGATGAAATCTGTAGGACGAGATGGCAAAAGCGTGAGCCCTGGAAATGAGCAAAATACCCTTAAAATGAACAGTTTATTAAAGATAAGTCACTTCCTGTTGGGTTTAGAGCAGGGGTCCAAGAGGCTTTTTTTTAGGTCTGGGCATGACAAATATGCCACCTGACTTTCATAAATGTCCGTCAAATTTTAAGGGTGGTTTTGCAATTTTTTAATTTTCCAGGGGGCGCTAATGAGGCGATTTGGCCACGCCCATGTCCAAGACCCATATCATACAAGAGAATACATCCCTCCCGACGTGTGTGGCAAGTTTCATGACATTTGAAGCATGTTTAGCCCCTCAAAAAACTGCTTCCTGTTTATGGCGAAGAATGCGTTGTCACGGCAACGCCGTTTGATGAAACGTCACAATTTCCACAGTGAAGCTTCATCCACTTCTTAGGTCTATCCTCCCCAGATTTGAGGTGGATGTGGTTAACCTGCTAGGAGTACTGATGACAAGTACGGGGCCTGGCACTTCCTGTCGTCACTAGGTGGCGCTATGACTTTGAGTAAATATTGACCCCTACATGTGTTCGTGCCGGGAATGTCAATAAACGTGAGGAATTTGGAAAAGATCTGACCACTTTCAGCCAAGTTACAACACTTTGAATTTTCATGATGGAGCATCGACATTCGCCGCGCCGCCATGACCACGCCCTTTGCAAAAACCTCACAATTTTCACTGTGAGGCATCATCAACATGTTTAGCCTTCAGAGGCCAATTTTGAGGTTTTTCTGCTCAACCCACTCAGAGGTGCATGTCAGACAGTCAGCCGTGACACTTCCTGTCGTCAATAGGTGGCGCTATGAGTGTGGCCGCAAATATGCATATGGATGCCTTCAGGGCGGGGGGGTCATGCCACATGGTGAGTTTGGGGCCTCTTGGACAATGTACAGTCCAGTTATAGACCACTTCCTGTTTGGCGGCAAAACACCCGACTTCCACGCCGCGCCACGGGCACGCCGTTCGAAATAATGTAAAATCTGCGAGTATCGTTTAAAGGTCAACTTGTCTAGAGGGCATAGGCAAAGTTTGAAGTGAATCTGATAAAATCTGTGGGACTAGTTGGCAAAAGCATGAGGCCTGGAAATGGCCAAAATATGCCTCAAAATGAGCACTTTATGAAAAATACCGGACTTCCTGTTGGGTTTAGAGTAGGGGTCCAAGAGGCTTTTTTCTAAGTCTGGGCATCACCCATAAGCATACCAAGTTTGGTGCATCTAGCTCAAAGTGAAAGGGGGGGGCATTAACTTCGAAAACTGAAGGTGGCGCTATAATTTTTGCCCCCCCCCCCCATGCTCCGAACCCATGTCAGACCGGTATTTTCGCCGAGCCGGACGTGTGTGCAAATTTTCATGACTTTTCGAGCACCTTTAGGCCCCCATTTTCCCACTCAATGTCGCGGAAGAAAAATAATAATAATAATTAAAGCTGCAAGCAGCATTGAAGGGCCCGAAGCACATGTGCGCGCGTCGGGGAGTGCAGCGCGTCGGGGAGTGCAGCGCACGCCGCTTCACGACCACAGACTGCAGCGCTCCCCCCCCCCCCCACACACACACGCGCGCGCAGACTCACACACAGAAAGCCTAACGGAAGACCAGACAAACAGCAGTCACAGTCAGTCCTTTCTCCTGTCCTCCTCCCTGTGCTTTAAAGCAGGTCCATCCATTAGTAAACCAACACTGCCATCTGTTGGAAGAATCCATGAAGTGCTGGAAGAGTGATGACAGACATGAAGTTCAAAGGCACGTCACGGGCACGCCGTTCAACGTAACGGAAATCTGAAGGCAGGTTGTCATGGCCAAGGTGTGTGGAGAGGGCATAGGCCAAGTTTGAAGTGAGTCTGATAAAATCTGTAGGAGCAGATGGCAGAGGAAGAAGCCCTGGAAATTAGCAGTTTATTGAAGATAACTGACTTCCTGTTGGGTTTAGAGCAGGGCTCCAAGAGGCTTTTCTTTTGGTCTGGGCATGACGAATATGCCACCTGAGTTTCATAAGTTTCCGTCAAATTTTAAGGGTGGTTTTGTGATTTTTTAATTTTCCAGGGGGCGCTAATGAGGCGATTTGGCCACGCCCATGTCCAAGACCCATGTCATACAAGAGAATACATCCCTCCCGACGTGTGTGGCAAGTTTCATGACATTTGAAGCATGTTTAGCCCCTAAAAAAACTGTTTCCTGTTTATGGCGAGGAATGCGTTGTCACGGCAACGCGGCTTGATGAAAACTCACAATTTTCACAGTCAAGCGTCATGAAGTTCTTAAGAGCATGCTGAGTGATTTTGAGGTGGATCTGGTTAACCTGCTAGGAGCACTGATTAAAAGTATGGGGCCTGTCACTTCCTGTGTGATGGGGAAACACCTGACTTTCACGGCGCGTCACGGGCACGCCGTTCAAATTATAGCAAATCGCCGAGTATCGTTTAAAGGTCAACTTGTCTAGAGGGCCTAGGCCAAGTTTGAAGTGAATCTGATGAAATCTCTGGGACGAGATGGCAAAAGCGTGAGCCCTGGAAATGAGCAAAATACCCTTAAAATGAACAGTTTATTAAAGATAAGTCACTTCCTGTTGGGTTTAGAGCAGGGGTCCAAGAGGCTTTTTTTTAGGTCTGGGCATGACAAATATGCCACCTGACTTTCATAAATGTCCGGCAAATTTTGAGGGTGGTTTTGCAATTTTTTAATTTTCCAGGGGGCGCTAAGGAGGCGATTTGGCCACGCCCATGTCCAAGACCCATATCATACAAGAGAATACATCCCTCCCGACGTGTGTGGCAAGTTTCATGACATTTCAAGCATGTTTAGCCCCTCAAAAAACTGCTTCCTGTTTATGGCGAAGAATGCGTTGTCACGGCAACGCCGTTTGATGAAACGTCACAATTTCCACAGTGAAGCTTCATCCACTTCTTAGGTCTGTCCTCCCCAGATTTGAGGTGGATCCGGTTAACCTGCTAGGAGTACTGATGACAAGTATGGGGCCTGGCACTTCCTGTCGTCACTAGGTGGCGCTATGACTTTGAGTAAATATTGACCCCTACATGTGTTCATGCCGGGAATGTCAATAAACGTGAGGAATTTGGAAAAGATCTGACCACTTTCAGCCAAGTTACGACACTTTGAATTTTCATGATGGAGCATCGACATTCGCCGCGCCGCCATGACCACGCCCTTTGCAAAAACCTCACAATTTTCACTGTGAGGCATCATCAACATGTTTAGCCTTCAGAGGCCAATTTTGAGGTTTTTCTGCTCAACCCACTCAGAGGTGCATGTCAGACAGTAAGCCGTGACACTTCCTGTCGTCAATAGGTGGCGCTATGAGTGTGGCCGCAAATATGCATATGGATGCCTTCAGGGCGGGGGGGTCATGCCACATGGTGAGTTTGGGGCCTCTTGGACAATGTACAGTCCAGTTATAGACCACTTCCTGTTTGGCGGCAAAACACCTGATTTCCACAGCGCGCCACGGGCACGCCGTTCAAATTATAGCAAATCTGCGAGTATCGTTTAAAGGTCAACTTGTCTAGAGGGCATAGGCCAAGTTTGAAGTGAATCTGATAAAATCTCTGGGCGGAGTTCGCAAAAGCATGAGCCCTGGAAATGGCCAAAATATGCCTCAAAATGAGCACTTTATGAAAAATACCCGACTTCCTGTTGGGTTTAGAGTAGGGGTCCAAGAGGCTTTTTTCTAAGTCTGGGCATCACCCATAAGCATACCAAGTTTGGTGCATCTAGCTCAAAGTGAAAGGGGGGGGCATTAACTTTGAAAACTGAAGGTGGCGCTATAATTTTTGCCCCCCCCCCCCCATGCTCCGAACCCATGTCAGACCTCTATTTTCGCCAAGCCGGACGTGTGTGCAAATTTTCATGAGTATTTGAGCACGTTTAGGCCCCCATTTTCCCACTCAATGTCGCGCAAGAAAAATAATAATAATAATTAAAGCTGCAAGCAGCATTGAAGGGCCCGAAGCACATGTGCGCGCGTCGGGGAGTGCAGCGCACGCCGCTTCACGACAACAGAGTGCAGGGCTCACCCCCCCCCACACACACACGCGCGCACACACTCACAGACAGAAAGCCTGACGGAAGACCAAGTCAGAGCATGCACAGCAGCCAGTGCTTGTCCTTGATTACACTAAGTGTCCCAAATTGAGTTGTGGATGGGAGTTGTTGAGTGTCTGTATGGCCAGGCTGGTTTTTGGGCTGTGAGGGCCAGCAAATACAATCCACACACACACACACACACACACACACACAAACACACACACACACACACACACACAAACACACACACAGGCACACACACACAGGCACACACACACAGGCACACACAGCAGGTCAGAGAGGCTGCAGAAAAGACAGTGAATTTACATTGCATAGTAAACCTATATATCTCCAGCATAATGGGTTGTGAACTAAACTGAGGTGGTCTGAAGCATGAATGACCTGGGCTGAAAATTAATACCATTCCAGGCCCTGCTGGACACCAACCGGATGACACAGCTGTAAATGTTCATATGTTTTGGACAATGCACAAACAATGAAATGTATCTGCATGAGAATTCCTCCTGACTAAAGTTTATAAAGAATGACAAAGACAAACATCAGTCACAGTCAGTCCTTTCTCCTGTCCTCCTCCCTGTGCTGTGAAGCAGGTACAAACACTGCCATCTGTTGGAAGAATCCATGAATTGCAGGAAGAGTGATGACAGACATGAAGTTCAAAGGCACGTCACGGGCACGCCGTTCAACTTAACTGAAATCTGAAGGCAGGTTTTCATGGCCAAGGTGTGTGGAGAGGGCATAGGCCAAGTTTGAAGTGAGTCTGATAAAATCTGTAGGAGCAGATTGCAGAGGAAGAAGCCCTGGAAATGGCCAAAATATCCTTAGAAATTTGCAGTTTATTGAAGATAACTGACTTCATGTTGGGTTTAGGGCCGGGCTCCAAGAGGCCTTTTTTTTAAGTCTGGGCATGACGAATATGCCACCAGATTTTCATACATTTAGGTGAAATTTTAAGGGTTTTTTCAGATTTTGAAATTTGTGAGGGGGCGCTAATGAGGCGATTTGGCGACGCCCATGTCCAAGACCCATATCATACAAGAGAATACATCCCTCCCGACGTGTGTGGCAAGTCTCATGACATTTCAAGCATGTTTAGCCCCTCAAAAAACTGCTTCCTGTTTATGGCGAGGAATGCGTTGTCACGGCAACGCCGCTTGATGAAAACTCACAATTTTCACAGTCAAGCGTCATGAAGTTCTTAAGAGCATGCTGAGTGATTTTGAGGTGGATGTGGTTAACCTGCTAGGAGCACTGATTAAAAGTATGGGGCCTGTCACTTCCTGTGTGATGGGGAAACACCTGACTTCCACGGCGCGTCACGTGCACGCCGTTCAAATTATAGCAAATCGCCGAGTATCTTTTAAAGGTCAACTTGTCTAGAGGGCATGGGCAAAGTTTGAAGTGAATCTGATGAAATCTCTGGGACGAGATGGCAAAAGCGTGAGCCCTGGAAATGAGCAAAATAGCCTTAAAATGAACAGTTTATTAAAGATAAGTCACTTCCTGTTGGGTTTAGAGCAGGGGTCCAAGAGGCTTTTTTTTGGTCTGGGCATGACGAATATGCCACCTGAGTTTCATAAATTTCCGTCAAATTTTAAGGGTGGTTTTGCAATTTTTTAATTTTCCAGGGGGCGCTAATGAGGCGATTTGGCCACGCCCATGTCCAAGACCCATATCATACAAGAGAATCCATCCCTCCCGACGTGTGTGGCAAGTTTCATGACATTTGAAGCATGTTTAGCCCCTCAAAAAACTGCTTCCTGTTTATGGCGAAGAATGCGTTGTCACGGCAACGCCGTTTGATGAAACGTCACAATTTCCACAGTGAAGCTTCATCCACTTCTTAGGTCTGTCCTCCCCAGGTTTGAGGTGGATGTGGTTAACCTGCTAGGAGTACTGATGACAAGTACGGGGCCTGGCACTTCCTGTCGTCACTAGGTGGCGCTATGACTTTGAGTAAATATTGACCCCTACATGTGTTCGTGCCGGGAATGTCAATAAACGTGAGGAATTTGGAAAAGATCTGACCACTTTCAGCCAAGTTACAACACTATGAATTTTCATGATGGAGCATCGACATTCGCCGCGCCGCCATGACCACGCCCTTTGCAAAAACCTCACAATTTTCACTGTGAGGCATCATCAACATGTTTAGGCTTCAGAGGCCAATTTTGAGGTTTTTCTGCTCAACCCACTCAGAGGTGCATGTCAGACAGTAAGCCGTGTCACTTCCTGTCGTCAATAGGTGGCGCTATGAGTGTGGCCGCAAATATGCATATGGATGCCTTCAGGGCGGGGGGGTCATGCCACATGGTGAGTTTGGGGCCTCTTGGACAATGTACAGTCCAGTGATAGACCACTTCCTGTTTGGCGGCAAAACACCTGATTTCCACGCCGCGCCACGGGCACGCCGTTCAAATTATAGCAAATCTGCGAGTATCGTTTAAAGGTCAACTTGTCTAGAGGGCATAGGCCAAGTTTGAAGTGAATCGGATAAAATCTCTGGGCGGAGTTCGCAAAAGCATGAGCCCTGGAAATGGCCAAAATATGCCTCAAAATGAGCACTTTATGAAAAATACCCGACTTCCGGTTGGGTTTAGAGTAGGGGTCCAAGAGGCTTTTTTCTAAGTCTGGGCGTCACCCATAAGCATACCAAGTTTGGTGCATCTAGCTCAAAGTGAAAGGGGGGGGCATTAACTTCGAAAACTGAAGGTGGCGCTATAACTTTTGCCCCCCCCCCCCCATGCTCCGAACCCATATCACACCAAAATTTTCATCAAGGGCTAATTTTGTGCAAATTTTCATGACTTTTTGAGCACGTTCAGGCCCCCATTTTTGCAGTCTAAGACGGAGAAGAAAAATAATAATAATAACTCTTACAATTTCAATAGGTCCTTGCACCGACTTTCGGTGCTTCGGGCCCTAATTAAAACCTTTACTTGCAGCCCTTTACATCTTCACTTGCTTACCTACAGTGTGACAGGGCTTGTGTGTGTGATCAGACCCTGTCATTAAAGAAGAAGGGGTGTAGAAAAAAAAATATGTGGTAACTCCTAAAAGTTTAAGCTGTGTGATTCTGTTTCAGTTCCTCCACCTTAAACACTGTCCTGGGTGGCAGTCAGTGGCCATTTACATACGTGGAAAGAGCATTTGTCTCATTTAAGTTCCCATTGTGTGCTAATGAATGTAAATTGGAGGCATGTGACAAGGAGCCTCGTGTGTTTGCTGGGACCGGCTCACCTTCAGCTGAATTCCCCTTTGCCCCTTTTGGAATTCATCAAGGGTGAAACTCTGTTAAAGGACGAGAACAGGGGCTTCCATTCAGCGCTGTCCTCGTCAAATAAAAAGCGGAACTCAGATATAAATCAGATACAAATTTATCTTGATTCAAGTTATTTCCTCTGCTTGTCTTATGACTGCTTGTTTGCTCGCTCTCTTTTGCCCCTCTGTCTTTGCTCTCTTACACACCTAACATCATTTATTGTTATATAATACGAGGAAATAGAGATTTAACCATATTAAACTCACACAAAACACTGATTAATGTAAACAAATTTGGTTAATTCAGGAAATCTGACCGCTCTCCTAGTTTTCTCACCTTCCCAGAACATGTAGTATTCAGTGGTGGAAAGTAACTAAGTTCATTTACTTGAGTACTGTTGGTACTTGAGTACAGTTTTGAGGTACTTGTACTTTACTTGTGTATGTTTTGTTTAATGCTACTGTATACTTCAGCTTCACTACATTTATTGTACTTTTCACATTTGTTTGCAACTTTACACTTCTCCTCAAAATGTTTATGTTTGTCTCCTCAAACACTATATGGCCAAAAGTGTGTGGACACCCAAAACAGTACATGTGATTGTTGAACATGTCATTCCAAAACCATGCACATTAATCTGCTGCAATTACAGCATCAACTCTTCAGGTTTCAGGCTTTCCACCAGATTTTGGAGCCTGGCTGCAGAGATTTGCTCCTATTCACACAAGAGGTCAGCCATTGATTTTGGGTGATACGGTCTGGCTCACGGTCGGTGTTCTGGTTCATCCCAAAGGGGTTGGATGGCCTTGAGGTTAGGGACTTCCCCAAACTGTTGCCACAAAGTTGAACGAACACTATTTTCTTAAATATCCATTTATGCTGTAGCGTCAAGATTTCCCTTCATTGGAACTCAGGGGCCCAAACCATAAAAAACAGCCCACAAAGTACACAAATGTATGAGGAGGGGTGTCCACATACTTTTGGCCACATAGTGTACTTTCCACATTAAGATTTTACATACAAAACATAAGATCAGCTTATAAACAATTATGTATTGTTATAGGCAAAACAACCAGACCAAAGAGAATATATAAAGTAGCTAAAATTAGCTGGACCAGCTACATTAAATTGCTGCCTACAGTAACAGTAATAATCCCAACAATATAATATACAAAATCTCACTCTCAAAGGCACCATTCTGCATAATGAGTACTTTTACTTGCAAAAATAATCTAAATACTTCTTCCTCCACTGCCAGTGTTAAACTGGTACAGGCAAGAAGTCACTGAATGTATTAAAATTCAATTAAATTCTGAAATAAATCCAATTAAATACTGGAAATAGTAATTAATTGAACCTTAACCTAACCTTTCTCACATGTTTTAGCAGGATCAGAGCGTCTGAAAGCAAGCAGTCAGTGTGAAATCATAGATAACCTTTTGGTATTAATTGTTACTTCATACCAGTCTATAAAATCTATGCAGTTGATCATATACTTTTCACACCTGAAGATGTTTTGGTGAGAGAGACTTGAGGTCATGATGAGCTAAAATCAAAATAATTCTAATTTACACATCTTCACAGTCTAATGTGGGATGTGTGTGTGTTTCCTGCTTTTATCTGCTGTTTCACAGTAATTCAAACCGCACACGTGTTGTGGGTTTGCATCAAGGTAAAATGCATTTCACCTGTACTGTGAAAACTTGCAAAGCAAACATCATCTGGGCAGCTAAATGTGATGTTCCCTGACACAGAACGCTACTGCCATCATCTGAATGCTAAATGAACTTAATCAGCAGCAGTTTATCATCATTCACAAGACGCACACATGCATAAACACACTCACAAAGAAAGAGTCACACGCATCTAATCTTATTACTGTCCTCCACATCAATTTCCACATGAATTCACTACAGGCTTTGTAAACTATAGTTATTTAACCCAAACCCCCATCCACTTAGTTCCAGTTTTATTTGCAGAGATTTTGAGATCTCTGCCGCTTCTGCTGCCACCCCAATACAACTGAAATCAAGGCGCTGAAGTGAGACATAACAGAAAAATGAAACAGCAACTTTCCAGAAACACTCTCCCTGATTAGAGGATAAATCAGGACAGTTTTCAGTGGGACTATTTTTCAGCTGAATATAATCTACATGGCGGGGTGGTTAGATACCATTTGGGGTGAGTGGGAGAATACGTTTTTTTTATTCTGAGTGAACTGACCTGTTAACATACTGTACACACATACATGCAATTTCAAAAGTAAAATATTCATGTGTAAATGCCCGTGCTGCCTGTGTAACTCATTTAACAGGATTAATTGAGAAGCGTAAGAAATGTTGATGATCACCTTCTCCCATGCAACTGAGTGAATTTATAATTAAATATCTAATATATCAAACTTTAATTAGCAAGACACTGTACTGTAAAAGAAATGTGGAGAATAAAAACACAAAACCTAGTAAACGTTTGTTCACATTAGTGCTCAAACTCTTCAATGCATATTTGAAATATAGCAATTTTCCCAAGTCAAGGATTTTTTTAATACAGTGGAGTCCGGTCATACTAAGCAGAGGAATAAAGAGTAAAATGGAAAGAAAACAGCTACAGTAACAACATTCAGTTCACTGAATAAACACACTTTGTTTTCAGTGACTTTATCCTCATATATCCATCTTTCCAGAAACGGCATCAGAAAGAAATTACAGAGACGAGAACATGCAGCAAAAGACTCGTTCTTGTCAATAAGTAAATGACAATTCAATCTAAGAAGTATTGATTTGTATGTAAGATGCAGACAACAGACACTGCAGATTATACATGGAAAAAATGTATCATTGATATTATCCTTTTTTGCTTTTATATTTCTGATATTGAAAGTCCAGACTAAGAAACGAAGCCCAAAAAGGCGGAGAAGAAAACATAGGATTGATAAATCTTTACAGATACTTAAAGGTACACAAAGCAAGTATCACCACAAACTATGACAACAATGATCATCTCATCATAACCCAGAAATATATGCAGCTGAGGATGGATTCTGGTCTGGTTCCAGACCTCGAAATCACTGCCCAAATAGGAATAATCATAATGAATGAATGCGGTTAAATGAAAATGGCAATTCAGTCTGATTATCAGGCATCACTGATTTAATCACGTTCTGTTTGCAGTCCACTGACAAATATCACATCTGAGGGATTGTGAATATTCAGACAAACATCTTGCACAAATCAGTGTTCCATTGTATGTGTCGGCTATGTCTTATGAACATCATAACAACCAAATGAACCAGTTAGTGACATCTGAAATAGCATCAGGCATTCCAGATATTTACAGTCTAGGGGCTGAATGAAGTGAAGACGCAGAACAAGGTATGTACTGGATCACAAGGCCAAGAACCGTCAAAGGAAGGCAGAGAATCCCGCGGCAGCCTGTAAACACGTGTGGTGAGACACGGGAGGAAGATTCAGTCCACATCAGGCTCGTTTTTTATTCTCTCTTTCATAAAAAGGAGAAAATGACGAGCGCTGCAGTGTTGTGACTCATCCTGCTGGAAAACTACCTTTACAGTCACTCTGGACACACATGCTCACATATACAATCTGCTATTGTGCATGCTGTATATGCTGGAACTCGCACTCAGCCATCCACGGATCTCAGATATTTTGTTTGAATTTGCTATTTGAGCCAGTGTGAGATAGCTTGACTGTACCATTCTTTGGAAATGGTTGTGTAAGGAAGCGTCATATTGGACTGTTATATATTATGGGTAGGGCAACAAAAGTAACAAAATCTGTTAAGTACCAAAAACTGGCTGAAATGCTGGGTCAGATTTATAATCTTGTTTACTTATTCTTTGATTATTACTTTTATTACATTTAAACATCCCTTTAACATTGATGCTTTTAATGTTTCTTTTTTTATTTCAATTATTATAACTTTATTCGCCTGCTGGATGTTCTGTCCTATGTATTCTCTTGAATTGTGTTAAGTGTATTGGGACCATGCCGCATGGTAATCCTGCACTTTAAATAAAAACTGATTGATTGATTGATTGATCAGACAGATTCTGATTTCATTTTTAAAAAATGGCCAATTTTGAGAATTTAAGCATTTGAGAACTTTTGTTAAATGGAAAAAAGAATTTTGTAGAAACACATGTTTATATGTCACAAAGTAAGGAATTGAAAAAAGTAATGTTTTGGTATTGGTACAGAAAACTCTGGTATTGTATTGGCAGATAAAAAAAAAACTATAAACAATCCAACCCTAGTTATTGGATTGGGTTGCTGTTAAAAGGTCCAGAGAATTAGTGTTGAGACACAAACCTCAAGTCATAGCCACCATTACAGATAGCAGAGTCTCTCTAGACTGTAATCAGATTAGATAATACAGTAAGTGGCTGGCTGAGGCCGTTGTTGTAGCCAAAAGGTTGATATTCTGTAAATGAAGAGTCAGTGTTGCTCCATCCGCTCAAGGCTGGTCAGATATATTGCTAAACTTGAAAAAGTCATTTACATACAACAGTTGTATAATGTCTTCTGTGGCTCTGTTGGAGCTCTGTCTATCTGAGTAAATAACCCCCAAATTTAACAGATTTTATTTAACAGAGCAACCTTTTTTTTTTTTTTTACAGAAACCCTGTGCTACAAACTGGGGTTGCAGAGTTTGAAAGACATGGACATTTATCAGGATATCTTTGACCATTCTCTTTTAAAATCTGTTTCGCACAAGACCCCAAACTTCGTGGAAGTGCAATACTGAATAGGCCTGCTGAAAATGAAAAACTCACTTCTTCTGTGTAATGAATGTTTTATGTAAGCGTGATTTTATTTTTTCTGCTTATCTTTCATAACAAGCACTTAATCTAATCATCATTTTTATGGTTTACCCATATTTTACTAATTCTTTTCTTTTTTCTTTGTATCTTTTTTCTTATATCCTTTTTCAACAGTTAATACATAAAATGGCACATAAAATAAACAATATTTGAAAATAGTTTTTGGATTTGTTTGCTTCGTTTATCTGTATAGATATTTTATTAGAGTACAGTACATACATAGTATGATTGCCGTATGTGATGTTCTCTACACCATTTGATCAGGCTGACAATGACAGAATGAGTTGTTGCACGTATTGGCTCTTCAGCTGCTCCTGCGTATTTGCACTTCGGACCTGATGCTTTACATAAAAAAAAATAAAAGCCAGTGATATGATCTGAACAGCAGCACACAGATGAAAGGCAAGGGCCATTCAGAGAAGTGCGCATCCAGACCTGCTACATGCATCAGATCCATTTTCATTAGGGTCTGAATGCACAGCAGTGTGGCTAATGGGTTTGAAGATACTTTGCAGTTGGTTTGTATTTAGCTGGTGAAGCTTTCCAGCGCTGCTAAATTGTACAACAGACAATGTTCCCACCTACACGGCGCATGAGTCACCAGTACATGCACATTTAATGCACAGACACCATCCATTTCCCCCTGAATTATCAGAAGTGCATCATAACTCACAGGGACCATCAGTCTTCCATTAGCTATATATACACCAATCAACATTATGACCACTGGCAGGTGAAGTGAAGAACATTGATTATCTTGTTACAGTGGCACCTGTCAGTGGGTGGGATATATTAGGCAGCAAGTGAACATTTTGTCCTCGAAGTTGATGTGTTGGAAGCAGGAAAAATGGGCAGGCGTAAGGATGAGAGCAACTTTGACAAGGGCCAAATTGAGATGGCTAGACGACTGGGTCAGAGCATCTCCAAAACTGCAGCTCTTGTGGGGTGTTCCCGGTCTTCAGGAAGGAAAACCGGTGAACCAGCGACAGGGTCATGGGCGGCCAAGGCTCATTGATGCGCATGAGGAGCATGAGGAGCGAAAGGCTGGCCCATGTGGTCCGGGATTCCACAGAAGTTGTTACTGTAGCCAAATTAAGCTGAAAAAGTGAATGCTGGTTCTGATAGAAAGGTGTCAGAACACAGTGCATCGCAGTTTGTTGCGTACGGAGCTGCGTAGCTGCAGACCGGTCAGGGTGCCCATGCTGACCCCTGTCCACCGCCGAAAGCGCCTACAATGGGCACGTGAGCATCAGAACTGGACCACGGAGCAATGGAAGAAGGTGGCCTGGTCTGATGAATCACGTTTTCTTTTACTCATCATGTGGATGGCTGGGTGCATGTGCGTCGCTTACCTGGGGAAGACATGGCACCAGGATGTACTATGGGAAGAAGGCAAGCCGGCGGAGGCAGTGTGATGCTTTGGGCAATATTCTTCTGGGAAACCTTGGGTCCTGCCATTCATGTGGATGTTACTTTGACACGTACCACCTACCTAAACATTGTTGCAGACCAAGTACACCCCTTCATGGAAACGGTATTCCCTAATGGCAGTGGCCATTCAGCAGGATAATGCGCCCTGCCACACTGCAAAAATGGTTCAGGAATGGTTTGAGGAACACGACAATGAGTTCGAGGTGTTGACTTGGCCTCCAAATTCCCCAGATCTCAGTCCAATCGAGCATCTGTGGGATGTGTTGGACAAACAAGTCTGATCCACAGAGGCCCCACCTCGCAACTTACAGATCTGCTGCTAACGTCTTGGTGCCAGATACCACAGCACACCTTCAGAGGTCTAGTGGAGTCCATGCCTCGACAAGTCAGGGCTGTTTTGGCGGCAAAAGGGGGACCTACACAATATTAGGCAGGTGGTCATAATGTTATGGCTGATCGGTGTATGTATCAGTGCATGTAAGTTATGTATATATATAATAAAAAATAGTGAATATGCTTCCCATATTATAGGTTTATTGTAAATATATACTCATTATTCATACCTGTACAAAGTCGGCTGGCCCCATGCAAAACATTTGTATCAAAACTTTATTCAGTAGAACCAGTTCTGGAGTAACATATGCCATGCTTTTGTATTTTTTTTTCTTTTTTTAAGGTAGGTTGTAACACAGATCATCATTCCAAGCATCCAGATTCCCTCTTTCATGCAGTTTTACAACGAGCTGCACTCCTGCTCCTCCAAGACATTTCCAGCAAGTATTTCAAATCATGCTCAACCAGGAGGGGAAAAAAAGATTACAGTCACTAGCTGCTCACTTTGCTACAGAATAAAGGAGTGTAAAGACAGGGGTCACGATCATGACAGTGAGCAGGACTTCAGCAACATAGCTTGTATGTTTTGGAGGTGGAGTGATGATAAGTAATTTTGACACTGATGGATCACATGACAGCATTAAAGGGTTGGTTCACCCAATTTACAAAAACACAGTACATGACATGCCAAGGTTTTGAGATATCTGTTTCTGAGACTTCTGTCTCCACCCCAACAGACCTTTCACGGCAGACATTTTGACTTGTCAAAGCAGGAAAAGCACAGGTGTAAGTGATGTCATTGAGTGAGCATCCACAATACCAGAGCCCTGGAACTGGCTCTCCTACATGGAATGCAGCCATCATTAATGTTAATTCCTCCTGTGCTTTTCCTGCTTTGACAAGTCAAAATGTCTGCTGTGAAATGGGTCTATCTATACAATGAATGTGGAGGAAATTTTGTTTGTGGCGCTCAAAACATTATAAAATAATATTTGAAATATTTTGACAGCAACATATTGTTTTTTTAGAAACCAGCGTTCCAGCCACTCTCGATAATCTGGAGACTTCACTGTGGACAATTTTCATTGGAAATACTCTCTTCCAAAGAAATAAAACCCCAGAAAAACTATTGACTACGGATGAACAAACCTTTTCACATGACTTGTCAAACACAGGTGTCACTAATCATTAATTGCTGCATTGCATGATGTTTTTCTAAAGGGGAGTCTAACGAGTAACAGGGACACTGTAGAAATAGATGTTGCCATTGAACTCTATACTATATGTAATTTTTCAATGCTGTGAGCACCACTACTAAATTCCATTCACCTCCAATGTACTGGGTTGGAGGCAGAAATCTCAATCTCAAAATCTGGTCAAATAAAACCCCCAAAAAATCTACATGGCTAGATACCACCAGAGGTATGTGAAAAGATGTCATTTGGGTGAACAGACCTCAGGTGGCTGAGGTTCTCACTTTGCTGCAGTGGTGTAGAAATGTACCCAGAAGGGCAGAAGAGCAGACTTACAAGTTTCAGCTAAAAGAGGTCAGTAACAGAATGCTTTTCAGCCTGGTGTTAAGTTACTCTTTGACAGAGCAGCTGCAACTGAGCCCAACAAAATATCAAGCCGTCAGGATTACAACTCCAAAATGTCCCAAAATGTAACATTGTCCAAAACAATGAGCTGACATTATGGAATGTGCATCAGATATGACCATCACAAACTAAACGTGTCCTTTTTTTTCATCAGGTAAAGAAAAGGTGGAACTAGTCTGATTCACTGTTTGTACTGTACATTATTAGATTCACCTCATTGAGAAGGCATAACT
Source organism: Macquaria ambigua (assembly GCA_008360985.2). Classification (NCBI taxonomy): domain Eukaryota; kingdom Metazoa; phylum Chordata; class Actinopteri; order Centrarchiformes; family Percichthyidae; genus Macquaria; species Macquaria ambigua. Next base: position 338,752 of record VMKM01000386.1, on the reverse strand, counting down.
ACAAGCTCACTGACTGAATTCACTACCAAGTCTGTCCTCTTCCTTCTAGAGTACTATTCCCACATTGACAGGGACATGTCACTTAGGAATAGTATTTCAGCTGACACAGCTCTATATAAATTAATGACCGCCTGTGTAGTGACATTAATCTGTATTTCAAATTAAAAGTCCATAAAGTTAAACATCTAACATATATTTGGGCTACAATGCGGTTTTGTTTGTTAGATATCAAAGCTTATTTCATCGGAAAACACCGTTGCTACTGTATGCTGTGCTATTTGTTCTTTTTTGCTTAAGTGTCCCATAACTTAATGACTTTTATAATAAAAGGGTTTAAACATCTCATTTGTAAAGACACACTGAGGGGGTGAAGACTGAGAGCTTAATAAAGCATGAATGCAAGTGTGCATGTTCTAATTTAGATGGTTTACAAAGTATCACTTTATTGGAGCGAAAAATAGCTAAAATTAGTTCATTTCAATAGATAAAAAGAAAGAAAATGCAATCACATGAAGAGAAGAGGGATGTTTGCTCACTTGGATGGATGTGTGATGGATAAACATACCGGCTACTTTAGGTTATTAATGTATAAACCACCTAAACATCAAACAATGAGGAAATCAAAAGACACGACTCACAACCATCACTGGGAACTTAAGATTTTTAAAGAGTCAACATAATCAATGTCAGCCCACTAGGAATGCAACTGAGACAGAAGTCAAAACTAAATCCAAGCAAACACCAAACAAACACCAGCTAACACAAGAGAGAAACAGATAGAAAACCATGCAAGCACAGAATGAAAAAGGTTTATTGAACTAAATTAGGAATGTAATCATTTTTTTGACTGAAATGAATGAAAGAAAACAACAAAAAAAAGGACAAATCTGGACCACACCGCAGATGCAAAACCTACAGAGACGAACTAGTCTCAGTACTAGTCTTCACATTTTTCTTTCTACATCGTAGTAAAGCACAACTGCTACTTAAAAGAGACCAAAAGACGAGCCACGGGGAGGTGAAAAATCTATTGGGCTTTTTTTTTTTTTCCCCCTATAGTGACATTTAAAAGGAGGGTATCGATTCCATCAGTGCATCATTCAGTTTAATGCTTTGCTCACTGCTCAGACTGCAGCTCAACTGTACCCAAGTCAAAATACAGTTTCTTTACAGCTGCGAGCTCTCTGGCTAAACACAAGTAACTGCAGTTTGTTCATAAATAAAAACAACAAAAACTAACACCAGTTTGTTCATGATGTGTGAGCACCTATACAACCCTGGACAACAGCTGGGAAAAAAATAAAGTTGCTTGATAATTGGATCTTCTGCCAGGTCAGTTCTGGCAGTTTGAAAACTGGCTGGGCTTTGCGTTTCTTTAAGCAGACATGATTTTGTTCCTCTTCTGTTGGTTGTTTTGGTTTCTTTTCCCTCGATCAGATCTGTCTGAATGCTGCTGGGGCTCACTCCACTTTGCTGTAGTCCTCTACGTGGCCCAGCACCTTCTTCCTCTGTCGTATCATGTGGAAGTAAAGCTGGGGGAAGACTGAGGGGGGGGGCAGAGGAAGATCAGTATGTTACCAAGAGACAGAGTGAGTTTTACATCACACTACAACAACAACTTTATTAGGTACACCTGAACAATCTAATGCAATTCAATACAAAGTCTACGTTTATGATGCCTATAAAGTTCAGTTTTTTTGTGATGCTTTAAAAGAGTTAATTGGTTAATAAGTGTTAATTAAATTATATGTTTTAGCATTGAGGTCATAGTTAGTGATGGTATTGTACTGGACTGAATTATGTATGTAAATAGGGAGGACAAAAAATTAGAAACATCTCTGAATATAATACAGTCCAGTACAACACCACCTTTAACCTCAATAATTGAATTTACACATTTCCGATAATGTCAACAAAAAATAAACATTATGAACTTCGTAAAGGTAGAATTTGTGGCAGGGCTGTTGAATTGAATTGCAATAGATTGTACTGGTGTGCCTAGTTTTGCAAAAACAACGTCTTTAGAAACGTGTTGTATTCACCAATACGACTTTGATATCTTGTAATTATGAGAAACCTATTACTTACTAAATATGTTATAGATTATCTCGTAATCATATCTCATCATATGATGACTCTCTGATTTAATTCTCAAATGGTGACGACTGTTAAGGTTTGTTCAACCTGAACTCAAGTGGCGTGACTGCATACAAAATGTGGAAAGATGGAAGTGGACCCGAACAGACGCATATTTGCTCTGGGTGTCGCAAAATTAGGCAAAAGCGCATCCATGAGGGTTGAAAAAGAGCTAAAAATTCACACTTATCCTGAGGATTTATGATTCCAATTCATGAACGTACAAAGACAAGGGGGAAGAGGAGAGAGGCTGGATGAAAGTAACAGAAAGCTCCAGTAAATTTTGAAATCAGTCAGAATATGTGCTGCCATGCAAACAGAGCACAGGCACGGTTGGTGCCTATGTTGTTAGCTACAATAGCTACAGCTAACGTCTGCACAGTCGGAACTTTTAGGATGAATAAACACGGACTGCAAAAACACAGCGGCCAAATTCATGTGAATAATGCGAGGTAAAAATGCCCTTTGTGTTCAGTCTCAACATACCTTGAGGCTATGTCTACCTTTTCTCTCAATAACGACATAAAGGTCTTAATTATGGAAGTTATAATTACAAGATAATGTTTTTCTTCTTTTTGGTAAATGCAAAGAACTTTTTTGTGATTTAAAGCAAATTCTTACTGGAAGCACAATATCGTCGCTGCTTGTTTACTGTCACCACAAAAGAGGAAAAAAGTTAAATCTGCATGTTGACTTACGGGGAATGTAGGAGATCATGATGAGGATGAGGAAGGTGTAGTAGTCGAAAGAGAAGTTGTACTTGTTGGGGAGGGTGACAGAGTACAGGCCTGTCTTCTGCACGTTCGGCAGCGCTGCATAGATAGTCAGCAGCTCCCCAGTCACTCCCATGGGATACAGCACAATGAAAAAGGTGTACCTGCAGCAGGAGGGTTTGTGACAGAGAATGGCAGGGGAGAGAAATAATAAAACACACACATCTACATTATTCATTGTTTCTGCAACATGAGGGGTGGGCGGTATACCAGGTATAAACAGCAAAACATGAGGGAGATATGCATGATATGGATTTGGCTTTTTATTGTTTGCACCACAACCATTAGTACAACTTACTGCATGTTAACCAGTGTAGCTCTAAACTTATTGCACTGATAGGCCAGTAAAAACTACTTGAACATACACTTCTGCTTTCCACTGAAACAAAAACACATTTTCCTGCTAAGGAAATGTGGGTGAAGCACACAGTGATACAGAGGCACGGCCAAACGATGAAGAAAGTGGTCTAAAAGAGGCACTTCATCCATATTTTGGACAACAAAAAGTTGCCAGAGGCAGCTATACCAGAAACTTTTTAATCTCCTCAACAAAAAAGTGGAGAAGTATGAGGAATGTTTGAGGATGTGCTCAGGCTCTGACACAACTAATTCAGGTAGGAATGATTCTTACCTAAAACACTGACAAATCGACATGTAAACACCATAACTGCATTTAAGTAAAGACATGGTGGTGCCCATTCCAAGTGTTGACGGAGACACTTCAAAGTAATAGTGAAAATGCTGCATTCACAGAATGAAATTCCAAACGAAATCCCAAAGTTGTACTGCAGCTGTTGTGAAAAAGTGGAGCAAACAACTGGCACAAATTATACACCATGATGTATATTATTACATCCAAAACAACACATTGTGATATAGAAATTAGGCAATACCATGTGCTGCTGACCAGAAAATTCCAAGAATGCAAATAAAAAGGAAATACCACTGCCTCTGTCTGCATGCTTCTAAATTTTGAATCATAGAAGTGTTGAAGGATCAGGCCTTTTGAGGAGAAAGAGAGACACTGAACCCCTTTTCTTCTACAGAGAGAATGAACATCAAAGAAAGAAAATAAAACGCTCAGTCTCTTCCTTAACTAGCACTCCAAACCCAGCGACTGACGTCTCTGATCCCTCACAGAATTTTCCACGGATGCACAACCAATTTTTCTGCCTCTCAGGGTGCAACTCAAACTCAAAAGTCGAATACCAATATAGCAACGGTCTCATTTGCTACCTAGCAACAAAGACCGCGGGGAGGGAGGCGCATGACAACTGTTACCTTGGTTGAAGATGCAGATGAATCACATTAGGAAGGTGGAGAGATTACATTTTTATAGAGGAAACAGCACAAGGTTTTCTGTAGATTTGATGATTTAAAAAAAATAACCAGTGTTTATTTAAAGAATGATGTGTTACTGTGATAACATTACTTCTTCCTGTAACAGTGTCACATTCATAAACCTCCTTAACCTTTTCATCGTTATATTGTCTACAAAAAGAGTCATATACGTCTGTTTTAGGGTTTAAATGAGTTCATGTAAACAGTAGCATGACAAATTACCTTTTGCAAAAACAAATGAATCGAATTAATAATTACTTTTAAGGAAAAAGAAATGTATAATTACTTTTTGTACTGCAACAAACCAAACAGAGAAAACACAATATATTTCACTATAATATTCCATATAATCATCATTGAATGTTCAACATTAACACTCCTGCCTGTTCAAAGCTTCAGTGAAATTTAGAGCCGAGTATAGTTTGAAATGTTTCATCATACAAACGCCTGAGTTTCAGCATCAATACTAAATACTACAACGTTTTTATCAACAGTTTAGTTGATTATATTCATTCATGTCTTTAAATTTCTTGTTTTGTTCAACCAACAGTCCGAAAAGATAGTAAAGGAAGACCAAAAGTTAGTCAATTTAATAAGATATAGAACAGAAAAGCAGCAAATGCTCACGTTTGAGAGGAACCAGTGAATGTCTGGGATTTTTGCTTGATGAACGACAAACAATTAAGTGATTATCAAAGTTGTTGCTGATTAATGTTCTACCGATTTCTTAATTAGAACTACAGAGCATAAACACACACACAAATAGTTTGTTTCATTTAACAAAGTAAACCAATTACCAATTGATTAATGTTGTCTTAACATCTGTATGAGAATTTTGCCAAATAAAATACAGCCTGGAGCTGAAACAATAATCAGCAACTATTGTGCTAATCGATTCCAATCATTTTGCAAGCAAAGAAATGCCAAATAAGCGCTGGTTCCAACTTCTCAAATGTGAGGATTTGCTGCTTTTCTTTGTCATGTTTCACTGTAAATGTTATATGTCCGGGTTTTGGACTGTTGGTCAAACAAAACAACTAATCTGAACACGTTACTTTGGGCTCGAGAATTTTTTAAAATATTTTTTTGGGGGCATTTTCGCCTTAATTGGACAGTTTGACAGTGAAGAGGCAGACAGGAAACAGGAGGACAGAGAGGGGGGGTATGACATGCAACAAAGGTCACCGGCCAGAATTGAACTGGCGACGTTGCGGTTATGTGGCATGCGTTGTAACCACTCGGCTACCAAGGCGCTCCCAGGGCTCGAGAAAATTTTGATGGGCATTCTTTCACTACTTTTAGCCATTTCATAGACTAAATGCTTCATGGACAGATTAATCAATAATAAAAATAATCATTAGTGTCAGCCCTAATACAGTATAAATACGAGGAAATTGTGGCTTTAAATAAGATCTGAATCTGATCAAAGAAGTTAACAAGACTAAGAATGTGACCAATGATCAGAAACATCAAATTTGTCAATACTCAGTCCATCTGACATAATTCATTTCTTCATTCAGTATTCCACAAGTATTGAGGCTTGACCCTCTTATCAAATTACTTAATTTTGAAACGATTGTTCATCCATGTTTATCAGCAGGTAGACTTAGGTACAAACGTCTCCTGCTCTGACACCGCCCTCAGGTTGATTTTCCTACCTCGCCCATTTGATGAGGTATGGCAGGTGATTGAGCAGGCTGAAGGTGTAGAAGGAGTAGCGGATGATCTCTGTGACGGTCCAGGCTGTGACAAACAGCAGCACACTGTCCTCACTCTGCACCTGCAGGAACACACACAAAGGATGATGGGGATGAGGACACAGGAACAGACGGGCTCGCATCATGCTGCGGTAGTTACTCTGCTGTAGGCCAATCTAGACTTTTCATCGCAGGACCATGCTGTTTGTTTCAGATGCTCAGAGATCAGATCACACTGCAGGCAGATGGTCACTATCCTCAGATATTAGGTTGAAACCGATGCTTATATGGTGTTAAAAAGAAAAGCACACTTCTTATCACACACTCACAATCTAACATAGGTTCCACACACTCTGACATAAAAGGGAAAGAAGAGCTTGAGAGAAATGTCAGTACAGCATCATACAATAGACACACAAAGGAAACAAGGGATTTAAAACATACAATACGTACGTTATTCACTACACTAAAATTCAGCCGATTCATTCCTGCAACCCTACAGCAAGACCGTCTGACGTTACTTACACATTTACTCCTCTCCGATCTATTAACAGGGCAAACAGTACATCAGCTGGTCACTTTTGTACATGAATCCACGTTTACATTTATACTGACACCCATTACACAGCAGACATTTTGACTTGTCAAAGCAGGGGAAACACAGGTGGAATTAACAACATTAAAGATGGCTGCATTCCATTTAGGAGAGCCAGTTCCAGGGCTCTGGTATTGTGGATGCTCACTCAATGACATGGCTTACTGGGACACTTAATGGAATGGAGCCATCGTTAATGTTATTAATTCCACCTGTGCTTTTTCTGCTTCGACAAGTCAAAACGTCTGCCGTGAAAAGGGTCTATACCCATTACACAGACTGTTTTATGCAGCAAGACTGATTCATGTGTGTAAATTAGAAAAACAGAGCGAAACCCGTCTTACCTCCCTGACGCTGTGTGTGACGGCCCAGGTGAGAAAGACCCGGGACATGACCTGGAATCCAGTCAGGACCACAGAGGACGGTACGATTCCTGGGATATGAGACAAAAGACAAACACTTATATATAAGGATGCAAGAGTACTGGACACTGCACACATTGCACACGTGTGAATTAGAATATACTGTGTGTGTGTGAATGACTGGCATGGTTTCTGCTATATTAAGCTGACTGGTCGTTACTTTGTCTAACAGTTGGATAACAAGACCAATCCATAGACGTTTAGATGCTGAAGATTGCCAAAACAATCAGTCAATTAATTGTCAATAGACAGAAAATGAATCTGTAAAAATGTTGATTATCCAACTAATCTTGGTTTATCAAACTAAAACTCCAAACATTCTCTGATTCCAGCTTCTCAAATGTGAGGATTTGCTGCTTTTCTCTGTTTTATATCTTGTAAACTGAATATTTTTGGCTTTTGGACCGTTGGTTGGACAAAACAAGCAATGGGAAGCCCTGGGAATTTGTGATGGGCATTTTTTATATTTTATAGAATAAACAATCAATTCATGGGAAAGAAATGTTAAATTACAACCTTAATTGATAATAAAAATTAGTTATTTGCAGCCACAATTTAGATAAGACTAATTATTAGGGATACCCCGTTCTGCCCACTGGATTAGTAGGGTCTGTCACCAGCCTTACTAAAAGAATTGGGCTTTGGCCAAATGTAATCGATCGATTATAAAAATGGTATTTAATCCTCCTAGAAAAATATAATGGAAAGTTGCACAAGCCTAATAATGTGAGTTCAGGTATTAGAATTGGTGTTGTCATTTATTTGGGAGGACTTGGTTTTCTGGGTCTAATTTGGGTCTTTTTTTTTCCGGTTGCTGTTTTGTTGTTTTTCTTTTGCTTTAGGAAAACAGCTTGGATGGACCTCTGCAGTCAACTGTTCCTTTTTACATCATTACATGTTACATCAAATGAAAAATTGGTCAGAAAAACAGTGCTAACAGGAAATACTTTGTTTGTGACTAAATAAACTGGACAACATATTGAAGGAAAATGTTTAATCAGAGACTGCGTGAGCTCTCAGATCCACACATATAGGGCATAGAAATGAATGCTGATGCAGTGTTTTCAACTGGCCAGTAGAGGGGAACCTAGAGCTGAGGGTGTGTGTGTGTGTGTGTGTGTGTGTGTTTGCTCTGAGTGGACAGAAGCTGCAGGGAGCCTAGATAATCCTTCATTAATCCTAGATAATGAAGAGAATGGACTGTGAACCGCGGCGAGGCAGCCAGGCGGGAGCCGGTCTCTCCTCACACATTAACACCACGAGAGCCAACAGCTTCTCTGCTCTCGCTTTGGCAAACACTTCAAATATGAAAAGCTTCTGTTAGTCTGTACACATTTACATCTGAGATACATCTACAAATGCAACCTGACCAGTCCAAACCACTATTTTAAGATTTGTTGACTTGTCACAATGAGTTGAGATATCTGCAAACACATTTTGACCAGTGGGAAACCAGGGGAATGAATAGCAGTGGCCTTAAAATAATAATAATAATAATAATAATAATAATAATAATACAAATTTGTAAAAGCTTTATCAAATAATTTGTGGTCAATAAAACTTTTGCTCCTGATAGCATGTCAGGAACTAAACAACAGCCCTGCCCTGGTGATCCACATTCACATTTGATACATCAAGACAGATTTCAACCTGTTGCCATGATAAATGAAGGTAAAGTACTTTCAAAATTAGATTTGTCAAATAAAAACTCTTTAAATAGCTTCTCAAATATCTTAGAAGGACTTCTGACCATCAATAATTTAAATTTCAGATAGCGGTAAGGTGACAAATTAAAGGAAAAACCAAGATAAAGTGTTTCAGTAAGGTCAGGAGCCTCCAGAACAGCCTTAGTACTCCTGAGATGGAAGCATCTGCTCCAGGTTTCTTTCTTTAAATAGTCACCCGTATGTACAGTATGTCTACTTGAATTTTAATTAATTATAACTCCAGTTCAGACATCTTCACTTAAAATTGTGACTCGTGGAGGTATATTGAACTTGAGTTGTGAATACTCATATTTAAATTGGAGATATGGAGAATTCACATCTAAAAAAAAATCAAATCTTAAGTGTAGATTTTTTAGATTAGTGGTTTCATACATGCTAATGTCACAAGTACTTAAATCATAATAGCCAAAATGTAATTACAGATACAGTAACAGACTAATAAATGGTAAAACGGTTTGTGATACTCTCTCTGAAGATTTACTGGTAACAGAGAGCAGTGGAGGCTGAAGAGAGACTCACCTACGGCACAGTGCAGTATCTGTGAAAGGAAAAGATAACAGAACATTATTCAATATGCTTCTGGAAGCGAAACACACGACAGCTTATTTTAACTCGTAGCTTGCTTGCGGATAATTGTTTTCTTTTCTTTTTTTCCCAAAAATCATTTTCCTTTTGGATTAATGCTGTAAAATCATGCTCCTTTTTAATATTATTATCATCAATTTCCCATTAATATTCTCAAGACATACCTAAAAAGGACTTTTTTTTTGAATGTGCACAAATCTATAAACACAAAAACAGACTTAATAGTTCTACATAATGTGTTTTGTGTCTGTCAATAAACTTTAATTCTCAAAAACGGTTGACACTGTTAAGATCAACTAAACGCCATGGTGCCGGTAGTGTTCAGTCTGTGCACAGATTATTTCATGAATGGAAGATACTGACGTTAAACAAAACTAAGTCTCCTATCACTGAGCTACAGTGTGTCTGGACAGGATTGCTGAAACACCTCATGCCGCTTAGCCTCGGCACTGTGCACGTCTGTCAGTGTTTGTGTGTGTGTGTGTGTGTGTGTGTATGAGCCCTCTTAACACATGTGAGGGAAGTGGACAATTCTCTTTTACCTAATTTTTAGTAGGGGACATTTATCTCTGTCATTATCAGCCACTATATTTTTATTAGTTTGAAATCCTACAAAAAGTCTTTATAAAATACCTAAGTATTTCTTTGGTTCTGTGCCTTTAACACAGTGTAGCCAGGCATGTTAGGTTACCACACTGACATGTTACAGAGGACATACCAGACACTGTACAGATAACAGGCCTGTGAAACTTGTTGCTACTGCACATCCAGACCTGAATCCAAAACTCAGCCAGCTTTTATTGACTTGATGATTTTTTTCTAGCAGTTGAAACAGGCTGGGATTAATAAGTAAACCAAACCTTTTGCTGATTCATTTATCCAACAAGCGATGTGAGCACAAACCCCAAAATCCTCACAGTGATTTTTGCATCTATAATCATCAACAGTGCTGTAAACTCATTAAAGGAAATACTTTAATAAAAGGTTACTTGAATGCTTGAAACATTGTTGATGGATTAATCAAAATAAAATAATAAATTGGATGTTGTGCACTGATGAGAGCAACAATAGCTGTCTTTGAAATATTGCCACATTATATTCACACACTGTATTTAATCAAATATATTGTGATATTTGATTTTGTCAATATTGCGCAGCCCTTTGTGCTCGTCTCACCTCCAGAATAGCTCCAGTCTGAAAGAACTTCAGGGGCTTCTCTATGGAGTAGTACAGCCCATGGTAGCTTCCTCTGGCCAGGTAAGCTCTGACCAGACCCACAGCTATCACCAGCCACCTGGAGAGCAGACGGGGGGGAAAAAAACATCACAGTACTGTCATTGCAGAAATTGAAAACAAGATCTACCAGACGATCTTATCATGGAAACAGAAATCGGTGTTAGACTTGTGTGCGGCTTGAATAAAGGATTCTGGAGTGAAAGGAAGTGAAACATGACAGATAACTCCAGCCTGTTGCTCGATGTTTAAGAACCGATGAGTGCACTTTATAAAATGTAATTCGATAATGAGAACTTCTCAAGGAGAATTATGATGAACAAATTATCATTCCCTATAGGAAAACTTTGAAATTGTGATATTTTGACAAGAGATCCTCAAATACTGGATTTTTAAAGGTCTAATACCTATCAACATTTAAGAAAAATAAATTCAATATACCACCCGATGTTCATTTTTATTTGTGGCAAGGCTCCCTCTAATTGGGTTATTTAAAAGTTGTGTTTTTCATCATAACTTTTTAATATTATATTTTACAGGATATTTTGCAGTTGAATAAGAAACTTTATTACCAAGGATGACAGTAAAAGTAAAAACAATTCAACAATAAATGAACACAAATAAACATCACTTGAAATTCAATTATTTGAAATAAAGATAAAAAATGAACAACATAGACTACTGTATTAAGAAAATCGAAGGTTCGGTATACATAAAAATACAGCCTTTAAAACATTTGTTGCTGCAATTACGGTCTGCAAGGCAACTTATTTTTGCATATCTGCCGACATGTACACAAATGTGGATATATGTTTAATAATCTAATACTGGTCAATGACATTGCGCGGATATATCTTAACATAATGTATCTGATCATTAATCTACTAACTAGATTGGAAGTCATATAATGTGCAAAGGTTGAAATTAGGTGTAAAGTTCATATTGGACCAGGTAGGTGTTTTATATGGATGGAGAACTGATGCCTGATAAGAGTTTCAGCACATACAATCAAAAAATGATTATAATAATGCAATGTAATGCATTATTACACCCTTCAGAATTAGCTTGTCCCCTTCAACACGGAGGTCAGAGGTCAGCTGGAGTGCCTGTGCAGATACTAGCTGTCAGAGTGTTGCTAGAGGAGACCTGAGCCGGGTGGAAGTTTCAGTTCACACTTTGGTTTCACAGAGAGAAGAATGTGACTTGTATCTATTAGGTCTCAATCTCAGCCAGGGGCAGCGATGAATATCAATACCAGAGCCAGTTGGTCAGAAACTGAGCAAGCCTGCTTCGCTGCTATGGCAGCATCTGAATGCAGACGACTGCATTTGAACAGCAAAAACGTGGGTGTACAACACCCTAACGTGTGCTCAATACAAAGCAAGCACTGTATGGCCTCATCAACGCTGATATATACACAATGTGACCTAACTGGTTGGAACAGCGAGCAAACAACACCCACCATTCACTTGTGCAACAGTCTAAAAACCAGTGCAATAAAAAGACACGCAGAGAGATTTGTCAGTATCTGGGCCGAGCAATGGAAGTTATAAAATGGGCGTCTAGTGTATATCAAGTCTGCTGTAATACAAATCCAACTGTAATCATTTAAAAGGCAAAATGCAATGAAATAAATCCATCAGAAAAGTTATTTCCAGACAACTTTTGATGATGCAAATAATCTCTGTATACCACCACTGTTTGCTTATAATTACACATATACCATTTATTTATAGTTTATAGTGGTAAACATAAGGACATGCTGAATCATTCATGATGTGAACTTGAGTTAACGGGACAATTTGATATGTTAGTAAAAACTAAACTAAATCCTACTTTTCATAATGCAACCTAGTATGGGCAAGTACTTCAACATCTTACAGTTTTTTATATAAATGTTTTCCATTCATGGATTTTTATATACAAGATCTGAGAGGGAAACTTTCCAGATCATTCCATGTCTTATAGTTTCAAACACATTCACAGGTTCACCCAGTCATTTAATGTCCCAACATCCCACTAGCTATTTTCAATGATATAGGGGTCCCAACTAGAGTTGCAACTATCATTTATTTTCATTATTGATTAATCTGTTGATTCATTTTCCAATTAACAAATAAATTGTTTAGTCCGTGAAATTTCCAAGTGAAAAATGCCCATTACAAGATTTTCTATTTAGAATAATATAATAACAACAACAACAACAACGAAAAGCAGTATTTGAGGAGTCAGCAAATATTTTACATTTTTGTCCATCGACTAATTGTTTCTGTTTTAGTTCTAACCGTTTTCTTATTTGATTAAAATTACATCTTAATTAAAGTCCCACAGGGCATGTTTAAAAAGACTGCAACCTCTGTTTAATGATTTGGTTTTGTTTTTTAGGCAGAGGTAACGAATAAGCCCTTAGCTGGCTCCTTTTTATCTCCCTGGACATTCTTTTTCATTGTCATTTCTGTCTGTTTGTTTGATTTTAACTTGTGTAATGAAAAAAACTCATATTCAGTCGTTACCCTGCAAAAATAACATGACAATGCAAGAAGAAAACCTACACTTTCTGGTGTAAAAAACACTGGCTGCAGACAATAAACCATCTGTCTTAATATTTCTGTATTGTTAGCGGTGGCGACCCGCCAGTCAAAATTAATGTGCACGCCAGGTGGTTGTTGTCTGTTGCTGATCTAACGTTAATCTGTGTAAACCTTTGGACGTTGGAGAAGCATACTCACAAGTTATTTCACTTCACAGCATGCTAGCAGTGTTTCCAATAATAACTACATACAATTTTCAGATTAATAATCCAAAAATAACGCTGTAACATTACAACAGGGAAATCTTGCTCCCATTATTCAGTCCTGTCTTGCTCAACAGCACACACACGACACACACACACACACACACACGCACGCACACACTCCACCACAGCAGCATTAGCACGAGGAAACACGCTACATACCCTGCTGTCATAACAACGTTGTATATGACCAAGTAGGCCGTGGCCAGGGCACCGGGTCCCTTCTTTTTCTTCGGGGCCACATCGCCATGGGCGCCCTTGCTGGTCCCCGGAGCAGCTGCCGACATGACTACAACCCTCAATGGTCTTTGGTCCTGGACGACGGCGGCTGTCAGGTTCACCGAGTCAGGAAAGGAACAGGGGCCAGACCCGGAAGTGTCATCCTGAAGCGAGAGGCTTAACTTCTCCATACTTCCGCCTTCGCTTTGAGTCGCTCTCACTCAAATATCGCCTTAAAAATCTGAGCAACATCCTTTCAGTGTGCGACATACGTGCAATATTTATTCATTTAAGGTATTTATTTGAACTATTTATTTTTGCGGGAATTAAATCTAGCTGATTTGTCCTTCGGGTCTCTGCAGACTTGAATAGGACTAATAGAACAGGAACTATCTTGAGCTAAGGTTGGACTCTCTGTCAATTCCTCTGATTGTATGAGACGCTCTTTGATAGGCGCGCCCCCTATTGCGCGTCCCAGACTACATACATGCTAAAACAAGGGCTTTCCAACGGGTTAAATGCACCGGGCCACTGGGCTCCAGACCCCCAGGGGCCCCATACTGTAAGCCAAAATGAAAAGGGCATTTTTACCTGATCTCCTGATCCTGTCATGTGGAAGGGCCCTGTGTCAGAATGTGTTTTCTTTTGCTTACACTGTGCATATTTCTAAATAAATGTATATATAATCAAGTTACCACAAACAGACACACAAGCAAACAACAACAACAAACCTTGGGCAGGATATTATTCCAGAATATTAGTCCTGGTTGGTTTATGGGGCTCTGGGCAAAAACATTGCTAAGCTGCCTTGTGTAGTGTGCTGTGTGCACTGGATCCGTCATAAATCTTCAGGGAAAAAACAGTTCCACAGGTATCACATTATAACTCAAAACAATGACAACAAACAACAGGTCTCCAGTCTCTACAACCCAAGCCAACCATGCATTTGTATTCAGAGGGCAATGGAGTTGTTGGAGTTAAAAAATAAAACATAAATGAATTGGTTCTCTTTTTTGTATGTTTAGGATCGTTGTCCTGCTATAGTGTCCTAAAATTGGGGAACTTTGTAGAAGGGCGGCAAGTCCCACACAGTTGAGTCGATATGAATGTAAATCCCCTCAATCTAAAGATGAAAGTAAGCACTTAGTCAAATCTAATGTGCTGGGAAAGAACCAATACTTTGAGACTGTGTTGGACATTATGAAAAAGGTTACTCTTTTCCCCAATAGATGTCAGTGTTTCACTAGTTTCCTTAGAGTGTGAACAGAGGCGTTAAACTCAAGTGCCAAGTATTGTGTGAAATATTTTTAGGAATTTATGTCAACGTGCTGTGCTTTCAATAATTAAAAAATAAACGAATTAACCTTACTCGACGTATTTAAAATATACTTTGCCCACTGCCTTAATGCGTTTAAAAATACTGTTCAGGCATTATCTAAGGCAGCCAAGTTTCCGGAAGAGCAACTGGTTCGAGATTAATGGACAAGGAAGAGATATTTGTTTAGGTTTAGTCTGGGGAACACATATACTTGTATTTCGTCAAATAGCCTGGCTCTTTTTAAATCGTTAACATGCCTTTGTTTGCCCAAAACCCCTTTGACCAAGATGTTGGTAAGTGAAGTGCTGTTTGTTGGTTGTTTTCAATGTGCCAAAGCTAGCTAACGATAGGGCCAACAACACTTGAAGCTAACGTTAGCTTAGCTTGAGTTCTTTAGCTCGCTGTAGCGTTGTAAGTTTAGTCAGCACTGCCAGCTATGGCAACAACAACACCCACAAGGCTCAGCCACTTTCTTTGTGTAGATGACAAGCTGACTGGTTGTCAACAACTTCCTTTAAGTTTATCGATCAGTTCATTTGCTAAGCATAAACGACTGTTTGGTAACTAACTTTGAGTGATTCATATAAACCGTGACTGGCTAACATCAGAAGATCACATGATCACAAATCAGGTCATAATGGTTGATTATGCCTTAATGTGGCATGTAACAGTACGATTACGGCAAAAATTAACGATTTAAATCTCCATTTATTTGTCTATTTTTTCGATTAGTGTAATCGACTTGACCATAAAATGCTCGTAAATAGTGAAAATTGCCATCGCAGTTTCTTTGAACAGTCCAAAACCCGAATGATATAAAATCCGTATATATGAGAAGGTCGAACCAAAGAATTGTTGATATTTTTGATTTTCACTTAAATGATTGATCAAATGTCAAAATGAAAGCTGAATTTATTGGTCGATTAATGGATTAGTCAGTTGACAGGAATCGTTGAAGGAATTTGTCAAGCAAAAGTGCCAAACATCCTCTAGTTCCAGTTCTCAGTTGTGAGGATTTGCTGTTTTATTTTTGCCTTATGTGATAGATAGTAGATAGTAGTAGTAGTAGTAGTAGTAGATACTAGATAGTAGAGTGAATATCTTATGATTTTGGACTGTTGGTCCACAAAGCAGACCATTTAAAGATGTCACCTTGGGCTTTAAATATTTGTGATGGGCTTTTTTCAATATTTTCTGACATTTTATTGATTAAACAATTAGTTAAGAAAATAATCTGCATATTTATGGTTGATGAATATAATCGTTAGTTTACTGCCCTAATCAAGATTTTTGGCAATTCATTTTCTGTCTCAACTAATCGCTTCAGCTCTAGTTAAGACTCTTCGCTACTTTGAGTCAGTTTGATTATAATATGTTAACTGGGTTGGAATTGTGTTGTATATATGTCTTTTCTCATAGTCGTGTAATGTAAATTTTCATGCAAACTTTCTAGGTCACCATCCTTATCTGTCCCTGCAACACCACCAGACAATAGTGCACTGTTACACTTAACTGGCTCTCTGAATGTTATATAGTCAGGATGATGAGTCTCATGACGGAGTTTACTATGAGTTGGAAATGTGCATTTGAGTGATTTCCTGCTAACATATTACAGAGCAGCGGTGGGTCACCTCAACTGACAAAAAGACTGCCTACGCTACCATCACAACATTAAACTTTAACTTTAGGGGAAAAGAAAATATGGGCTTTCTACAGCAAATATCATGCCATTTAATGAGTATTGCTATTGTTTGTCACCAATGAACTGATCACGAGTTAAAATGCTTCAAGATTGGGATGGCTTGCCATCTCGACTAAACAGTTCAGTGGGAAAACCATGCAAGTTCACACAATAAAACAGCATAAAGTGTGAAATTTTGTAGCCTTATAGGACTCTTCCAAGATTTTTTTTTTCAACTTTAGGCTTTGGTACAACATTAACCGGTTCTAAAATGTGGCAGTTCAACGCTTGCTATTCATTATGATAACACTTGCCCACTGCGACTGGCATGTCTGCCCACGAATATATTATGTCTGAAGACAAGCAGCCGTGATGCCAGGGAAGATATTTTCTCACTGGGCCATATGCACTGTATCCCTGTTTGACATGTTTCCAGAGAAGTCAACCAATGAAAACAACACAACAGATGACTGGGGGCTCATTATGGACATCTGCGATAAGAT
This sequence comes from Macquaria ambigua, assembly GCA_008360985.2. Taxonomy (NCBI): domain Eukaryota; kingdom Metazoa; phylum Chordata; class Actinopteri; order Centrarchiformes; family Percichthyidae; genus Macquaria; species Macquaria ambigua. The sequence goes on along the minus strand of VMKM01000386.1, from coordinate 321,728 downwards.
TGGAACGACACCCAATGGGTAAGCTGGGAAAAGGCATTTTCCTTTGAAGAATAGGAGCCTTATTAGCATTTGAGCAGCACTATGCTTCAAATAGCTCCTTATTTAAGTACATTACATTTGTATGAGACTTTGACTTTGAAAATAGTCTACACTAGATATCATCAGGAACTGTGCAGGAGCATCTCTAGTGTAAGGAGACTGTGTTTGCTGTTTAGTAATTATTCTTCTAGCAATGCATTATATTACTTTCTCTTTTGTTTCAGACCGAAGGACAGCTTGAGATCCATTATGAAGAGAGTCAACCACAAAGTGCCTCATGTTGCCATGCAGGCCCTCAATGTGAGTTTGTTGCTATGCTTTCATGCCTCCATATTTACACACTGCGCGTGACATTTACTCTAACTAACTTTGTTATATCCACGTTACAGCCATTATCAGTAAAAGAATCCCTTCTAACATGCCCAAATTTATGAAAATGCACTATATATAACTAATCAGTATTAGTTGTTTACTGGATATGCTTCATAGACTGGGAGACTAGCATTATTAAGTCAAAAATAATGTAATTACAAAACAAATTCATCTCAAACTGCGGTACAAAGCAACATGTTCATATGCAAATAGTGTAGCCCAAAATGGAAATAATCAATAGGCAGCTACAGTACCATGGTTATCCCAAACATACTGTGTATTTTTCTTCATATGTCTGCAGCAGATGTTCACAATAACTATAAAATTCTCCTTGAACAACAGAAAAAAAGAAACGTGAAGTTCAGTAGATTTTGGGAGGGTCAAACTCCGTCCCATTTAGGCATGAGAAGTAAGTGTTCACCAATGACCTTTAGCTGCAGTTGAGCTGTAATTGATCTAATATTCCCATTGTTAAAGCCATAAAGGAAAGTGGGAGCAATATGAGAGCTGTTTCTCTGTCTCTGTCTGAGTCATCATGAGCAAATACTGTCACATGGCCTGCTCTGTATTTAGATCTCTGCATCCACTCATTCAGATAATTAAAGCCCTATTGTCATCCAAACCATTTATAATTACAAAAGCGTCTACTTCTGCTATAAATATGTGCTTTAATTAATTCAGTTACTTGAGTGGTAGAAAAATTCCCTTCCTTAGTTGAAATACATTGAAAAATCCTCCTTTTTTGCGATAAATCAATATACACCAGCTGTCTAATCTCATTTTCACAATTCCGACCTCTTGCAGTTGCTGGGTGCTTGTGTGTCAAACTGCGGCAAAATATTCCACTTGGAAATCTGCTCAAGGGAGTTTGCCAGTGAAGTACGGAGTGTGCTGAGCAGGGTATGTAAACTCGTCCGTTTTGTTTCTCAGTATTCCCATTTTGTAACCATATCTGTTTCGTCATCTCTTTGTACACTCTTGACCAGTGTCATTCTCACACATGTACTCCCTCACACTCTGAAGAAGGTTAACTGAAATGTCACAGATAGAATCATAACTATGTTCCTACAGCCACCTAGTCCTTAAAGGGTAATTCTGGTATTTTTAAACCTGGGGTGTATTTTTACATGACTAATAGGTGCAAAAAGTTTTGGAATTGGTCCAGTAGATCGCCTCAGCTGGCAACTGCGAAATGGGCTGCAATGGCTGCAACATTAATCCTTGTGAGCAACTGCATCCGTCAAAGTACGTCCACTGAAAGTGCTTGTTTTTGACACTGACAGCCTCAGATTGTTATTCTAAGTGTCTGACAACATTATGGAAAGGATGCCCACAGAGACAGACCTTTTTGTTAAAGAGTAAGATCCTTTTTGTTTAACCAGAAACAGAAGTCTCGTTTAAGGAGAAATCTTGATCTGAAATCTTGCAAGAGGTTGAGATGTTGCAAGAAGACGACGGTGTTTCTAAATAACTGTGTTAGAGCCCAGTTATTGGGCAGCCATTAGAGTCTCTGTCTGGCGTGAAAACGCAGGAGAAAGCAACACAGCTGTTTGTGTGCACGTCCTCTGCAGGCCCACCCTAAGGTGTGTGAAAAGCTAAAGGCTCTGATGGTGGAGTGGGCAGAAGACTTCCAGAAGGATCCACAACTCAGCCTGATCGGTGCCACCATCAAGTCTCTGAAAGACGAGGGTATCAGCTTCCCCTCCGCGTCCTCGCAGGTATGTTGACATTTAGAATGTGACTGTCTGTCTGATTTAGAGAACGTACACAAAGCAAGCTGCAAATCAAATGCTGTCTTGCCTTCATCAGGGTGGAATGTGGCTGTGTTTTTTCAGTTTCTTTATATACAATCCATTATTTAGCATTTAGCTTTTTTACAAAGTACAATAAATCATATTAAACCAATCAATGGGTAAAAAGGTTGAAAAAATTGCATATTCCATGTTCTTTCAGCGTCTTTCAACCGCAAGCTCTTCCATCTTTTCTAACTTTTATGGATAGCCTAAACTAATTTCTAAGTAAAGTAAATCAACAGTTAACACATCAACATTGAAATTCATAAATCCACTTAAGTTTACAAAACTGTCTTCAAATCTGGTTCCTCATTTAACCCTCACACACTGAAAGTGCCCAGTTTTTGAAATCTAAGGTGCCTCACTTGTACACAAAAATTGGGACAAAATATCTTGAACACTTTAACATACATACTGCAACACAGCAGGCCTCTAGTGATTACCAATTTGGTGAAGCAAATTAGTATTCACCGTAAGCCGTCGTTATTTAGTCCACTTTCTCTTAGAAGGAATAAAACTTATTCCGTCTGCCACTTTCACCATGATACTAGCCAGCTTTTATTTTACAAAAAGGAACTACAATTTGGTTGCTCTCCAGAGTGGCTGTTGGCAAGGAAAACTTTCCATCCACAGCCAGATGTAGTAACATTTTGTTATCTAGTTGCATCCCAACACTTTGTCTCATTTGGAAACTGTATGTTTTGACTTGAGAATCATTCAGCAGATGTACTGTGTTAGCAGTTTTCTTTCACACTCCTTTGTTTTGCTAGTTTTCTTCCCCTAATTACAGTTTCAGTCTGTAGACCACAATAACAAAATAAGTGTGTGTAGAGGCTTTTTGTCTGGCCAGAGGCTGTCGTTGTGGTCTCACCGCAGGCCAGTGTGAAGGTTCAGGTTGGGTGGAGCTTGTCTGTCTGCGTTTGTATGGCATGTGCTTACAGTGGGATTTCCTCTTCACATATTTCACATAATTCTGTGGATATGTGTGTATGTCCCGGGATCAGGACTGTTTTCACGATGGTTGTGGACAGAGCTGTTCTCTTCTTGTTTCTGTTCTATTCTTTGCTTGATGTCCGTCTGATTCATTCAAATGCGTCAAGGGTTGAGGTGGACTTTGCTCTCAGGCTGTCGTAAAGCAGCTGACCTACAATTGTATCCTCTGTGGTCATAGTCTCCCTGCGGTTGGCCGTTTTTGTTGTCTGTTGTTTACTGCAGGCATTGCTTCTTTAGATGTTGAATGGTCTGAGTTTGTCACTCAGCTTTCAAAAGTGTATTTTAAGTGGGAAAAGAATTAATAAGCAAGTCAAACATCACCACAAATTGTGTCTACTGAGATTCAGATTTTTCACGTTTGTTTTTCTCATATTTTACTTAGTCCAATTACGCAAGCACTGTGAATTTGTAAAACACATTTGCTAGCATGCAGAAACACTGATTGCCTCATTCCATGTGTTTACTTGGTTAGACAGCAGGGAGGGCAGGTTCTGATGCAAGGGGAGAAGAATGGAGTTCATGGTCAAAATCTGAAATACAGTCATAGATCGGCATGTTAAGTAAATCTAGATAAATACACTCGGTGGCCACTTTATTGGGTACACCTGTAAAATCTAATGCAATCCAATATAACAGCTCAGTCACAAATTCACATAAAACACCTGTCAATATAATGCAGTCCTGTCCAATGCCACTGCAAAATACAACCTTAATAATAATATATAGTTGAATGAATACCTCTCTGACAGTGTCAATCAAAACTGAACATTATTACCTTTTGTAAAGGTAGAATTTATGGCTGCCCCGTTGAATCGGATTGCATTAGATTTTACAGGTGGCCAATGAGTGTGTATCAATCTGGATCAAATAATCCACAATATCAGACATAAACTGATCATTTGTATCCATTTCCATCTCATCCTCACTTTGTTGCCACTGGCTGTGCTCCATTTGGCTGTGGTGGTTGTGCTGTGTCTTGTTATGTTATGGGAAGGGCTGGGAAACCTGCTTTAATGGAGAGCAGGTGGCACATGAGGCAGCAGGTATGGTATCGTCTCTATCAGCTGATGAGCAAACAGCAGCAGGCAGTGTGACTCAAGCTGTGGCAATGCTTCCTAGTATTTTACCTTCAGCTATCATTTATGCTGAACCCTAATGTCATTTTTAGACAGCATGCAGGTACTTTCTTTCCTGTTTTCAGCCGCACACTATCAAGCCATGTAAAACAAATGAGTTTTCCAGCCCGTGTTGTTTACCTGTCTGTTGGTGCATTTTGTTTTCTTGCTCTGTTGGTTAAAGTCGGCACAAGCAGCGTGTGCCAGTTTTAGATGGAATAAAAACTCCAGCCATCAGGAACAAACTGGCACTATAACTAACAAACAAACGGCACCTATAAATCGCATTACTTTTAATTGTTTTTATACTAAAATGTCAAACAGTATCTGTATATATTTTACCTTTTTAAACAGTATTCCCTGTGGGTATGAAATAAGGAAATTATTTTTTTCTTTGATTAGTGTGTATTGACATGTAAACTATATTAGTATACTATTATGTATATATGTGTATTTTAGGTACATTTTTAATATGTATCATGTATGATAATATGTATCAAGTTACTTTAAAAGCCTGACACTTGCTTCCTCATACTTGTAGCCATACCTATCCTCCTCATCCAATGTAATATAAAAGTGTGTGTATTTTCTGTGCTCTGTAATGCACTGATTATGACAAATGAGATTAAGGCATTTTCTCTTGATGCTCTTTTGGGTTTTATCTGCTTAAAAATACAATAAATGTTTTCGACTAGAAGTTGTATCTCGGGGATGTCTTGGAGATTCTTCACTGTGTGTTCGCTCAGATATATTTGCAGTTCTGACATCACAATTATTACAAGTTCTGTAATCTGGTTGGGGGATCATCTGTTGTTTTCCCTTGTTTTATAACTCAAGACTAGACTAGATTTCTTCTTAGTTCTGCTCTCTTCAGGTTCTGCAATGATTTGCTTTTGCTTGTGACCTGTACCGTCTTTATTAAATGTACATCTATTGTCTCAAATATAATTAACCAGAATAACGCTCCCATATATATATCTCAGCCACAGTACCATCAACATTTGATCTAACATTGATTTCTGTGTCATATTGCCACGTTAAGAGGACCCATAAGTGAAAGAATTCTCAATAACTGACAGCTTGCATCCTTCACCCTGTACATCTGCTCCTGGATGTTAGATTTCCCTTATTCTGTATGTGGACAAGAGACATTGGACCAGCCTCTGTAATACTTTCACCAGCTGCCAGCGTAAAGCATTAGTTCACCCACTGTGAATATGTGGGTGTGAAGAGTTGTTGTTTAGCACCGACAACGTCCAGCTGACCTGTTTTGTCTACTTTGACCTCATTTCCGTATCAGAGTGTTGCCTTAGACAGAAGACAATGAGACGGCTGTGTGGAGGGTTTCTGTCTGAGGCTAGAGCTACTTTTCAGACCAAGGTGTAGTACCCAACATGAACTGCAGGTGACATTACAGTCACTGGAAATCCGTTTTTCACCTCTAGTCTTTTGTGCTACACTCTCACTCCCTCCTGTATGCACACACACACACACACACACACACACACACACACACACACACACACACGTGACCTTATCTTTCTATATTGACCACAGGGGTCCACCACGAAGGTCAGCACACCTGCTGCGAGCAAAGAGTCGGATGATGACAACCTGGCCAAAGGTAAAGTGAGTTACAACTACTGTACTGTATGTTTAATGCTTATTATCAGTTTGTACTAATACTCTCAGAAAAATACTCCTTTTTAGAAGGAGTAGAAGAGTTTAAATTGATTAGCGACTGGATTTTATGTTATTGATTATTTTTATCTTACATTTAAGCAGTCTTCTGAGAGCTGTCTGTATTCTGCAAAAAAAAAAAAAGATGAATCCTGTGTCTGCGCCAAGACCATGTGTTGGACATTTGACAAACATCCTCCTCTCCTTTCCACTTCTTTTCTGTTCTCTCTTCTTGCCATCCAAACCTCCACCTGTCCCAGCCATTGAGCTGTCCTTGCAGGAGCAGAAGCAGCAGGCGGAGACACGGCCCCTGGCCATGACCTCTGACCCCCCAAACTACACCAACGGTGGCGGGGGGCAAGAGGCCCGGAAGGTGCGTGCGCTGTATGACTTTGAAGCGGCTGAAGATAATGAGCTGACCTTCAAAACTGGAGAACTTATTCTGGTTTTGGATGACAGGTAATTTTTCATAACACGTCCAATCACAAATTAGCTCTGCTTTATCTTCAAAATACCTATTTTAGTGATCTGCCACTGGTGTTGCAGTCTTCCTGATCAGTTTCGTTCAAAGATTATGAAATGCAGACAAGCATCATAGCAAATTCTCTATATTCTTCAACTACATGCAGTCTAATACAACACCTGTGCAATAAATCCTACAAGCTTATAATGTCCCAGGGTTTGTTGACAGTGTGTCAAAGAGGCACCCAGAAGTATGAATCCAAACCCAAATATTCTCACAGAATTTTTAATATAGAATATATTTGCACATCTAATTTTGTCCAGTATTTGAACATGCAAATTGAGGTATGAAGTAAAATGAAGCTTGTATATAGTGAGCATAGAATGAAAAATATATAGTGTTTTTACAGTAATATAACCTGTTAAAAAAAAAGGTGCATAAATTCTGATTTCCACTCATTGATCATCTTAAAGCAAACAGCCGTTCAGCTGTAAAATATAAAGTATTAATTTATGCTTTTCTTTGCTTAAAAGAGCCACATCATTTTATATAACCTTCCTAAATTACATTCTAAATTTGCTCCAAATAATGTAGATTTATGTTGATCTTAATAGTCGGGCAAAGTCTGTTCCACAAATAAAGTAAGGAACACACCGTAAGATCCTGAAATGTCTCGGTATGACCCATTTAGCAGCTGATTTTTGCAGATCAGTGGCAGACACTATAAGTCGAGAATTCATTTTAATTTGATCCAACATTTTTATATTGTAATGGCTCGGACTGGTCTGAAACTCAGACTCTCAGTGTAGCTCATGCATTGATGTTAATTCCTATTTCATGATTTTGTTTCTAGCGATCCAAACTGGTGGAAAGGAGAGAACCACAGAGGAGTGGGGCTTTTCCCCTCCAACTTTGTCACAACCAATCTGAACGCTGAGCCAGAGCCAGGTTGGTCTTTCTATTGAATCTGAAAGTAAACATTGTAACCCCTTCAGCTGCACACTCTCTGGTTTTGTCCCTTTAGATAGCTCACCAGCCTCTACGCTCTTCAGCTATTTGATTTAATCTGAAGCAAATTAGTTTCAGAACTGCCAATTGAACTCAACCTTTTCCTCCGCAGTGGTTTATGTTGAAAAGACGGCCAGTCCTGAAGAGACGGTCCCCCTGGAAACCAAAGTTGAGCCTGAGCCCGTCTTCATTGACGAGGTAGTACATTTCCTCAGTGCACATAAATTTACAAACCCAAATCACCTCTCAATCAAACTGCCAACCCAAACCTGCTCTCTTTTTTTCTGCAGCTGAAGATGGACAGAACCCTGGCACTGCTGCAGAATGCAGATCCTGCAGATCCGGTTCCTGACTCCCCAGAGCTGATCCAGCTGGAGGGTATATACCTTAATGCTGATGTAAATCTAGCCGCTCTGCCAGTGACAACTGCAGTCGGTTGTTTTCTAACTCTGTTTCTGTTTCCCTCCCTAACTGTAAATATCTGAACAGGTGCATGTGAACAGATGAACCCGATGATTGATGAGAAGCTACAGGAGATTGACAGGTACTGTGTTATAGCGGTGAACGTGTCTGAGATTATCTAACATCCATCAGCTACTATCAAGTTAAGGATAAAGATGGCGATGATTGTGCCTTAGCTGTCGAGACTTTGGAAGAACCTGCTTGAGAAGCTTCAGTGGGAAAATCTGTAGGCCACTTGGACTGTGTTCAGACTGCAGGGAGATAAGATTTGTTTCTCAAATCAGATCTTTAAGATAGACAGTTATTTGCAAGTGATCATATCGGATTTGTCTGTCCAGACATCACCAACCTATCATCTCGCCCTCCAAACAATCAGCCACTCTGATGTACTTCCATCACTCTGGATTTGACGTTGTCACTGTGTGTCATATTGCGAGTGATGCAAAAGACACTTTGAAATCCAGTTTGAGAGGCCAGAGCATCTGCACTGAAATGCATCTGTAGAAATCCAGTTGGAATCATATTTCAAACCACCTCCAAAGGTGGCTTTGATCCGATTTGTAAAAACTGCATTTCATGTGGTTTTTTGCTGTGCAGACTTTCTAAAATCAATCTGGATACAATCTGGATCTGCCATAAAACGGATTTGGGCTGGCAGTCTGAATAAGGCCGTGGATTAAAATATCCTTAGCCAATAAATGTCTCTCTCTCTCTCTCTCTATGTTGCAGGAAACACTCAGAATTGTCAGAGTTGAATGTGAAAGTCCTGGAGGCCCTGGAGCTTTACAACAAGCTCATGAACGAGGCTCCGTTCTACTCTGCCTACTCCAAGATGCAGCAGCAGTACGCACCAACCGGCTCAGCTGTAGCCATGCAGGTCAGAATCTGTGCTGCCCAAAATCTCACTTTAACAATGATCTAATCCTGTATTTAGCATTGATACGTAAACATTATATTTCTGTAGCTGTGCATCATAGGACATTAAAACTACAAGCCTGTCTAAATCAATGTCAGTCAATTAACCAATAACAAAACGGCACTACACAAACAAATGAAAAGGTCACAAGACAAAGTACAAAATAACAAGGGTATGCTTATAATTCTGCATTTTTAGACTGGATTACCAGTGGCTGGCTCATGTATTAATACACAGCATTGACACGACAAGTGTTGGTTTTATGAAGTAAATATGAAAAATATTTCATATTTCAAATATTTCAGTTTGGATTTAGAGAGTTTACTTCTTCAGTGAGCGAAATATAAATGGTTCGAGGGTAATGCGATTGCTTCTTGGGGAAGTGTTGTTTCCAATTTAACTCAACCACAGAAACTGTAGCTAATTATACAGCATGTCTCCAGTCTAAGTGACAGGCCACTTACTCGCATGATGGTGAATTAAGGCGAATGAATGGGCTTAATTTCTCTCTAAAATTAATCAGAACATTCAAGATTCATGTTGTTGTACTGCCATCTTGTCTCTTGTCTTGTGACGCGTGCCGAGTCAATAGAAAGCAGTAACCAAGTCACGCATAATTTAAGGATGGATTGAGTCAGAGGTTGGTTCACGGTTTAGAACACTGAAGGCTGGAGAATTTCTGCGGAGAGGTTAACTAGCAGTGTGCCACCCACGAGCACCCTGCATAATTTAACATCCACACCGAGTAGACTCACTCTTGCCTATTGATTCTCTTTTTACTTAATGGTGACAACAGAGGACTAATGTAGAGGAAAATCATTCAGGGCAGTCACATGATTATACCCTGCTATTAGTCTCATATTTCATTTCTCACATCCTGTACTCGTGTGTTAGGCCAGTAAAGCAGTTGATTTTGTCGCTTCTTATACTCGTCCTGGTAGCTTGACATTCAGTCAGCCTTTTTTTTTTTCCTCCCTGGAGAGTTGGAGGCTGCCTGGGTTTTCTTGGCAGTGGCTATTTTCTCTGTAGTGATCGATGTCACTGTCTCTACCCATAGATTTAGAAAAATGTCCACTTCACTGGGCTGGCCCACACCCAAATGCTTGTTTTTTGCCCTTCATCATTTTTGGGTTTTTTTTGCAGAGCACTGAAAAACTCCCTACCAGGTTGTTATTGTTACACCTGCAATGACAAGGATTTTGTTATGCATAAGGACTAGAAAAGTAAAATCCTGATACTATTCCTATTTTATATAATCTTCTACAACAGCCACTGTATATCTTTGTTGCTGGTGCTCTTCCTCATAATTTAAATAAAGTGTGAAATATAACGCAGTAACACTACCCTGACTTACTGGAATAGTCTGCACTTTCTTCATCCAACATCGACTGGGTGTTTTATATCTCGCTTTCTGTATCTTGCTCCCACTAGCCAGACATTTTCTGAAGGCCAAACATTCACTGATGGACTTCTCTTTTATTCGTGTTGCTAGGGTCAACCTGGGACAGAGACAGATGATATTAACTTTGTTAGGAAATGGAACTCTCTGGATTTATAAACTCAGAAACAACATCTGAAAGGGTTGAATGAGAACTTAGGCATTAGAGTTTTTATAATAGTTTAATTAAAGGGAATGTTCTAGTTTTCGTACTTATTTAGTAGGTTTGTAATTTTTACTTAGAGCTTAAAGGAATAGTTTGAAAACCACTTATTTGTGAGACTATTAAAGGATTTCTGATTCTGATTCTGATTGCTTTCTTGCCAAGAGTTAGTGTCATGTTGTCATGCCTGTACAGTAAATATGAAGCTACAGCCAGAAACGCTTAGCTTAGCTTAGCTCAGCTTAGCATAAAGACCAATTGGATGAAAAACCGCCCAATCTGGCAACACTGCACCTCTGAAGCTCATTAATTAACTTGTTATATCTTGTTTGTTTAATTTGTACAATAACCAAACCGTAAAAGCGACACATTGTGGGTCTACGTGCCGGACTATTACTTGGTCGGACACAGTGACTTCCTGGAGTCTTTCCCGAGTCTGAAGTCACTGCACCCGGCCTAGAAATAGTTTCAAATCTAGTAAGCGTATTTCCCAATATATACAACTATTTCTTTAAATATTATTTATTTATGTATGGTGTGTGTGACTGACTGTTTGCTTGGTAGTTTTTACAGTTTATGGAACATTTTGTTGTGTACTTTTATTTTGAAATTTCTCTGTTGGTGGTGCAGCATCCTCTAGACGCTGGTTATTAATATGTCTAATCCTCATCATCATGTGGTGTGTATGTATACAGTATGCTGTGCAGAGTTCTTTTCCGTTATTCAGTCAGTTATTTTTCACACTTTTTTGTTACTTGAGCACTCGTGGACTGGTGAAATAGTGACAGCACACTCTTTGTACATCATCTACAAGTTCTTTTAATGAAGAACAATTGTGAAATGAATCATGCTCTCAGTGCATATTAAAGCCAACCTGCTCCTCTGGTCTGCTCAGGGCTACCTCGGCCCGGCCGGCGCTCCATACCTGCCTCCGGCGATGCCCCAGGGTCCTGCCGCGCAGCCCTACGCTCTGCCCACCGACCAGCCTGGACCACTGCACTCCCTGCCCCCCAACGTCTCAGCCCCACCCAACAGCCAAGCTGCTCAGCCTCCCTACATGAGGTAAGGAAACAGCCCCACCACTGCAAACAGGACCTGTAAGGCTGTCAGAGTAGAAACTCGGCAGGGACACTCCAAATACAAATATTGACATAAAGGGCCATGTCATGTGACTAATAAAGGTGGCTCAATGCCTCAGATCTTTGGCATTACCAAGCTACTAGTTTTGAATATAACAGGTCAGGTAGAGTGCTGGTGATGTCAGTGGTATAGACTAGCACTGACAATGGGCTTAACTATGTTATTGTACAAGGATTTATTTTTACTACTGTGTGTATGTTTTCACTAATAGTTTAGAAATAAGGTCTACTGTAAACTAACATGATAACCCCTTTTCTTGACCAGCCATGTACTGTATGCAGCCAGTACAACTGGTGACTCAATTAAATTCAGTTTCATTTATATAGCCATATCATAACAAAGATACCAGTCACCACTGGATATTGTGTTATCGAGGGTTAGCTACCAGTCTGTATTAACATGCAAGAAATACAAAAAAGTGATCCCCTGTGAAATGTAGACAGACTTAGTGCTACAGAAGCTTAACACAGATTGCCTTTTTATCCAAAAAAAAAAAAAGGTATAAGCAGATTATCAGTGAAAAATGGATGGGTGAGTGGCGTACAAGTTGCTTGTCAACACTGATTATTTTGGCTGATCCTCATCATATTTGTCCCTGGAGTGTGTCCCAGAAAAAGAAAAAGTCACAGCATCCTCAAGCTGGATGCAGCTTTAAATCGAATATAGATTGTATTAGAGCTGGGTGATATCATGGATTATATTAGTATCATAATGTTAACTAGAATCATTTGCAGGATTTCACTAAAAGACTATAGATGATTGTCCAGCCATGGATTGTATTGTATGGATGTATTATTTGCCTTGTTTATGATTTTGAATATAGTACCTTTTGCCATAGTATGTCGATGTACTCTGATTTAGTTCTACACGGGAGATTTACAAAGATCTTGAAAGAGATCTAAGAGGATCTACTTCACATTTATTCACTACATGCAAATAAGAGACTCAGTTTCCATATTTGCTGTTGGTGCTAAGTGTCACATCTGTGTTTCCTTCACAGTAGTGGTATGAACGCTCAGTACATGAACCAAGCTGCTGGAGCTCCTTACCCACCCCAGGCGGGCGTGGCCATGGACATGTCGACCTATCACAACTCCAGCATGCCTCCTGTGTCCTATCCTGTGGCTGCTCCCCCTCACCAGGCTCCTCATCAGCAGCAGACAGCATATTATCAGCAGCCTCTGCTGTAAAACTCAGACTGACAGCAGACCTGAGATGAATACATACTCCAGATATTTCAGTTTCCAGTGGTGTGTTCATTTGGCTTGCCTTGAGTGAGTGTTTGCGTGTGTGGTAATTGCTTTGGGAACATTCCTTCAGCCATGTTTGTTCTGTGCCTGAGAAGCTGAATCAAACGCACCCCACGAAAGTTGAAATGACTGAGGTGTGTATCTAACGCAGGTCTGATGTTCATCTGAGTCAGGACTATCTCTGCTACCGTATGTGAGGCTAAACATGGCGTCTGGAGTTTTCTCCTGTCCTTCACTTCTTTTTCCTGGCTGACAGTGAATGCGGCGCTGGTTTTCACAAACGTCACAGGTCGAGAAGAGTTGGGTTTGCCCACCATTGCAGGTCCATGTAATGAGCAGTCATTGCCTAATTCTGAAGAAGTTAGCATTTTACAATCCATAGTTCAACACACTGCTACCCTCACACAATGCTATTTCTGAATTGACCCTCTGTAAAGAATTCACGCAGCATGTCCTCCTCTGAGGTGGTAAAAGAGGCTCAGGCCATGTCCAGACTAATGTAGATAAATGTGAAAAAAAAAAAAAATGCTTCTTTTTCTCTCCATTGTGGCCATCTATTCACACTACCTTGTCTACACCGGCTATGTAGTGAAAGCAGCCCGTCAGCAGCTGCAGTCCCCTGTCAGTGTCTACACTGGATACCTTCAGCCACAGTGCTGTTGTGCACTACAAGTGTTTTCCCTTATAGCCTAATACAAGATCAATGTAATTACATGTGCACGTCAGAATAAAATGGACTAAAATAGCAGCTCTGCATGTAAAACGCGGATGAAGCGTGGGCCTTTGCACGGCTGGTTTAGACAGCTGTATTGACCAAAACTGAAGCATATCGGTTCTGAGAGATGCTTGTGAAACGGAAGACTGAAAAATACGGCTGAAAGGTGTCCTGTATAGACAAAAACGCCACTGTTCTCCAGAGTTAATCAAATTTTAAAAAATCTCACGTTGTCGTTTGGACAGGGAAAACTGTGCTGTTCCAAAATGCTTGTGAATGGCCATCAGCCTTCACAGACATGCACGAGATGCTAGTGAGCTAGCTAGCGTGGATTGAACCCCATTTTCAAATGTATCTGCATTAATGTGATCATGGCCTAAATGTTGTGTTTTTAATGACCGTCTTGTTTTTAAGTCTGTAGGTGAATTCACCTGATTGAAACACTCTGGATTGGTGTGAGACCTGTGTTTCTGCAAAGTCAGCACTCATTAAATTCGTGGGACAAGGCGTAGGTGCTCGCTACGACAGGACAGAGTGTGCAGTTATTTAAAAGGCAGGAGCTCCATTTTGTTTTTCTTCCTCACCACCAGCATCCATCTCTGTAGCTGATCTGTGTTTTGAACAGAATTTCTGAAGTACGAACTATATTTTCAACTTTCAAATGTGTATGTTAACAGTTATATTTGTGTAAATGGTTAAAAAATTACTTTCCCATAAACTCATTGCCTTGCAATGCATTCTGTGGTTGCATTTGAGATATTTAAGATGACATTTTTTGTGTGTGTGTCTGCATGTGTGCACATATTTGGTTGTTTTTTTTTTTTTTTTTACATACGTATGTATGTATTGCGTACGTGTGCGTTTGAGGGCTTACCCATAATAGGTTTTCACAAGGATCATCAGATTTTAGGGTGAGAAATAGTTACTTGGATCTCTTTGTGTGCTGTTCATGATTATTACATCAGTACCTTCCTGCCTCTCATCTTCATGTGTGGGGTCTCTTCCATTTAGCGTAACCTGTCAGGAGTCCATGTTTTATGCAAATGCACGATACTGATTTTCATGTCTATATACTTAAATTTCAAAATTGTCAGTGACATTACCTGTACTTTGATTTATATATATTGAGACATTATACATGTGTAATTTACAATGTCGGAGAATGTGTAATTATTATTCCTACTTTGCTTCTGCTTTTACTTTCATTGTCCAGGCAAAATGTAAATGGCACACAATTTTCAAAAAGTCAATATGAAGAAACTGTTTTACTGTTGGTTCTTCAGTTTTGGGGGTTTAAAATTAAGGAGTAGCTTTCATAGAGTCTACAGTCTTGTTGCAGTAACTCCGTAGTTTTAATTTGAGTCAGAACTGTTCGTATTTCCTTTACACGCCTCATATTAAAGGCATTGTATATTAGATGTAAAATACCTGGATTTGTCAGTGACATTGACATTGCACCTTAGCTTTGTAAACATTAATTTACCACTGGATGCCTTGTTTTTCTGTAGAAATCAAAGAATGACACAGACACAACTTTGGCGAGTAACTTCAGTCTCAGAATCTGCTGGATATGTATAATTCTGTATATTTAAAATGTTCCAGGAAAGGTTCCTTTATCCAGGATTTTAAAACTGCTTTTGTAACAGAGCAAACTTATAATATTCTTTGAAATAAAAAAATGTACCTGTATTGAGGTTGGTCTCTACCTACATTTCCCTTTGGTTGCCTTTAAGTAATTACATTTATATAATTAGAGGAACATGATTAAAATAGCAACTGTCCACCTAATTAGCTCTCCTATTCCCTGCACCCATCCATCACCAGCTGCACATGACGAACAAGACGATAATATATAAATATAAATAACGATAATATGATCATTACCCAGAAGACATGACTTATTCATTGAACTTGGCCTTTTGATAGTTTCTGCTCTTTACTTTTCAAAAAGATTCACTGGGGATCCTTTAAATGCCAGTGTTATTCTGGTGGCAAAGTGCAGGTAAAAACTGTTCTCTTCAATTAAACGTTCAAGGCCAGACGCCACAGGATGCCACCAGGATGCGTACACAGTGTAAAGGCTTTCTGCAGACCTGCAGTGGGATTGTCTGAAAACAGCGCAGCTGGTAGTGCTGTCTGGTGATGATGACAGGAGATTTTATCATCTGTTGTTTGTCCTAGTTAATTTGCTGAGATAAAACTGGCCTGCTTTATTTTCAAGTAAAGATTGCAACACTAAATCAGTAGAAAGTAGAAAGTGTTGGGCTACAAATGTACATAAAATACTATAAATATATTCTATGTTTATTAAAATATGTTCTGTTTACCATAAAAACAATTTAAAGTGACCAGTGAACTGTCCTGTTCCTCCTATGTCTTTTTTTTTTTTTTTAGGATTTTGTTTGGATTTTTTAAATTTTTATCTATCCTGCAGTATTTGTAGTGGGAGAGTATTCTGTCAGTGGTTTCTGAGGGTTGTTGTGGTTTTTTTATACCATGAAGAGAATAAATTTGCCTGAACTCCGGCCAAATGCCAGGTCATGCTGGTAGTTTACGCTGCCTTCAAATGCCCCTCGTAAAGTCCAACTTCCAAGATCAGAAATGTAAGTAAAGATTTAAATAATTTTAATCATAAATACAAAACTAAGTCTGGCTGCTATTAATGAGCTAGTTTTCTGGAGTTTATTTTAATTTAGACCTAACAGTGTTTATTTGATTCATCCATCCTTTCTCTATAGTTGTTTGTACCAGTACATGATCACAGGGTTCTGGTGGATGAGAGCTATTACTTTTCTAATTATACATTTTACAAAAATAACACAATACCTTTGATAGGCCCATCTTATTTTGTTCTCTGCCTAGATGTGACATCTTTGCATTCTGAGTTTCATGCAGGGTTAATCTACTTAAGTTAAAGTTTAAACAAATTTAGTTTCAGTGCATGCAAATATTTTAACTGGGTTAGAATAACTGGCTTGAGTTCACAACTTATACAAACCTGACATGCCCCATAAATTAAACCAGTTAGTCTGACCTCATTTTGTTTTTGTTTTTTTGCCTGCACAGTTTCTGCCACAAACTTCAGCACATATTTCTTACTTATTACAATATATACCAATGGTTCATAACAAAACAGAGACCAATACACATAAGAAAAGGAAGTAAAGATAAATGGGAAAGAATTTATTGGGTCAACTTACAATACTAAGAGTTCTTGTAGCTTTGTTGTTTTTCCAGTTGTTGTCTGAGACAATAAATTCAAATTTAAAAATGTTAAACTAGTTTTCCTTTACATATTTTATTCAGATCTAAACCTAGAGAGAGAGATCCATTAAGAGACCTTAGAGATAATGTGCAGTCTGAAACACAGAGTACAGTGCAGAGTTAGAGAAAGCAAAAAGGCTTTGTAAGTCAATCCTGAGCATTCTCAAAAAAGATAACGTCATTTTTATTCTCACAGAATTAACATTTATCACCACTTCCCAAAAACTCAAATCATGCTTTTTATTTTACATGACTCCTTTTATTGTGTGATACAAACTTATTTGGTAACAACCACCCTGTTCTGTCAATCTCATTTATTAAAGCAGTGACAACAGCTGGAAACATGTTGTCTGATGTGCTTATTGCATTTGGAGAGTATTCATGATGACCAATTAGCCTGTTAACATACATAGAATTGTTTGCAGTGAAACGCTTGGTTGCCATCTTCATATACTGTGTATAAAAGTGCAAGTAATGATAAAATAGAGAAAAATACAGACATTTTTTAACATGGCAAATGTAGGCAAAATGAAATAGAAAAACAAGGAATAAAAACAATGTAGTATTAGTGGGACATAAGTAGCCTAAGTAGTTATAAAGTGGATGTGGAGCATGAGATGTGAAATATGGAGAAATATTGGCGATGAGAAATGAGAAAATAGACAAAATAGAGGTGAGTGTAAAATGGAATTTATGTATGTATGTAGGCCATTTATGTCTATTTATGATACATAAACATGTAGGCCTATCAATGAATATGTTTACGTATACAATTAATTTAAAACAGTGCAACATTTCCCTCAAACGAGGTGATGGATTGATGGCAACTCCTTGAGAAAACACTCTGAGTTTATTATTTGATCGTGCGCATCTCAAGTTGCATCGCTGAAATTCTGAATTTCTGCGCTGTCCTTGAACGCAGCACTACAGAAGCCCTGTGTGATGGGAGTGGAGGGGGAGGATCAGCATCTGTGCTCTCACTGATACACGGGCTTCATCCGTGCCGACCCACTGCAGAGCGGGACGCATCTTCAGAGCCGAGCGGCCGGTACCAGTGTTTTTTTTTTCCTCCTCTGTTGTCGTGAACCGGAGCAAAGCT
This sequence comes from Macquaria ambigua, assembly GCA_008360985.2. Classification (NCBI taxonomy): domain Eukaryota; kingdom Metazoa; phylum Chordata; class Actinopteri; order Centrarchiformes; family Percichthyidae; genus Macquaria; species Macquaria ambigua. The sequence goes on along the minus strand of VMKM01000386.1, from coordinate 303,818 downwards.
GGAGTCGGCGGTCCACTGTCCGCCACCGGAGCAGCAGCAGCAGTTCCAGTGGAGCGGCACGGAGCGGCAGCCTCCGCCCTGGACCGATGAACTGGCTGAGATGTCCCGGCACATCTACACCCGACACGGGATAGGAGACGGGCTGCAGAAGCCCGTGTTTCAGGTAAGAAAAATCGCGTGAAATCACCGAGGCTCTTCTTCTTCTCTTGTCTTATCTTCTCTTCTTCTGTAGTAGTTTAATGAATTATGAGAACAGGTAGGCTACAAACACCCCACACAAATATGAATAAAAATAATAATGAGAGGAATAAATGAATATTACCTCCTAATATAACATTGAACATTGATTTTCCCCACAGACCCACTAAAGTCATTATACTGCTCTCTGTTTAACTGAAGCTACATTTTTCATCATTCCTAATGAGCCCCGGAGGTGTCATTAATCTAACAGAGGCACGGGTCCTGCAGTATGGTGAGAATCGGATTTATTCAAAAAGAAATGAAATTGGGCTCTTAATTATTAAGCATTTTATGATGGAACTCCACTCATGATGCATGAGGTGGTCCAAGTCACTTTCCCACAGAGGAAATTGGTTTTATTTTTTAGCACTGTAGCAGAATTTACTACACACAGTTGATGCTGAACAGGGCTGTGATTTGTGTCTCTACTGCATCAGTACTTCTACTGTCAGTGTCCTTAAATGCATGCAGACAAATCCCCATTGAACGTTTAGCTTTTAGATAGATAGATAGATAGATAGATAGAGTGAATTCCGTAATCACATACATTTTATATCGTGATATTGATATATTTCACCAATTTAGTAGTTTTTCCATTAATTAATCCATTGAAAAGCAAGGTAAATACATGACAGATCAATGTATGTCATCTTATTTATGCAATAAGCATGTAAAAATCAGACCTGCTTATTGATTTGCAGTATTGCCCAAAATGACCTAATATAACATGAAATATTAAAGGGATATTTAACCACAGTATAAAAGGTATGGCGAAATCTCTCACAGAATAAACTGTATATCATCATATATGTCAAATACTAACTTTATTATTATCTGTTCTCCGTTAATCTTAATCGTGTAGTCTGTGAAATGTAAAGAAATAGTAAAAAAAAAAAATGTTTGACCAAAAGTCCAAAACCCAAAGGTATTTAATTTAAAGGTATTTCATTTACTGTTATGACTAAGAAAAACAGCAAATCCTCACATTTGCAAAGCTGGAACAAGCAAATGTTTGGCATTTTTGGCAAGAAAAGAGTGAAATGATTACTCAATTATCAAAATAGTTGCCAATTAACTTTCTTTTTGATCGATTTATTGATTAATTGACTAGTCGTTTCAACTCTACACCTAATCTTAATCGATTGAGTAGATGTAGTAGTACTTTGCTAACAGTGTTGGAAGGGCTAACAAACATCGATTATTTGTTCGGCAGAAAATGAATTGGCACTGTATTTTAATTATCATTTCAGTCATTTTTAAGCATAAATGCTGATCATTACCTCGTCTCAGCTTCTCAAATGTGAGTATTAACTGCTTTTTGTTGTGTAATGTTTGAACATACAGCTCCATGGCAACTGAGCAAATTCAGTCAGCTGATGAAGACCCTGTGACACGGTCGAAAACTCTAGAAAAAGCGAGTATGGGGAACTTGAGTTAAGACTGTTTTGTCAACTGAATATCTTCCAGTTTTGGACTTAAAAAAACAAACCCTCATCTTGGGCTTTAGGGAATCATGATGGGCATTTTTCACAATTTTCCAATTTTAGAGAAAATAATCAGCAGATTAATGATAATGAAAATAATTGTTAGTTGTATCTCTAGATGAATGTAATGAATAAATGCAGTCCAAGTCAGCAGCAGTCTATTCTTTTGGTCTTGGGTTTTGGAAGTTGGAAGCATCCACTGATCTCAGATGCTCGCCAATGTCGCGGGAGGACAGGATGCCACACATGCAGCGTTAGAAAAGCTGAGAAGTCATTCATCATATTTCGCCCCTCCTCTTGCATCTCAGGTGAAGTGTTACCTCGCTGGCTCCTCAAGCACTAAAACAAATTGGCTACGTATGAAAATGGGTCACACAGATGCAAAAGAAATGTATGATGGATTTTGGTATGGCAGTCATTAATAAAGCAGTGAAAGACGGACTTCATGTAATCAGGTCATCACAGAGGACAAGAGGCAGCTGGAAAAAGCCAGATGCTGGTTTTAATGGGGGATGCTGGAGGGAAGGTGCCCTTGAGTTAGTGTGGAAGAGAAATATAGGGCAGATACAACAATAAATCATAAATACAGAAAATGAAAAAGAAAATGTTATTAGTATGTGTTTGTTTTGTCCTCACCAGGCTAACAGAGGGACCTACTCCAGACGCAGCCGGCTGAAGAGGTCCGACGGCAGCACCACCTCCACCAGCTTCATCCTCAGACAGGTAGGACACTTTAAGTAGGACACTTTATCGGTGTTTATTGTGTTTTCTTGTTTGTATGTTTTAGCCATGCTAGTTGTGTGGCTCCAGTGATGGTATTGCCAGTCGTGTTAACTGTTAACTGTTACAATGTTCCCATGCTAACTGTATGCAAGTTCGTTTTCTAACATGCTAAACGTTTCTTGCTAACCTTACATGCTAGCATTAGAATGTTGCTATGCTAACATTAGTATGCTAACATGCTAGATGTTGCTAGCCAACTAAATGTCAGCATGTTAACATCCAGTTGTTTAAACGTGTATGGTAACTTAACTGTAATGTTAGCATGTTAGCCTGAGCTAAAGTAGTAGAGCCCACCAGTACTGGAAATCTGATCACAATGTACCGATATTTGTTTTTGGCCATAAATACATAACATAAACAATTTTTTTTTGATAAGCATTTTTAAAATTTGGTTAATTAAGAAATGTGACAACAATATGAAAATGAAAAACTTGTCAGTGCTCTCTGGTCGACAAACTATGTTTCTAAGTTACCTGGCTGAAATACATCTGTGGTATTTCTCTGACATATACACTGATACCTGTTGTATCTGCATTAAGCTAATATCGGCCATGTCAACTATATTGGTCAAGCTATAAGTATAACTGAGGCTGAAAAAGCCCGGCTTAATGAAAGTATGACAATGTAGAGCTGAGCCTGATAAGCTGGGTTTGATGTGTCTTAAAATGGCCCCCATAGATATGATAAACCTTTTTGTTTTAGGTAACAATATGGCCTTTCTTATGGCGCCACCCCTAGGACAAACTTCACATTTTTTGCCCCTCTAGTGGTGAGGATCTAAAGAATAACAGTTTAATCTTTAGCAGATTCAACAGATCTTTTGTATTAATTTCCCATATTTATCTTTCATTTGTAGGCTATTAGTAGCAGCATGGTTTGAGCTGTCCTCACCACCAGGGGACCCCGTTTACTGTAAACTGTGGTACAGTTTTCTCTGGCAGCAACACAACTTGTACAAAACAAATCTGGGTGAAACTACTTTAAAAAAGCCTGACTATTTTCTGTGAAAGTCTGTGATGAGAATTATCCATTAGTCTATCAAAAACACCACGTTTTTGATGCGTGATACCATTCCCAGCGCTGACAGTGAATGGGGAACACATTTGGGGATTTGCTGTTTGAAGAAACTCCTGTTGAAATTCCCCTCCATCTTTTTTGAGGGACTTGAGAAAGCGAGCGGCCTCAATCCATCAAACTGTTCATTCCAGAACTTTTAGTTTCACTCGTAAAAGTTCGATTCTAATGTCAAGTGAAAAGTGAACAAAAAGGACTATGACATCAGACGATGTGTTGCCAAGACCGGAGCCTTTGGCCCCTGCTGTAGTTTGGGGAATCGATGACCTTGATTTGTATCAACCTGGGAATTCAGCCTGCTCAGCTGCTTATGATGCATCTATCAGCCATGTATAATTAATAAGGACGGGGTTAGGTAAGGCTGTTTGAATGCAGTTGCTGCCGACTCCTTTACATGTGCCACTGTTAAACAAATTCAAATTGGTTTCCTGTATTAAGTCCCTTCTGTAATTCATAATACAGAATACAGTCACCATAGACTTTGACATCCCGCTAACAAGTTACCAAGGGAACTGAGGCTGCAGAGGCCATTCAGCAACATAAGGACAGTTTGTCACTGGCTGCCCCCTCTCTATTTTTTTTTTCACCCGCCTGCCTCTTTCACTTTTTCATTTCTCCATACCTGACCTCGAACTCCTCCATCATATGCCGCCCTGTGTGTGTGTGTCTCTGAGGAGATGCAGCAACGCCAAATCAAAACGAATGAGGTCGGAGGCTTTTTTTTTTTTTTTTTCGCGTGGACATGCTGGCAAAAGCACACGACAACTTGTCAAATCTGAGAGCCAGATGTGATTTATGATAGTGTCAAGTGCTCAGATCTGTGGCTGCCACATTTCAGTTTAAATACATGTGAGATTGTCTTTGCTTTACAGGTCACACATATCATTTTTAAGGCAATATTCAGTCTAATTTTTTGTTTAATACAATTTCAACTAAACCTGTTCAGTAACAACAGGGCATAAGGCCAGATGATGATGGATTCTCATGAATAGTACAGTCCTTTAGAGTTCTTGATGGCTTCGTATTTGAATTACTAATGCACCAGTGTATTCACTGTGTGTTTAACCTGTTGATATCTCCCATTAATTATTGAAAGCCCTCTGCATCAAATCAGCGTGGCGTAATTATGTGGCTCACAGGAAGGAGGAAGAACAAGATATAATGGACAGAAAGAACGAAACAAACACACATTTCAAAAGAAAGAAACAAAGAACGGATTAAAAAAAAGTGAGACAGAAGGACAGAGAAATGTACACAATATCTTGCTCACTCCTTTTCCTCATTACACGCTCACAGATTTCTTTAACACCCCCGCTGAGATTTGTGTCATCACCGGTGTGATCGTCATCAGGTGAGAAGAGGAGCAGTGGGCTCTCTTTGATTCCCTCGTGTATCCATAGTAACAGACGCCCTTCAACAACAGGGGTCAAGCCCAGAAGGTTGATTAGCAGGAAACTGCACCTCCTCCTCCTCCTCCTCCTTTTCAGTACACTTTTTTTTCACAGTAAACGCTCACATGAAAGGAGAAATGCAGCCTTTAAAGAAAGTTAAATCAGATGTGTTAACCTTTTCCTCTTCTCCCGGACATTTCTATATCTTCTTCATTTTCGATTTAAAAACCATTTACAGTAAGTCCTGTTAGCTTTTAGAAAATATCTCAATTCCTCATCCATATCCCAGTTCTGTGCTTTGAAATCTTGCTTTTATGGCACATTGCAAAAGCCTTAACAGAAGGGTTATTCATGTTCATTCGTTTATTTAACTCTTGAATGGGGAATTGGCTTTGAGTGCAAAATTAGGTGATGTGTTGTATTCCAAGGGTGTGTTAAAACCCCCTGAAAACTTCAGGATTTCACGACTAAATGAACAAGAATCAAAGTTACAGTTTGGAAAAAACATCCAAGATATTTTTTATTAAGACTCAAAAATTCAGCTAGCGTGCTTCATCAGGACTGTGTGGGTGTGGTTTGATCAGATTTGATTGACTGTGCTGGCAACATAAGCAAACAACCACACGACTGTCATCAGATCGTGATTCAAATATTGCTGATCTCACTTCACCCACACAGACAAAAGTACAAATACAGAAAATCTCTGTTTACTTTGGCAGAAAATAGTGTGTTCATGTAGGAGCCCATCACTCAGAGAAAGAAGCTCATTGAAAAAAAATGTTTTCAGGGGCTTTAAGTGGAGTTTTCACTGCAGATTGACTCTTGAGTATTAGGGTTGAGGGAGGTTGAGCGTGGCAAACTGTCAGGGACAGATACTGTGGCATGTCCTCGTACAGATCAGTCCGTTTTAAGTGATTGTTTTAGTGTGTTCCCCATGTTCAGCTGATTTCGCAGGAAAGGGACAGAATGTCTTCGAGAAGATGTGGTTGATCAGTGTGAGTCACCACATGATATGCTGAGCAGATCACTCGATCTGTTACAGGGAGGTGCTGGCAAAAAGCGGATTCTCCCAGATGGTGTGCCGAACATCTACGTTCCCTGCCCGCGCGGACAGATGTTTCTCTGCGTGGTTGGTGAGCGGACGCCTGAGCAGTTTCCGGCGCCAGCCTCTGAGCTCCATGATAAGAGGATGCCAGAGCTCGGCAGATGTTTGCTCTCAGGAATAATCCAGAGCTGCAGCATTGAAGTGGCACAGAGGACATTTGCTCTGGTCCCACCTTCTTTGATATTTGTGTTTGTTGGCTTTTAACCATGTGTTTACATGCACGTGATGGCTACCTCACATATCCTGCGTCAGAGCGTTGGTTGTGAACTCTATGTGTCTGCAAGGTGCAATTAATCCCATGAACGGTGGGAGGCGGTACATCAGTATGTGAAATAAGGTCAGCACCGGACTAAAAAAAGCAACAATGGTGGAAAGTTTTTGAGAGTAACAACATAGTAACCTCTTTGAGCTGTGTTAAAGTTGCGCAAAAGCAGAAGTCCTCAAGGTAGATATTCCAGTGTTGGCCATACTGCATCATAGGCACTTGTGTTTGCATATGCATTGGTAAAAAGTAAGTATATCATGAGCCTGAAAGGTATCTTGTGTTTTCTATCAGTACTGGTGCTGTTGAAAAATGTTTGGATGTGTCCTAATTTTACATACATTTCTAGCAGACTGCAGAGGGCGGTAACAGTTGGTCGAGGTAATGGGCAATGCGCCACTAAAAGAAGAGAAAAGGAAGACAGAATGTGCATATAAACAATGTTGACTCGATGAAATGTAATGAAGTGAAATCAATGTGTGTGTACCAAAGCAGAGGAAGAGTCAGGTGGGGAAGCTAGGCAAGACAGAAACACAACAATTTCAACAACTGACCCAAGACCTAAGACAGTTCATACCTCTCAATGTTCACAGGTAAAGAAAACAGAGTCATTTTTTTCTCCTGTTGTTGGACCAAAAAGCAACACAGCTAACCAAATAAAGTAAATGTAATAGCTGCATTCATTAAGCAGCAGAACTGACACTAATAACTCACAGAGACGTCATATGATTTTAGCCAGGTAGAGCGTGTGATTGAACTGGTTCAGCAACCAATTGATGCAATTGGTTGTCATCAAAAAGGTTGGAGAGAAAAGGGGTTTCAGATGTTGCAAGTGCTTATTTATTGTTTCCCCAACAAGGTTCAGTGATGCAGGTTTGAAAATATATTTTTTAAAAACTTTTAAAGGTAGGAAATACATCCAACATGTTTTGTTAAATACTACTGCACACACAGCATGTTCTCGTTTGCAATGCAAATTGAATGTTGTACAGTAATGAATTCTGCGGGAGCTGTTAAATGTTTTAATAGTCTTGTCAGCTGAGACCAGGAAATTACTTTTCAGTTGTAGCAGAGATGCAGCTGTGAACCAAAGACCTCGTCGCCGCCTCTTTTAAAAAGTCTGAATCGAAGTCTTAGCCCATACGTATGAACGTAAGGCCTGCAGATTGGAATAAAGTCTCATTTTGGGATGGCAAAGCTTTTGATGCCACAGCTTTCTCCCAGAAATTAAATTAAATGTATGAATCACAATACATTAAACAGAGACATCCCTTTAACCAAATTTTTCAGCTTGCAGCCTGCAGAGTGATAAGCAAGGGGCTTCTTCACACTGTAATCCCTCTTATGTAGGTCACATGGCTCAACTCAGCAGCCTTTATTTTGTGAATTATTTGATGGGGCCCGGCCTCTGCTCTCATGGCTCAAGCTGGCACCATGCGCTAGTCTGCCGGTTCCCTCTTGAGTAAATCTGTAACCCCTGGAGACCTGGAGACCCCCTAACAAGATTACCCATGAATAGTACACTTCTGGATTTTGAATTCTTTCCTCACCTGTGTATGCTCAGTGTATCACTCTGTCTTAAAACAGGGATTCAACAGCAAAAACTACTGAAAGTTACAACAATATTTTTTTAATTAGTGGATTAAGTGCCTAATTTTAGAAAAGATAAAAAAAATAGTGAAAAATGTCTGTCATATCACCGACAAAGTGCTTGTTTTGTCTGACCAGCGGTCTAAAACGGATTTATCGATTATCACCATTGTTGTCAATTATTTTTCTTTTGATTGACGAAGTGATTGTTCAATTAATCAATTAATTGTTTCAGCACTACTACATTAAAACTACATATGTTCAGCTGTGTGGTGATTAAAGTGTCTTCAAAAATTGCTTGAAGATCTACCTCCTCCGAGAGTACTTACTCACCTAATACGCTCTCTCTCTCTCTATTACTCCATCCTTCTTTATCTATCCCTCTCTCCAAATAAAAAAAACAAGCCCTTATGTGTTACCTCATGCACCTGCAGCCTTGTGGCACTTGTGTCAGGTGGAACGTGAAACTGAGTGTTGCATCACTTATTGTTAAAGGCTTCTCGTCGATCTGCTGTGGCTGACTTTAACAGGCCTGAGAGCTGCTGAGAGCTGCTGAGGAGGTCAGTATCTGATGAAAAAGTACCTCCAAGTAGCTCTTCGATGCTGTTCCCCCACTAGAATATCTCACAGATGATTATGAAGCCATCGGGTAGTTTGAGAGGTGCTTGTCATGAGGAAGATAAAAGAAAACCTGTGGCAGGTTTGATGAAGATGCGTCATGTGATGGGAGGAGCAGGTGCATCTGCTGTAACACGGTTTGTCAGGTGAGGGCGCCGTTGCTCTACTTTGTCAAAGAAGCAGCTGAGACTCAGAACAAAAAAAAAATTCTGCAGTTTCACTTGGATTGGATAATAAAACAAAATAATGTGCAATTAATGTAATTGATTATTAATTGTTTCTTTATTGATTTATTGATTTATTTAACAGGGACAGTGGACATATTTTTTTTACCTGTATTTCCTGCACAAGAGTTGCATAGCTTATGTAGAAATAGTATATGAGCATGCAGGGAAATAATAAATATTAGTATTTATATTTATATATTTACAGCATTTTGGTTTGATTAGAATATTTTGCTTTTGATTATGTTCTGTCATTTTGTTTCTCTTCACATTTTAGTTGCCAATTAGCCTTTTTTAAAATGTTTTTAATCTATTTAATTTAATCTTAAAGCGTGGAGGTTCATCCTTGACTTTGGGAACACATAAAAAATAATAAAAAATCTAAACTCAAGCTTCACTTAATTAGCGATTACCGAAGCTTTCAGCCGTATCCTATGGAGTGAAAATAGTCTCAATAATACACATTTACAAATAATATTGAGACTATTTTCCCTCCATAGTATCCCACAGACTTCTTCAGCCAAAAAAGGAACAAAACATATCTGGGTTTTAACATCCCCTCAACTCCCTAATGTGTGACTCTGTCTGTTTTATTAAAAATGCAAAAGCATTTAAATCATGATATTTAATTTTAATATCATATACACCATCGTAATAATTGAACTAAATATTTAGTAGTGTCAGGGAACAGATCACTAAGAGCCTTGGTCAGGATTTGTAAAATAAAAAAATAGATATTAGATATAAGATATTTCTCATTAGGACAGAAGCAATAGCCTTACCATTCCTCCATTATTCTGTGATTGCTTTCAACAGGGACTTTGCTCATAAAAGGTGTCAAACCTCTGCCTTAAACTCTATTTCTCTTCTTGACTGATTTCCTATATGATCAGTGTCCCTGTACCAGACATTTATAGATTGATTTTATGGCCCCAGTGCGTTCACAAAGCTGTAAAGACATGATGAACACTTGTTGTAACAGCGCAGCAGCGGCTCAGTAGCATCAGGTCTGCCTCCTGTTTAAAGTATCATCACTCAGCTGTTCACCTTTGCTGCGATCCTGCGTGTGTAAATTATATGTCAGTGTTTGCAAATGGTTGTTTAGGTTAAGAGACTACCTCAAACACACACACACACACACATTCATGCACAGATTACACACAGGTTGCTGGTTAACGCTGCTCTCAGGCTGCAGACCTCCCTCTCTGCCTCTTCCTTATTCAGTATTATTGACTGGAGCCTCTGCCGGCCAATCGGCAGGCTGCATCCCACCTCTGTCATCAGCCAGTGCTGGAGGAAGGGATTGGCTCGTGTGATCTGAGCTCAGAAAGGCAGATGAAATGCCAGGTCTGCTCAGCCTCTGGGGACAACCAGGCTGCCCTATAATGGGAACCAACACTCGCTCGGCTCGGGGGCAATAACATCCAATTCAGCATCAGGAAAACACAGGGCTCCACCTTTTTTTTTCCTGCTCTGGCGTGGTCTGGCTGCTCTGTGGTCTACCTTCATGTGGAGAAAGAGACTGCTGGTGGGCTCTGTCACTCCCCTGTCCTCACCGTCCATCCTGTCTGGAACAGGTTGATCCTTTACTGTTTTTGTCTTTCATTTTGCGCCGAAGAGCTGCTTTTTGGAATCTCACTCCTCCATGTACGATAACTTGTACCTACATGGATTTGAAGACTCGGAGGCGGTGAGTGGAGGGGCGTCTGACACTTGTAAACCATGCTTCTCTGTTGTGTGCGTGGCTGGTTGATCCCTTCATAAACACCCACAGAATATGTGTTGAGACTTGAGTCGGGGGAGTTAGAGAAGAGGTTGGGGGAAGGGTGTGCACAAGTGTGTGTGTGTTGGCATGTGTGTGTATTCGAGAGAGCGTGCGTCTCCTCAATCAAGCGACTGTACAGGTTTCTCACTGATACTGCCAGCCAGATGACTGTTCTCCTCCTGTCTGGACTGAGCGTCTGCAGATCTGAACAGTATTTCTTTACCATCTCTCCATATGGACGAATGGCCCAGCATGCATACTGTAAAGCTCTGTTTCTGAGCATTGTGTGTATTTGTTTGTGATGATGTCTACTGTATGCGATTCCGAGCAACATCTCGTCTTCCTTTGTGGCTTCATTTGTATTTTTCTCACTTGTCTGTCTGTCTCTCCCTTCACTTCACTTCACCTGCCATACATCATCAAGGCTATGATCACAGTGATCACACACAATGGCCATCTGAATCATACTGATGTGCATCCAACTGCAACATCAGTGCATGCATGGTAGTGAAACGTCACATTCCCTTCTCATTAAATATAAATTCCCATCTTCACCGCACACAGGTGATGGTACGCACAGACAGACCTACACACTGCCTTTGATACAGAGAGGCCGACATTATTATTGACGGGCCAAGTGGGCATCCGTGGGATACAAATGTGTCGGGGAGTAGCGGAAAAATGCTTACAAAGGCAATAAATGCAGGAGCTGCTGCTGCTGGGTGGAGGGGAGGAGGAGGGAATCCCACTGAGCCAGAATCTGTCAAGACCTCTCTGTAACTCCGCCTGACATCCCGGCTGCCTCTTGAAGATTAAAGGCGGAGGGAATTTTTCACACATTCTGTCCCATCCACAGTGTTAGCAAGGGAGTGTAGGTTCTGTCTTGTCTTGTTGTGTCTTGAAGAATTGGTTCATTTTCATCTCTTTAGTTGTTCTGTCAATGGTGTGCATTTTTATAGAGCGGTTTATCTTATCTGAGGAACTAAAATAAACATTGGTGTACATATCCAGAAGTATGTGGACAGACTGCACCTACATGTGATTGTTCAACATCTCAGTCCAAAACCATGGGCATTAATCTGCTGCTATATCAGTCAGCTATATCAGTCAACTCTTCTGGTTTCAGGCTTTCCACCAGATTTTGGGACCTTCCTGCAGAGATTTGCTCCCGTTCAGCCACAAGAGCGTTAGTGAGGTCCAACACTGATGTTGGGAGATAAGGTCTGGCTCACAGTCGGCGTTCCAGTTCTTCCCAAAGGTGTTGGATGGGGTTGAGGTCAGGGCTCTTTGAAGGCCAGTTTAAGTTCTTCCAAAAAAAAGATTATAGCTGCTTTAATCTTCAGCTTCAGTTTGCTGTTAGTGCAGCGTGAAACTGATTTTTAAGCTCAGTGAGTGAGTGGATTTTATTTTGTACCAAAATGTTCCTCATCTTTTGTGCTGATGATTCAGCAAGGAGAGTTTCGTTCTGGTCCGAGCATTGGAAGTGCTCTGTCAGTCACCTGACATCGTCTATGCACAAAATGAACGGGACTTTTACTGACAGAACCCTGGTTCTCCCTCCCTGTGTTACTCTATACTGTATGTCCCTGATAGTACAGCACAATCCAGAAATACCATCTGTTTCCTGTTGTTTCAGCCGTTGTTATCATGTGATATTGCCCCATTATTATGGGTCTGAATAACTGATGAGGCTGGAGACTATTTGCTTCCACCTCAGACTGTTCAGGAAATGGATTCTCTGTAAAATCCTAATATCTCAAGAAGACTGTCTGATCCAACCTTTTACTGTATAACTGGATCCATTACTACAAATTCAACTACAGGTTCCATTTAATTTTTTGTATTGACTTTTTCCAGTTTCACTCACAATGACTCCAGTCATGTTTCTGTCGACACGGCAGGTGTGCGGGTCTTCTTTGGTCCACTGTCACGGCTTCCATCGAATCCAGACTTTCGAAGCTTGTTCACACACACTCATCGCTGCTGTGTTCCACACTGTACCGTGTTTAGGGCGGTATTGGCAGCACTACAGAAGACATCTTTGGGGCTCTTACTGTCCTTGTGGTTCGCTATCAGCACTTGTCATTAGCTTGTGGGTGTCTGGATTTTTTCGGAAATGAGACTTTGTCCAGGGACTTCTAAGGCAACAGGCAGGGGAACGAATGCATTTGTTGCATCCTCGACCCGTAACGACCTGCAGTCTCTCTTGTGTGACTCATTTCCAGTTGATTTCTCTTGAATGTGTCATAAGCTACTCAAGGACCCTGTTTGGCGCTCTGTATAAATGTAATGTTTTCTGATGGCCATACAGTAAATGCCCATGCCACCCACACCTGCTGGTGATTGTATATTTTTGATTGCCTGTTCTTTCCAGTACAGCCATGCTTCATATTCATGCAACTGCACACTTTATCAACCACTGAGACTTTGCACCTGAAATGTTAGTTATGTCAAATCCTCATGTAAAGCATGTTTGAAAACAACAAAAGATGTCAGACAGTTAAGTGCATTGCTCAAGAGCAAAAATCTAGGAGATATCTTGTACTTTTTCTCATTTCCATTTTGGGGGCTTGGACCAATTATTGGTTTATCGGTTATCTGGAAGTTAAAGCAAAGTTAAACTTATATGTCATAGCTGAATATTTCCATTTTAACATCACCTCTCTAGCTTACAGGACTGATTACTACAGCTTTTGCACAAATACTGTGTTTTTTAATGTATGACTCACCTTTACAAAATCTATTATGTAAAATAAAAAGCCTAGTAAACCTGCTGCACTGGCTGATTAGTAATTGTACTATTGCAAGGATGTCGAAGGAGAGTTCTTTGAGTCTGAAGATCACATTGTGTGCATCAAAACCAAAGTCCTTTAAACTTTATGAATAAAGTAACGTAAGTGAATTATGAGCTCCAATCCCTTATTTGGGCTCAGTTGTGCTAAAGGAGCCTAGAGGCATGTTTGCACTTCTCCAGCTTTGTTGGTGGTGGATATAATTAAGAGAGAATGCTTTTAGCCTTTTAGCCTGGGTCTGATAGGCGCGGGGGTCAGGGGAGGAAGAAGGATGGAGATGGGAGAACAGACCGAGCTTTGGCGTCTGAACAGATAAGGCTTGAGTGTGGCACGATGAACTCAAGACTGGCCACTTGACACTCCTAGATAATAACCTCACAAACAAGTCATTGTCAGTGTGTGTGCGTGTGTGTGTGTGTGTGTGTGTGTGTGTGTAGAGACAGGAGACAGAAAGAGAATAGGGGAAGAGGCTGGTTGGCAGAGTTGTTGCTTGTGTCTCTGCACATGATAGTAATTTTGGGAATGCTTCAAAGTGCCTCGTGCTCTGAATACTTTCTGTCCTTTCCAGTAAAATGAGCTGAGTGACATCATCTTTGTCACTCGTGCCTTAACAGTTTCAGGAATGTAAAGTGGAAAATGTGAGGATCAGCAATTAAATTACCAAATTAGCACAGTGGTTTACCTTTTGTCTACGTCATGGTTTTAAAGAAATCAGTAGAATCGAATTTAGTCTCATCTTAGCACAAGATAAAAACCCAAATACATTGAACATTAGTTTAAGAGTTATGGTGGTTAATGCCAAATAGGCCACACCTAGAAGAATATGGCAACCTATGAGACAAAAGTATACTTTTTTCTGACTCATTCAAATACTTGGTCAAATTGGATTAAAATGTACAGGAGCGTGTTGAAAATTTGTTTTTGAAAAAGCTTTAACTGGCAGAAAATCTGTTTAGGTATAAATTAGCGTAGCCTCTAATGAAAGATACATGTCTGGAAGCAAGGAGCCAAGCAAAAGCTGAATTTTCCTTCTATGGCTCGCAGTTCAGGAGTTGTGCACCAAAATGCAATGCGCTTTTATAAACGGCCACATGGTGGCGCTAATGGCACCAAAAACTAATTAGTTCTTTCTTGTCCTAATGCCTAACTTTCTACCAAATTTTACTCAAATCTGTTTGGTAGTTTTTGAGATGTGAAATGATTATAGCTACAATGAGTCAGTGACTTGAATATCTTTGGGTTTGACTGTTGGTCAAACAGAACAAGCTGTTTGAAGATGTCGCCTTCGGCTCTGGATACTAGTGATGGGCAGTTTTTGCTATTTTTCCAGCCAATTAAGTGATCATTTGAAAAAAATAATGGAACATTTTTAATGAAAGTAATCATTGGTAGCATAACTAACAAACAAGCCATAGTAAAGGATGGAAATCCTAACCTCCCCTTCAGAGGTAAAAAAGTATCTTCTGTTTCCAGAGAGGTCATTCATTATTTCAAATAGTGAAACATAAAGCAGGTGCTTGTCTGTAGTGGCCAGTGGTATGGGGCTTTTATTTTCCTTTCTCTCCAGTCCTCCTCTTATAGATTTCGTTTGTAATGAGGTAGTAAATAACAGTTATTTGTATCAAGGAAAGACTTCCATGGCTCTGAATGGATCATTAGCAGAGGCGCCTGGAAGCCCTGGACAAAGGCATTAATCCTTTCCGTCCAGCCTGGCAGGTTGATTTCAAAGACTTACTGCAGTACAAATCCTCTGTTGCACATTTTGCCATTTATTTTCATTAAATTATTGATATGCAATTGTAGTATTTCTTTTACTGAAGCCAGTGTAGTAGGCTCTCAACAATGCTTCCACATTCAGGACAAGAACAATTTCTTTCCCCCAACTATTCAAAGTAGTCTTTTTTTTTTTTACATTGAATTCTGCCACTTGGGTACAAACAGATGATATACTTTCTTTCCCTGCATTTGATGGAAAAGGTTGAAAGGATAACACAACAATAGATTAACTGTATGTTACTGCCATCAGTCAAGCATGTACTTTACTCACTATTGGCGGGGCCTACAGGACACATCTATACAGTGAGACTACTATTTACCACGTCATAATGATAATACAGAGTTCATCGAGAACATACTGTACCGCTGAGTCCTTCATTGTGCATGTAAACAGCTGTTTGCAACACAGAATGCAATCATGCAAAACATCTGTTCCGCTGTCAAAGTGGCTGAGGATGGTAATTGGATGAGTTGGTTGTGGAGAAAAAAAAGGAGCTATCGCAGGAGAAGAAACTGATGAACAGGGCAGAATTTAAAGCAATACATCATCAGCCTTAGTCCTGATGTCAAGCAGCCCTTTGTAAGCATGTTTTCTGCTCCCATGAGCTTTATCCCATTGTGTGTGTGCATTTACAGTTTTTACAGCTGCTTCCACATGTTTTGAAATTATACTCCTTTTTACTTTATTCATCACATATTAGGAGTTATTTATCAGGTTTCTGAGGAGGCTAGATATTTTATAGAGAGTTTTTCTTTTGTTCTTGTAAAGATTAATAACATTCATGACATACACATGTATTTCTGTAATCTAGAGCCTCAACAAGTGATTAATTGTCTAAAATCATCAATTAATTGTCATAAAATTGTGAAAAATTACAATCACAGTTTCCTGGAGCACAAAGTCACATCTTTAAATGTCTTGTTTTGTCCGACCAGCAGTCCAAAAACTCAAGATACTCAATTTACAACGAAATAAAACTGAAAGCAAATCCACATATTTGAGAACCTGGAACCAGCAAATGTTTGGTATTTTAGCTTGATAAATGACTTAAACAATTAATCGATCATCAATATTGTTGTGCTAATTGGTTCACTGATTAGTTATTTGCTTACATTCCTGTCATCATCATCTTCATCTCTTGTGTAAAGATCTGTTTTTGTTTTTGATTTTTTTTTTAATATAATTATGTGAGAAATGCTGATGATCACAGTTCCACTATTGGCTATTTAAAGAGCCACTCGCTTGCTCGCAAAATCTCACATTTTCAGCTCTTATGAAATGTTCAGGTCAAAATGAAAGAGGCTCTGTTGCTAACACAGCATGTCTGTCTGTACTGCACCCCCCTGCCCTGCCCTCGGTGGATGGATGCTGTTAATGGGTTGTGTTGAACAGAGTATGTGGCAGCATCCGTGGGGGCAGCAGACTGTGCCATCATCTGTTGGGTAAACATTTGCGCTGTGGCCCAGTTTTTCACCCCATTTGGCTGAGTCTGCAGGACTCCAAATGTCCACCAGCTGGCTGTCCAGCAAAACGGAAAGCAGATCCACCCGACCTGACGAGCTGGAGGTGTACTGGTGTAACAGCACAAAACATCTCCACCTTTGAATTAACAGTTCATGGATATAGATGATTTGGGTTTGTGAATGACTTTAAAAATGATCTTCCTCTTAAGAAAATACCCATCAAAAGTGATGTATTGTAGTATTAAAAAGCTATATACATACATATACATAAAAATCCATACCAAGCATTCGGTGCTGATGTTTGTTACTTGACAGTTTTCGGTACTACAAACACAGTGTTTTAAAAAAGGATTAAGGTTTGATCACCCATAGATAAAAAAAAAGGACTTGTCTAAGGACTTTTAGACAATATAAGTACTTCATGCATTGAGAAAATTCTTCGCCTCTTGTCTGATAGAAATCATTTTTAAACAACACTGAATAAACTCATAAACATGAATCTCAGAAATAAAAGCCCTCCATCTGACTGGTCATAGTAACAGCTGAAACAAAAAAACAAAAACATTGAGAAGATCAACCACGAACGGGAAGCTGCAATCAACTCCACGCTTACTGCTGTCTGTCTGATAGCTACGGGCTTCACTAATGTGGCTTGACGGTCCAGATTCAAGCACGAGTGTAGTCAGAGATGGAACGCCTCCACGAGCTTCACGCTTCAACAGCCGAGTGGTGACATGCTGCATCCACAGCGGCCACTTGGACAGAGAGAGCCAGAGATGCACTTTCGTCAGCCAAGATCACGATTCTGTATCTACATTTTGATATATTTATTTAAATGAATTGTTTATCCAGCCTGTATTGGGTAGCGAAATAGACAGAGCGGCAGATTTCTCTCTGATCTCTCCCCTTTAGTTGTTGTGTATTAGTCTTGTAGCCTTTGACTTTTTATCAATGAACCAGAATTTGTGCCAAACAAACAGTAGTTGGTCGTTTGTACAGGGAGAGATTCATGCTCATCCAAGCGTTGGAAGTGGTGGCTTTTTGGTGGTATGTGGGAGTTTTAGTGAGCCAAATTTCAGTTTCCTGATTAAAATGGAAACTTACACTTTGCATGTATAACATTAAAGGATAAAAGCAATCTAAAATCTTGACTGATCCTTCTCCGGCTTCAGCCCTACTCTCAAATTATTCCAAGTCCTATTCATATATCTTTTTATTAAAGGTAAATTACACAGTATTTCATTAGATTTGTTTTTGCTATAACGGTTTTGTCACAATGCATTTAAGCTGTTGTTTGAGTCATCAGCTGTTGTGCATTGGTGGAATGTAACTAAGTACATTTACTAAAGTACTGTACTTAAGTACAAATTTGAGCTACTTGTACTTTACTTGGGTATTTCCATTTTTTGCATCTTTATACTTCTACTCCACTACATCTCAGAGGCAAATGTTGTACTTTTTACTGCACTAAATTTGTCTGACAGCTTTAGTTACTAGTTACTTTTTAGATTACAATTTTTCATACCCTTCCTGTTCAGTGAAAACCATGTATCTCCAGATTTGGTGATTTTGAATTAGATTTTTTTCTGTTAAACTGAAGGATTAAGTGTTCCTTTGTGGGTTGAGAAAATTCGCCTACTTCTTAAGCTAAATAAACTATTTAAAAACACCTTAGATTAGCTGTGAAAAGTATCGTCACAAATCTGAAAACAGCTGTTTTTCTCATGAAAAGTTGACTTTTTGGAGATACATGGTTCTCACAGGACAGCGGCGCTACAAACTTATGATGCTCTTATAGAATATGATGCATTGCTGTAGATTAAATTACCCAACAGTATGTAAAGTAGTTAAAATTAGCACAACCATAAACATCTAAAGCACTTAAATATTAAATATTAGTAAATAAAACCAGTAATATTAATCCAAAAACATATAATAGTAAAACACTAACAGGACCATTTGTCTGCAGAATGAGTACTTTTACTTTTGATACTTTAAGTAAATTTTGCTGATAAAACTTACATACTAAATCTTTGAATGCAGGACTACTCATAGTAGAGTATTTTCACAGTGTTGGTATTAGTACGTGTACTTAAGTAAAGGATCCGAGTACTTCTTCCCCCACTGCTGTTGTGTTCTCTATACTGACTTTATTTCATGGCGTCAAACAAAGCCTATATGGAGATAAAGGCTGACAGAAAAGATTTGTAATATTAGGTTGCTGTGTGAGACCAGTATCAGAGTGTTTACACAGAAATGTATTTCTGGAACACACAGTAACATGATATCCAGAGTTAGTTGGCAGTTAGAGTCACCTGCCCCACTGTCAACATGACTTTATTATCTTGTGTGGTACGTGAGGTGGAAAAAGTACATTGGGCTGTTTTGTGTTAGGAGACTGTGGAATAGATTAGTAAGGGGAGTTTGTGTCATAAAAGTATACTATGAACGAAGATATTGTTGAGAAATGGAAGACGACAAACCTCAGAACATATATAGTTTGATTAATAATGACAAAACTATCAAATGCAATCTTTTCAGCAGGAAAAGCGCAGCTTGTTGTTAGATTTGGAAAACAACATTCGTCTGCACATTGACTTCATACCACAAATGTATTTTAAAAGAAAACATTTTGATCCCAGCCACATCTTCGTCAGGTCAGAAAGTTAAAAAAATGGTCACCACATTCCTATATTAACCAATAAGCAGATAGGCTTTATGGTGACAGGTGTGGCTGAACAATTAAATTGATGGTTCAAACTGAGAATTTTCGAGTCGCTGGTCAGGCATTAGTCTTTTAATTGCTGTTGGTTAATCGCCTTGTAACTACAGGTGATGTGTCATTTAATTAAATTAAATGCACTTTGTTTTGTTTTATACTGTTAATATGAGAATGTGAAAGGAAACTTTGGAAACTTTGTGTGTCAAAATAGGAAATGATCTCAGACGTGCCACTGACTTGAATCGAGTGTTAGTCCTCATCCTTTTAGATCTAAGCTCAGCATTTGATGCCATCGACCATGCTATTTTAATAAAACGTCTTGAAAGATGGGTGGGACTCTGTGACACTGCTTTAAACTGGTTTCGATCCTACATAACTGGTCAAAAATTCCACATTAGATATGCAAGCTCTGTTGACATTTTTAAAAATCAACTGAAGACCTACTTATTCGGGCAGGCATTTAGTTAATGTAGTTTTTATCTCTTTCTATTACCATTTTTTACTTCTTTTATTTCTCTGACTTTTTATTGGATCTTTTACTCTATTTTTATGAGCTTATTTTTTGTAGTTTTTTTAAATTGTGTCTTGTTTTTAATGTCATACTGTGAAGCACTTTGAGCTGTATTCTATGTATGAATGGTGCTATACAAATAAAGTTATTATTATTATTATTGTGAGGACACATTTTGCTAAATACAAAAAATGTGTTTAATTTGATTTTGGCAGCTTGTAGCTTCTATATGGTTAGACAGAAAAATATTTTACTTTATTTTCTTATAGAAGCTTGTGCTATGCAGTGATTTATTTGTTCATTTGCATTCAATCTTTTGAAGGTGAATACTGAGTGCAGGAAGTCCGTCACCCAGTGAGGGATGAACCGCTTTGTAAAGAAGTCATTAAAATTCATGAACCCATTCATGTAATATGTCATGGTGCATGTCATGGCCGTTGTACCATACTGTGTACAGCATTACATCATGCAACATGGCCCCATATCATAGTAGTTTTTACATGTTACGTGATACTTAGGCACTGATTGTTGCATGGAGTGGTTGCCTGTTCAAGCCAGTGAATAAAGGTTTGATGTGGACTGACTGGCAACTGGGACAACACAATGTTAACTGCATTTCTATGGCTCTTACATAGTGCTTTTTTCTCCCTATAAATAGGAAGTAAGAGAAACTGACAGACAAAGGCAGGTTTGGACTAAATGGCAGATAAAGACAGACAGACTGGCAAACAAAGAGGGCTAACAATGACTGTAGACAGGTGGGTTACAGACACTGTGGGGCCAGTGAATCACAAAGGATACTGGTGTCAATGGTAACTGTAGTAGCAGCAGTCACTCTCATCTTTCAGCCCTTCCTCTCATTTAATTGCTGGTGACAAGGGGAATAACTGGCTCCTGACCCTGGAGAGGCTGGTGTGTACGGCAGCCTGCAGGCGACGGTACACAGTGCTTCCCCCGTACCTGTACTAGAAAGCAGTGATGAGCAGTAATTAGCCCGTGGACCCCAGAGAGTCTGTGCACTGAGCTAGTTGTTCCTTGCCTATGGGGCAGGCGTCCAGTGTTTATGCAAATGTAGTGATTACTCGGCTGTAGTGTAGCGTTAAGTACAGACTTTGTGTTACATGGCGGCAACATCTCACTCCGGAGACAGAGACACGGAGACAGAATGGAGAATAACAGCTAACTGGAGTCGAAAGAGAGTGAAAGAGTGAAAAACACTGTTGTGATGTGAATTCATTTCAGCCCATAATATATTAACATAATGATGTATGTTTTAAGTCTTTATTTGTAATGAGAACAGTCAGAAGGACCAGGTTGATTTAGCATTCAAGCAGTGTGAGTGGTTATGCAGAATCACTACTGTTGGAGCCATTTCAGTGGTGGCCTTTGGTTGGCGCTGTGGGTAGCCATGAAAGTTTACTTAAGTGTGACTAACTGATACAGGTGTGGCGCTCGACAAGGTCTATGGTTTTTGACCGTAAGGCAGGGTAAAAGTGGTGTGTTTTTATTTTGAGAAATGTGTTTTGTTATAGTTTGAAAATAAATGGATTGGTATATCCATCTTTAAGTTTTTGGCTTTTTGACATTTATTTTTGGTGACAACAGAGGATCCGAAGAGCCTAGACTGAAGCACGCCATCTACACCGGAGCCACATGTGCAAAAGTGACCAAAACAAACGGTGCGTCAGCAACTACTAAGGTTAGCTTGTGCTTGATGCATACTACAAGTGATTCTCCTAAAGCCCTATTCACACTATAGTTACCTGGTGTAACTCCAGTTCTATGAGTACACCCGTTAGAGGGTGGAGCACGTATGACATAGAACTGAAAAATGAGGCTCTTACCCTGTGCATGCTGCTTTGTTCTGTGCAGGATTATTAGATGGAGTGGGGGAGTCTGTAGGAGCACACTTATTGGTAGTAATTTACAAATACCTAGCGTTAGTATCCAACTATCTCCAAGTTTTATAACCTCTAATTGCTCTGATTACTGGGTTAAATAACTAAAGACCTACAGGCTATAATATGAAGGTTAACCTAAGTTAGATCACCATAGAGACTCAGTTTGTAACAAATTTGGTACAGTAGCTGAATCTGAAGGCTGCTATTTTCTTGTCTCAATATCATGATGGTGTGTTATTGTATGAGTACATTCAGAAATACACCTAAATAATTTATCCTCCATCTTTAATCGCATTAGAGATTGGACACAAGCAGTAGACTTCAGCCATTGGCTGCACTCACAAAAGTCAGAGTAGCTGGCGTCAAAGTTCAATTAATTGTAACTGTTGGCTCTGCACTGCTGCAGACATCATTTGAGGACAGTCACATCAAACTTGTTGCGACTGTTAGTTAGCAACCAACACTATGAAAACACTCAATCAATCATAGGGATCACTAATGACAAGACAACCATGTCTGTTTCTGAGCTCAGAGGGAACGGTGCTGCACCAACACTGCCATTTCTTTTAACATGTGCATTATTTTGATGAATTAAAGAAAAACAACTGTCGCAAATCTGTGCAGCCACTCCACTGAGCTGTTATTACATGGTGCAGTTGTAACAAATTGGACCTGAAGCCAGATCTCCCACATGGGAACACAAACAGCTACAGTACCGGTCAGCCAAAGGTGAAGTCCTCAGAGCCAAGATGTCCTGGTTACAAAATGTGTTTGTAGACAGTGTGAGCAAACTGTAAGTCAGCACTGTTTGGAAATGGCAGTGTTAAAATACGCAGCGTAGATTTAGCTGTCTTTGATGATTGATGGATTTATAGTACAAGTCCATTAGCCAGGGATCCACTCACAGGGCCCTACTCAGGTGTGTCAAGTGTGTGCTTTTCATTTCACGCTCAGGAGCAGGTAACATTATCCTGACACGTTCACCTTGCTGCTGCGCTTGCAGGATGTTGGCAAAATCAATTTTACAATATTTTCGGACCAAATACCCAAATATCAATATGTATCAATACAATAGTGCAATATTTTGGGGATGACTGTTGTTGTTGTGTTGGCAGAAGACATGTACATTTTTTAAAAGGTACCTTTACTAAAATTGCTTCAGTCTAATACATCAAACCTGCAATACTTACTACCTTCATGAAGGTTATGATGTTTATGTTGAAACTGTTTTAGAGACGTGTTGATTCAACTTAATTTGAGGCTGTAGTTTGTGGTGCTCTTAAACTGTTGGGCCTGGCAATGTGTTTATAATATTTTTTACATTCATTTCAACGAGGATGGACAAAATATTCATATTTATATTGGTTCAAGTACTTACTAAAAGTAGTTAAAGGCATTGAAGTAGTTTTAGTCGAAGTAGAAGTACTGTACATGTAATAGTACTTTCAGCAGACAGCAATAATAGGCACTTCACTGTGATGCAGCCTTTACTTCCAGGAAAAGACATACTTTGAGTTGAACCACAATACAATACACAATATAACCACAATCCCAAAAGATATCTCATATTATGATATTGATAATCTATTGATTTTCTAAGCAGATTTATCAATCAACTTGTTTAAAATGAATAAAATGTTGGCAGTGTAAGCTACTACCTAGCTATGTATGCTATTTATAGTTTATGTTATTTCATTTATTTCAGTGTTTGTCTTTGCATATTGGATTGAATCTGTTTCTTTCTTTCTTCTTGGTTTTGTGTATGTTTAATACGTGTTATGTGAATGCTGTTTTATCACGGAAATAATTAAATTAAAAAGGTTAAATGGACAAAAATATCTGTACCAGGAAAGAGTAGAGGGAGATTATCTTAATCAGTCAATAGATTGATATTAACCTTGTAATCCGTAGTAGAAAGATATAAGATAAGATAAGAAAGATATATGGTAGAATGTAAAAGTCTGTGCAAAGGTCTGTTACCAAGGAACCATCTACATCTTTTAAGCATGGTGGCCTTGGATTGAGATCTGCATGTGGATGTGGTGTGATCATCATGGCTCATGTCTTCGTCAGGAGGTCTGAAATAGCATCTCCTGAGCAGCGCCCACCCCTCACTGCAGGCTCACTGCATGTGATGCTAGAGCTTGATGAGCACTGTAATAACTCTCTCTGCTGCGGGGAAACTCGCTCTCCAGCCGTCTCTTGTGCATCCACTGTTGCTTCTGTTTATGTTTGCACATTTTCCTCAGCCAGTCGGTCATAATCTTGCTGTCTCTTTAGTTGTCTCTCTCTCTCTCTCTGCCTCGAATGAGTGGGTGGGCGTTTTTATGGCTCCTCTAACCCAGCAGCCACTGACTTGTAGCTAATAAGGACGAGGGATGAGGGAGTGGGAGAGTTAGGAAGGAGATGACTCCGTTGATAGTGATGGTATGAGACTGATCTCCAGCCTGAGGCCGACAAGCCACCCACTGAGTCCCAGAGGAAAACACACATACATACAGTATGCATATAACCAGTAAGTTTCAAATCTGATTTTAAGGACTGGCCTTGTTAACCAAAATATTTTTATAAGACATACAGATGGGTGACAAATAAAAAAAAGGATAAAGGAATAAATTCTTGCATAGAGGTGGGGGGCATTTTCCTGGTTTAATTAGCATCCACTAGTCCCCTTAGAGAGAAGGGTCATTGCAGATCAATACAAAGTTATACTGAGTTATCACATGATCATATGCTCACAGTCACCAGATCTCAACCCAGCTCAACACCTATGGGTGATTGTGAAATGACTTGTTAAATGGCGCTCTCCACCAAATAAGGGAAGAATGGTGTTCATCCCTCCAGTGGAGTTCCACAGAGTTGTGGAATCTATGCCAAGGAGCACTGAAGCTGTTCTGGAGGCTTGTGGGTGGAACAACACCTTACTAAGACACTTTATGTTGTTTTTTTCCCCTTTAAGTTGTCGTTCATCTGTATCTGCAGTAAACCAAGGTCCTTATTCCACAGCTGTTTCACGTGAGGAAAAAAAAAACATTATTTAAAGGAAAAGAGCTATAGCTATCTTGCTTTTTAAAGGAGCAAGATCCCCTTTAGCTTCCATGGATGTGATTTCTAATTTTCCTGGGGTCTATACAGTAAATACACACAAATGACATGGTACAAAAACTGACATGAGCAGCTAAAAGAAAAGAAAAAAACATGACATGGATTAATTTGAAGGAATAGTTTGACATTTTTGACTGCACTTGATACCACTCTCATGCCTGTATGCTAAATATGAAGCCACAGAAAGCAGGCGGTTAGCTTAGCTTAGCATAAGAACGGGAAACAGGGGGAAACAGCTAGCCTGGCTCTGTCCAAAGTTTAAAAAGATTGCCTACCAGCACCTCTAAAGCTAACAAATTAATTAAATTTGCCTCACAGCAAGAGGGTTCTTGGTTCGAACCCACCGGTCGGCTGGGGCCTTTCTGTGTGGAGTTTGCATGTTCTCCCCGTGTCCGAAATGTCAAACTATTCCTCTAAGGCAAAATGACTTAAATAGTACATAACCCAGGAAGAGATGAAGAGACAGGCCCTGAAGATGATTACAACATTAGGTATTCATATTAGAACATGTTACCTAAAACTTGCAATTTGAAGCTCTTTTCCTGTGATGATAGTTGGTGTCAGAAGTGCAACAGACTTTCAACCCATAGAGGTCAGTGCAGCAATGCATTTCCTCCAGTCAAGGTTTAGTGGAGTTTTTCTATGAGACTGGAGACAAAAGGGAGTACTCCTCTATGTCATTCAAATTCATATTTACTCAAATTACCATGGTTACGAAACAAATGAGGCAGGGTTTCCTGTTGACATCCAAGTAGCTGAGTATTGTGTCTGCCCTTGGTGTTCCTAAATTTATCTCTAAAAATAAAAACACCATCTTTCTGAACCTTCCCTCCCAGCTGGTTCATCATCTTTAATCTGTCAGCCTTTGATCCTGTATGGAGACGAATACAACCAGTCATGTGACACAGCAACCCACACACACACACACCCACACACACACACCTGGGTTTCTGTCACCTCCCACTCATTAATTTGCTCAGGCTCTGTGGTTTTAAGAAACAGGCTCATATTATGTCCTGCATCTATTTGCACAGTTTTGCATTTAAATGAGTTTAGTTTTGAATAGGACATATAATTTCCGTGGTTTATTATTGGATTTTGCCCCTTGGATGTCAAATTGAATATGTATCACATAAAGGAAGTTGTCACCTTGTGGTTGTTTCACCAAAACTGGTACTTTTTATCCCTCCTGCTGGTAACATATTATTTCCATCTTCTGGGTCCTGTTGTTCTCCAGGGCTCAGCTGATTCCTACACAAGCCGACCATCTGACTCGGATGTGTCCCTGGAGGAGGAGAAGGAGGGCGGCCGGCAGGAGAGGGAGCAGCAGGCCACTGTCCAGCTCGAGAGGGCAAAGGTCAGTTTCACTGGGAACTATTTACAGGACAACAGAGCTACACACTGTACTGTATATCACATGAAACTCATATAATCTCAGCTCACAAACAAAAGGCACATGATTCAGTTTCATGGAAGTAAATAAACTAGTAAGTACTTAACTGTGATGCAGTCTTTAACACCAGAAAAGGACACCATGTCACCTGCGATATATTGATATCTCACCCAGATCTATCAGTAAATGAATTTATGATAAATAATGTTTAAATAGAATAAAACCAGTAAAAGAAAAGAAAAGAGAAAATGTATCAACTTAGTCGATCACTTCACTTTATTAAGGGCCTGTAGTTCATAGTAGAAAAACAATAAGAAAAATATATATAAGAAGATGTGTTTGAGGGAGCCATCTTTGCAGATTATCAAGGCTCTTTGGTCTTGGAGGGAGATTTTCTGCTGTCCCTGCGGTGGGCTGTGGATGTGGTGTGATCATCACTGCTGCTGTCTTGCAGCCACCTCTGTCAGGAGGTCTGAAATAGCGTCTCTTCATCAGTGCCCACCCCTCACTGCAGGCTCACTGCATGTGACGCTGGAGCTTAATGAGCACATCGGTGCCAAAGCGCCAAATCATAACAAAAGATATCTCTTTTCATACAGAGCAGGTCTAGACCGACTCTTTATATTTACAGAGACCCAACAATTCCCACCATGAGCAAGCACTAGGCGACAGTGGCAAGGAAAAACTCCCTTTTAACAGGCAGAAACCTCGAGCAGAACCAGGCTCTGGGTGAGCGGTCATCTGTCCCCACCGGCTGGGTAATCTCTCTCTGCTGAGGGGAAACTCTCCAGCCACTGCTGCTTCTGTTTATGTTATAAACAGTTTCTCTATTGAATTTCCACAATTTCATATTCTGTGGTAGAGGATTTTATCCATATCGCACATCCCTATTACATATTCATGTTGCCGCCTGATTGCTGTGCTAACTCTTTTCTCACTGCTGTCTTACAGACTAAAGCAGTAGCATTTGCTGTGAGGACCAATGTCAGCTACTGTGGTGCTCTGGATGAGGATGTTCCTGTGGCGGGCACTGCCGTCTCCTTTGATGCCAAGGACTTCCTCCACATCAAAGAGGTACAATTCAGGCACTATCCACTAATGCTAAACCTGTGGCGCTGTATGGAGGGCTGAATTTGGTCCACTCCATTAGGTTTATAAATCACATGAGCAGGTGTTGCTTTTGTACTGTACATAGTTCTGTATTCTTTTTACATTAACTAATCTGTTCTTTTACTACCAATGACCAAAGAAAATACTCTGTTCTGATTGGCTGGCAGCTGTCTGTTGAAATAGAACATTTTAGTTCCGGTCAACAGTTCAGCAGCGGTCAATGTATATTAAACTGCAGGTAACCATAGAAACTTTTAGTTTCCCTGAATGTCAACCGTTAACTCACTGGTCATACTAATATGGCAATGAGAGAAAGTGGGGACAACCAATCTAAATCTGATAAAACAATCTCACCAGCAAGGTCTTTTTAGTAGCTGTTCTGGAGCTTTCGATTGTAAAAAATTATTTTCATCAACAAATGGAGTTGGCCCATTTGTCCTGGAATTATAAATGTTCTAATTTCCATTTTTTTCGGAGCACTTTGACAACTTCTCATTTTTGACCGTGAACACAGCAGTTGAGAAAACATTCTCACCACCAGGTGT
The DNA here is from genome assembly GCA_008360985.2 of Macquaria ambigua. NCBI lineage: Eukaryota > Metazoa > Chordata > Actinopteri > Centrarchiformes > Percichthyidae > Macquaria > Macquaria ambigua. The sequence goes on along the minus strand of VMKM01000386.1, from coordinate 275,963 downwards.
ATTTAGTAGCTGTTCTGGAGCTTTCAATCTTCCCACTTTGTTGTGATATAATACAAATTTTGTCAGCAAAGTAAATCAGGTCATGGTGTTGCCTCCATCTTGTCCATTATTTAACATATATTAGGAAACCTTGATTTTAGATATCTCGTTTGGTGTCTACAATAAATGTTGGCACTAAATGGAACCCAACTGTTAGTTTCTGGGAAAATGAAAGAGATTTTAGCAGTATATTCAATATTCTAATTGAATACACATATTTTTAGTGAGGGATTATAAAAAAAAATAATCTCAGGCTTCTCTATCTTCATTCATAACTGTCTATATCTCACAGAGTAATGTGAAACCCTGAGGTTTCCTGTCTGTTTTTTTTTTTTATCTCTCCAATCTACAGAAGTACAACAATGACTGGTGGATCGGCCGTCTGGTGAAAGAAGGCTGTGACATCGGCTTCATCCCAAGCCCTCTGAAGTTGGAAAACATCCGACTCCAGCAGGAACAGAAGAGAGGACGCTTCCACGGGTGAGTAGGACTGGATGAGAAGTGGGACGTGAGAGTGCAGGAGGTGGAGGAATCAGCAGCAGCAGCAGAAATTGTAGAGGCAGACACACGGATCAAAAGGGTTAAAGAGAGTTGGAGGGTTTGGGGATGTGTTGAGGAAAGAGTCACTTCGGGGATGAGTAAAGCCTGGCAGTTGAGCCGGCAGATAGGAAGGAAGTGAGGTGGATGAAAGCCAAGCTGTGCTGTCCAACCTCTCAGAGGTGTGCCTGGATCATGGCCACCACAGAATTTTCCATCAGATGGGGCGATGCGTCTCAGTCGCTAAGGCAATTAGAGATGTTGAGTGCCATCATCTTGTTGTCTTGAGTCACTTTGCTCTTCTCTTTCTGGTTTTCTATTCCAAAAAGCCTTTTTGTCTGTAGCCTCAAATAATAATGGAGTGAAATAAAAAATGGTGATGACATGCAGTTACAGCACAATGAAGCTGAGTCAGTTGACACATGTGATTAATCCAAGCTCAGTGTATCCCCTTTTTATTTCAATTATTTCTTATATTTATTTGTTTGTTTTTAATCTATTTTAGCTCAAGGCAACCTCAACACTGTTCCAGGGGTTCATATTAAAATAAATTAAAAATCACTCAGTTACCGTTCTATGAAATGTTACGTCCAAGAAATAATATACACTGCTGAACATCATTTCCTGTCTTTATCCTGGCTATTTCGTAGCATGATGTGTAGCCTGAAGACAGTCTGTATCCCAGGGGTCACTGGTGTTTTTCTGATGACATCGTGCTGGATTTCACATTAACTCTTTTCTCTTTCCATTCACTGTTATCGTTGCAGCAGTAAGTCTAGTGGGAATTCCTCCTCCAGTCTGGGAGAAATGGTGTCGGGCACATTCAAGCCAAACCCCAACTCTGCAGGTTGGTCCCACAGATACGAGTGTATTTAGGCCTGAGAGGAGACACTGTGGTCCGACTCACAGGGGGAATTGTTTGTCTTGGTATCTGTATTTGTGTCTGTATAACAGCTCCTTTAGGCTTTATAATGTCTGATATAAATCCACGTATAGTCCCACTTACTCACCTGGTCTTCCCTTTCTTTTTCAGGAAAGCAGAAACAGAAAGTGGTGAGTATGACCATTTACATATTAATTTACTTATTTGCTTATTTTATAGGGAAAAAATAAAAGTATGTAAAGCACATGTAAATAATCAAAGAGCTTGAGTTACTGATAAAAAAAATAAGTATTAAAAAATAAATTAAATAAAGAACTGTCCACAACTTTATCTCTTGAAATAATTTGTCACATTGTTAATGGTGAGCAAACACTTTTATTTTTTTAAATGGGGTTCTTTTATATGTAGAGTGCAAACTCATGATAATATGAATGTGTTAGGTGAGGTATAAATGCAAGTGGTCCTCTGGTTAGTTACCCGAATTACCCAAATTATTGGAATGATCTGAGCTCCTTTTGTTATTTGATTGATTTGTTTTTGTGAATTGTTGGAAACTGAAACCGGACAAAAAATGTGACACAAATTTGATAGTATGTGAACTCACTGAACATTGTTTATTACTGTATTTATTGTATATTTATTTTCTTGTTGTTATATGTTTGTTGCTAATACTATACCTTGGTTGACTGACAGGTTTCTTAATAGCAGGTTAGCAGTGATAACACTGTTTTATGCTGGAGCAGCTATCCTGTTCTCTCAGTATTGTTTGAAAGCCACCTGTTTTCTTAAATGTATAAGACTATAGTTTAACTCCACTAATAAACCTAACAAAATAGTAACATTTTAAGTAATATTACTGTTAATTGTGGATGTCAGCTTGCACAGAAATCAGGAATATTTCATTGGATTCTTACTGTTAATTTCATGAGAGTCCTCTGTAGACATGGATGAGCAGAGTGTTATATCATTTAGAACTATCCACTTTGATTTAAGTCCACCAAAGTCAGTAGGTTATATTAAATTAATTGGTTGCTGCATCTGCATCTCAGAACAGCATGTCCCTGTTTTACATTCATTGAGAATCATGAAAATATTTTATTTATGTGAAAATGAAACATGGCTTCAAAGCATCACTCCATTTACACTGACTACAGCTTGGAAGAATGCTTGGTTTCTTTAGAGAGACACTTGCTAATATTAAATCTCCACCCCTCCAGGCTGAGCACATCCCTCCGTATGACGTGGTTCCCTCCATGAGGCCGGTTGTCCTGGTGGGACCGTCCCTGAAAGGTTACGAGGTAGGACGCACTGCTGCTCCTCGAGCCATCTGACTCAGCCTCTTCCTCACAGCCACAACTGAAATCTCTTAATCCTTACATTACTTACCCAACTGTTTTCTATAACTAATAATAAAAATACCCAATATTCTAGGTTGTGCACTTACATAATCTTCATAAAGGCATTTTCTACATTACTGTGTGGGGCCTAGAAGCGCGCTTTTATAATGAAATCTCAATACAAAGATTGTTGGCATGTTGAAAATAAGAGACAATTAACAGGAAAGAAGAATGACATTACAGTTTATTGAAATACACTTTGAAATGTAAACACATTTGGCAGGAAAATCCATAATTCAGCATTGATTTAGGTGATATAACTAGCATGTTCATGTACACAATTTTCTCAGGGTGACAATGCATCCATTATGGGCCAAGCTGACTAACGCCTTATGTTGCATCATGTCGTAGGTTCTTGCATTTGCACAAAAATGAAGATTCCCAGTGATGCAACATTAAAACTGAAACTGCTCATTGATTATCCGTTACCATTGGAACCACAGGGCAAACAATAAAGGAGGCAAAGGAGGTGGTGGGAGGTGGGAGCCGGAGTCAGTTGTCATGGAATCACAGTCTTCGCCTCCCATTCTGGTGTTGCCGTGGCAACAACCTTCCGGGTAAACTGCATCAGTCTGAAAAAGTGGAGCATGGTTTGAAATTAGAAACAGAGAATAATGTGTACCGCACTAAGGTTATGGAATAAGATGAGTACTAAACTGGCATTTAATGTCTCCGTAAGAAATCGAGGTTTTAGCTGTTCATTACATCAGACACCAACAGCAGTGCTATTCCTTCTGCCAGTGGCACAGAGTGAGGGTGTAGCTACTTTTATTCATTATAGGGTGCTTAATAAGAGAGTGCATTGTGTCAAACTTGTGTGACAGGTGGTACAGTTGCAGTGGTGGAAGAAGTATTCAGATCGTTTACTTTAGTAAAAGTAGCAATACCACAAATACTCCATTACAAGTAACAGCTGTGCATTCAAAGTATTACTTAAATAAGAGTACAGAAGTATTATCAGCAAAGTAAAAGCACTTGTTATACAGCAGAATGACCCATGGCAGTGTGATATTATTATATATTATATTATTAGATTATCATTAATCCAATATGTGTGTAAGCAGCATTTTAATGTTGCAGCTGGTTGAGATGTACAATAGATAATTTATATACTGTTAGGTAGTTTAATCTGTAACGATGCATCATATTTTATAAACTGACCATATGTTTATATGTAAAATATTAATCTTCAAAGTATCCAGTAACTGCTGTCAGATAAATGTAGTGGAAGTAAAAAGTACAACTTTTCCTTCTAAAATGTGGCGGAGCGGAAGTATAAAGTAGCATAAAAGTAAAAGTCAAGTACCTCGAAACTGAACATTACTTGAGTAAATGTAGTTGGTAACTTTCCACCACTGTACAGTTGGATATGAATCTCCTTTTTGATCCACAAAGTCATTGTACAGTACATGTTAATAGCACTAAATTTCATCTGACAACTGCTCCATGTTTCAGCTCAAAGGACATGCAGCACCTGTCAACCCTCCGTCAACTGTCAGGCTCATTTGAACAAATCAGAGTGACAACTGGCACAGCCAAACACAAAGCTTTGCCTGTTTTGATTCATGTATCCATCACGTATTCACTGCCTTGAGCCAAACTCCTCAGACCAATAGGATGACTGTTTGCCTGGCTACTACTTCATCTTGAATTTCTGTTTCAATTCAAGGCCTCCGACTGGCCTTCATATTCATCAGCAAAAGCTACATTGGAGGCTGCACTTTGTGATCGCCCCAATTCATCACCTGTGCGTTGGTCTTTGCGACACTTCTCATTGTAGCTCTTAATCACTTTATTTAATGTGGCCCGCGTTCGTTCTGCGGAGAGCCAGAAGGAAGGAAACTGTGCACTCTGTAGACAAATCACTCGGTCAAGTGTGTAATTCGTAGACCCGGCTCAGCAGCAGCCTGAATGGATGCCATCAGAATGAATAATAACAGTCCACTTCCACTTGTTTGCTGCTTTATAGCATATTCAGTAAATGTGAAAGGATGTTGATGTTGTAGGCCTCTTTTGTTTGCTTGTAACGTGCCTGACACTATGTTCTCTCCTCGTCTTTACCTGATATTCTCCTTCCTCTTCCCTTTTCACCACGCCTTCTCCCTGATTCGTCGATGTAGGTGACAGATATGATGCAGAAGGCGCTGTTTGACTTCTTGAAGCACCGGTTTGATGGGAGGTGAGCAGTCAAGGCGAGGCAGCGTCAGTCATACAGTGCGTTATCCTGCTGCCAGTTTGCCCCTGTATGACACGTCTATTTTGTGTTGTTTCAGGATATCCATCACAAGGGTAACAGCTGACATATCGTTAGCCAAGAGGTCAGTACTAAACAACCCCAGTAAGAGGGCCATCATTGAGAGATCCAACACCCGCTCCAGCCTTGGTAAAACTACAGGAACTGTTTCACTCAATGATGTGCATGTCTTGTGGGTGTTGAGACTGTGGCTGCTTTGTAGTAACCTTCTTGTCCCTCTTGTTCATAGCTGTTCTGCTATATGTTGCTGTCTTCTTGTAGCGGAGGTCCAGAGTGAAATAGAAAGGATCTTTGAGCTGGCCAGGTCTCTGCAGCTGGTAGTGCTGGATGCAGACACCATTAACCATCCAGCACAGCTCATCAAGACCTCCTTAGCACCCATTATCGTCCATGTAAAAGTGTCCTCACCTAAGGTAAGATTGAACGCTTACATACTAGATAGCCATCCAATAAAACTCTTGATTTTCACATTTGCTGCCCTTGCCTAGCAGGGTTTCTGTATATAGTTTTAAAGCTGCAGTTGGTGTCTTTTGAGGATTAACATTATTTAATGATAAAAAAATAATTTGCTGCACTTGCCGGCCAGTAACAAGCAGAATAACATGCCAAACAGAATCTCAAACAGTTTTTGTTTAATTTGGCTGATATTTACATTTCAAAGTGAAATATGAGTAAACCCACCCAGGCAGTGAGGAGAAGTCTTAGGCAGAAGGCATGACTTTTACACTTGGTAACCCTAACTCTCTGTGGCTGGTGTTTATTCCATAATTGGAGATATTTCCTTGTGTTTTTCTACTGTATATGTGCTTCCCACAGGTCCTCCAGCGGCTGATCAAATCAAGAGGGAAATCTCAAAGCAAACACTTGAATGTGCAGCTTGTTGCAGCAGAAAAACTAGCCCAGTGTCCTTCTGTGAGTAAACTTCAATCACCCTTTTAAATCGAGATGAGCAACAACTACTTTGTAGGGTCTTATTGTGCACCCACCAGTGGTGAACACTTTTCTTCTTCCTTTCCCACCTCAGGAGATGTTTGATATTATTCTGGATGAGAACCAGCTGGAAGATGCGTGTGAACACCTGGCAGAGTACCTGGAGGCATACTGGCGTGCTACACACACCTCACTTAGCACGCCACTCAACCCCCTGCTGGGACGCAATCTGGGCTCCACTGCTCTCTCCCCGTATCCTGCTGCCATTCAGGTGCACTTGTCAAATAGAAGGGAAAAAAGTTGCCTCGTATAATCTTTCTTTGGTAGTTAATTTAAAGTCTCTCTGATTACTGATTATTCTGATTATTGAAAACTCCCTGATTATTTATCTTTGTGTTTATATGTTGCTTATCTGTAATATTCAGTCATGCTAAAGTATAACATTTATCAACCTTCTGGACAGAGGAAAATATACAATTACACCTTAAAGCCATAGCTGAGATGGATGAATTATTGCTACAGTCATATTTTCTAACAGGCTGAACGCGATACTTAAATCTTTGGAGTAACAAAGATTGCAAAAGGTAGTTGTAAAGTCCTCAAAACACTATAATCCACTTGTCTGCTATTCATCCAAATGCTCAGTTTGTTCCAGAATATGGTGCAATAATACAAAAGTCCTGTGTCACGCTACTGCTCCCCTCAAGACTCTACAGCTCCACCGAAAGTAGCATATTTATGGATGAATTGGTGGCACTATGAGTTCATTTTTAACCTTTGCAAACCTTTTCCCGATTTTGTATCATGTCTAACATCATGAATCATGCATAGTTACTGTATATATTCTGCTAAACTGTTGTGTCAAATGTTTAATGAAGTGAAGCACCATACAGAATCAGTATTTCTTCTCTCAAACAGGCCCAAAGAAACCGCAACAGCAACCACACAACAACAGACCATTCACCTGTTGAACGTCGCAGCCTGATGCCTGCCGATGAGAACTACCATAACGAACGGGCACGGAAAAATCGCAACCGTCTGTCTTCGGGCTCACAGCACAGCCGGGACCACTCGCCTCTGGTGGAGGAGGACTACCAGGACCCCTACCAGGATTCTTACAAGCCTCATCGTAACCGAGGATCCCCAGGAGGCTACAGCCAGGACTCCAGGCACCGGCTTTGAGCTGTGGCCTGCTGTAAACAAAGTGTAGGCTTGCCTTTTCTAACCAACCACCATGGACATAAAAGTTGAGGCAGCTTTGCTGTAACATGATGAAACTACTACACTCATTTGGACTGTAACAACCTCGTATCAATGTGTAGTACCTCATTTTCCCTTTGGCCTTGGCTCCTGCCAAACGAGCATTTGAACCTAACGAAATTAAGAATCCTGCTCTTGCGTTGATGTGAACAAGGGACTGGATATGAAAGTAGCACAAGAGCAGAGAAGTTATGTTTTAAAGGGAAGGTTAAAGCTGGACCTGATCTGAATATGCCCCAGATGTGGCTTGTGAGTGAAGGACTGGCAGGTGATAGTGTGCAACGTAGGCTCTTCTGGACCCTCCCCGCCCGCCAACTCAGCTGTTACTGTAGCATGCAAGTAGGACTGTAATTACAGGTCACTACCTGCCTCAAGCCAGTGCCAGACAGCAAGAGCATCCAGCGGTGATGATCGGCACAGAACCTGTTTGCACGCGTCCAGGAGCTGCTAGAAGCAGAGTATAATGCATCTTTATTGCTCCTCAAGTTTGTTTGCCACTGTCCTCGATGTGAGCGTAATAAATCCTGTGGAAGCCTGTTCCCAAACCCAGAGTTTTACACATTTGTTTTTGAAGTGACATGGATGGTGTTGTGGTGTTCTCTTCAGGGTTTATACAGTAGCTCCCTGTGCCCTGTCATTGTTATTTCTTAATGCCATTTTTGTCATTAATCATATCAAGACAGAAAAATAAAAATCATGCACATACTAATACATTTCAAAACTCCAAACCTCAGGAATGAGAGGTCATTTAGACCTAGAGGTGTGCTGACAGATGTAGCGTTTATGTTCTTACCCATCTGATGGGGATTTGATTCTGAGCGTTGTGTTAAATTGTTAAGAGATTTTATGATTTAGTTGTTACAAAAAAAATCTATTAATATAAGGAAGGAACACTTCCAGTACAGGAGTCACTAGAATGGTAAACGGACTTCACTTATATAGCGCTTTTCAACCTAAAGAATGCTCATGCCAGCATGTTTTCCATATGCCATGCATTTATCAACTGCTGATGTCTGTCATGTGTTTGGCAGGAGATCATCTGGAATTGATATAATTGGATTTTAGTGAGTGAATTATATTGAGGGCTTCCATGTGTAAATACAGTCAAAATAATTGAAGGAAAGAAACTTCAAATATTTAAGTTCAAGTTTCACTTTCCGTACATTAAATTCCATTCCTTTAATTTCTTCTTTCAAAGCCAACTTTATTATTGAAGGTTTTATTAACTAAAGTAACATTGAAACATTTTAATTAAGTAGCAAAAACAAAAACCCCTATTCCATATTTTCAGCTATAGCTTTTTCATTGGATTCAATTTGAGTTTCATTACAGACTCCCAATGAGTGAGAAACTATTTGAAAGCACTTGGGCAGGACTGCGCTGCATTTGTCACAATGTCTTTTACGTGCTACTTTCATGGAAATGCAGAGCAGTTCCCTGCATTTTTTTAATCATATGAATTCACTTGTATGCTGCCAGCTAATATAGGATTGATATATCATTACCTTTTAATGACATATCATTGTATCTTGTAAATTAATATTTGTAGAAAATCTCCAGTTCAGTTTTTCATTTCATTTCATAGGCCAGAGGTCTCAGCGTGCTTCAGTGATTCTGGAAAAGGAAGATCAACAAGGAGACGTCAGTTCTTATCTGCCATATACAGTAGCTTTTATTGTTGTAAAAACTCTGGAGAAACAATTTAAAATATTTGAATACTGCCTGTGAGAGAATGATGCATTGATTAGAAGTTTGTGTGCACTGTCATTTTACAATTGTAATTAAATAAACTGCCCTTATGCTGTTGTATGGACAGAACTGGTTTTTGTTCAAAAACACACACACATCTACACTTTGGCTTTACTTCTTCATATGTCTCAATATTTTTAATACAAGGCGAAACACTTCAAAACTATAATATAAAATGTATATTTTTGTTATTGATTAGGTGTCAGAAAATAATGAAAAATCACATTTTCTCAGAGCCTAAGGTGATATCTTCAATTTGCTTGTTTTTTTCTGACCAACAGTCCATAACTCAAAGGTGTTCCATATACTATCATAAAAAATCCCCATCAAATATTCCCATATGAGAGGCTGGAACCAGAGACTATTTGGCAAAAACATGTCTTAAATGATTAATTGATTATCAAAATTGTTGTCCATTAATTTTCTGTAGGTCAACTAATCAATTAATTGACTTATTGTTTCAGTTCAATATAGTTGTTCAACATAATAGAATATAATACAATTTAACTTCTTCATCTGTATAGTATATATATCTATTGATAGGTATATAAATATATATATATATATATATATATTCAAAGAAGTTACATATATATACATATATATACCACACACACACATAAACCTATCATACATATACAGCATATATATATATATATATATATATATATGTATATATAATTTTTATTATTGCTATATTAGCTGTATTGTTATCCTTCACACTGAATTTTGTATTCAATTTGTACAAACAGGGCAGTGTAAGTGCGCATGCGCAAGAGTGACAGTTTAGCGCAGCGCACTTCACAACAGCCAGCTGATACCAACCACCTAGCCACAGTGGTTAACGTTTTGGTTTTGTTTTCGGTAATACATTAACCGTCGCGACTTGAATTTACATCCTATGGGAGGGACATAATTAAGAGTAATTAATATAAGTATGGCGGTTGTACTTAAAAGCTTTGACAGCTCTTCGTCTGTGTAGTTAGCTAGCTAGCTAGCTAGGTAAAGTTGATAGCACTGAATAGCATCAACGCTGGCTAGCTAAGTTACAGCGGATTCTTACAAGCTGGCATCAAAAAACCTAATCGTCAGCCATGGGAATACTATTTACAAAGCTATGGAGGCTTTTTAATCACCAAGGTAAGAATGGTACCGTGGTATTTATCATGAAAATGTCGAAGACATGAGAGCTAAGTGGGCACGGTGGTCAGAGAAGGCCCGCTTTGGAAGACAGGTCTGCTCCGTTCATACTAACCTGGAGAACAGCTTTCTACACATGACAGTTTATAAGTCTTATTTTGCTATCGTAATGCCGTTAGCTGTATATGTACGTTATACCAGTGTGCTTACCCCGCGTAGATAACGTTATTGATAGTGTTTCATCTTTTAACTGGTAAAAAAAATGTCGTTTTCTAACAACTCTGCTCACCGTTTCTGCATCAACTTAGTGTTAGATTATGTATGCTCTCTGGGGAAGGTTAGGTGAAACCAAGTCGATCCCTGGCTGGTGATCTCGAATCACTAAACAGATAGGTCATTGCCTCTGTAACATGAGTCCCGACGTACGGGTCCAGTGTTCAGCCCTGTTGACCGGTATTGTGACTGGAGATGGCAACACAAACAGAGCACACTGAAGTCAGCCACATCAGCAGTTATGTTCGAGCCAATAAGGATCAATGAATGACTTAGAGTGAATCTCATTGACTTTGTACTGCCGTTGTAATCACTTCACCTTATCAGTGTAATGTAAGGAATACGGGTAACGCACAACATCCATTCACACTTGGCTTGGCTTCTCTGAAACAGGGTTAACTTCTTAAATATCCAGTTTTAGTTGGTCATGACTTAAAGTAGATCGCATGGGACACGCATACTGTAGGCTGTCAGCTGTGAACAAGATAGCTTTAAACTACGTCCATTGTGTCTCCTCCAGATCTTAAAATGCTTCTGGTGCAGTGACTTCTCCACACTAAATGTAATGTAAGCCAGAGTACCAGACAGAAAGGTTTGTCAGCTGTTTACATACCCAACAGTAGAGCTGAAACTAATCAATCAATTAGTCAATCAACAGAAAATTAACTTTAAATTGCTGCTTGCTTTTCTCTATTTTATGCCATTATAAAGTGACTGTCTTTAGGTTTTGGGCTGTTGGTTGGATAAAACAAGCAATCTGAAGACACCGCATAGGTCTCTGGACAACTGTGATGAGCATAACAAATTACAATCTAAACAATGAATGGATTGATAGAAAAAGTAGTTGATTTATTAATCAGAAATGAAAATAATTGTTAGTTGCAGGACTACCCAACATTTAATTTCCTTTAAAATGTCCGATAAACATCCTTTGACTGCTCTCTGATAAATAATTGGCAAAAACTGTATTTGTTTGCTGTTGCCATCTTTGTCTGGCTAGTCATCAAATAGCACCTTCCTCTTTTAGATCATCCCTGAGCTCTGCTCCATTTTGCTTCCATCCATCATGTCACTGGAGTCTGTAAGGCTTTTATTGTAACCCCTGGGCCTGGATCTAGCCCCAGCTGCACTCCCAAGTCTCAGGAAGTCTTACCATGGCTGTCCCCAGTTGATTGATTCAACCCAGCGGAACAACAGACGTTCATTCACAGTGAGGAGGACATGTGATGAGACCTTTCAAACTTGGTTTCCATATTCCCAACAGTTCAGTGTTAAAAGGCTTCAAGGCAATGGTAGCAAAATCTTATGCAACATTATGGTCACAGTCAGACTTGCTGATGGCTTCCACATGATCTTACGTTTGTTCTAAAGCATTTAAATTTCTATCCATTTTCTAAAACATTTGTTCTGTTCAGGGTGATAGGGGACTCTGGAGACTGTCTCAGCCTATCCCACACATTGGGCCACAGGTGGGGTTACACCCTGTAGATGTAGACAAACACATTCATGCTTACAGAATGAGCCATTTAGAGTTTCCAGTTTATCTAATCTTCATGTCCTTCGATTACAGTTGAAATAATTAGGCTATTCATCAATTAGTTGATTGACAGAAAATTAATCAGCATCAATTTTGATAATTGATAATCATTTAAAATAATCTTTACAAAAATACCAAAATTTGCTAGTTCCACCCTTTCAAATGTGAGAATATGCTGTTTTTCTTTGTCCTGTTTGATAGTAAATTGATTATCTTTGTGTTTTGTCGGACAAAACAAGCAATTTGTAGACGTCGCATTCAACTCTTGGAAATTGTGATGGGCATTTTGCACTATATGCAGACATTTCTTAAGCCAAACAATTACTAGAGAAAATCATTGGCAGAATATTCATAAAAGAAAATAATCGTTAGTTGCAGACCCACTTTGGGTTGTGAGAGGAAACCCATGCAGCCACTGTGCCGTCCACATTTATAGATGGTTACAGTTCATTTAGTTTAGACTGTATGCAAGCAGCTTAGCTGGCACCTGCGTGACCTTTTTTATTCTAGACAAGACCTTTCGTCTTCCAGTAAAAGTGTGACCTCCAAGTAGTGAAGACAGTGTAGTAAGAAGTTGTGTGTTATGTCTATGCATGCAGTCTGTTATGCTTGCTAAAGCTATATATTTGCTGAAATAACACTACTCCTTGTCTTCACACCTGTTTTGTTTTGTTTTGTTTTGTTACGGTTCAACATGGCACAGTTGCGTAGATAAGGGCCACATTTAGAACTTTTGCAATTCTGTTTGCAGCCGCTTTCACTTCCTCAGCTTTAGTGAGGTTAGACTTTTTCTTGTAACAGGTGTAGCCTAACTGTAAGTGGTAATGTGGTATGTGCATCAAGTTTTACCAGGCAGAAAATACTATTTCACACTGGTTGTGGACTTTATGTAATTTCACTGAATTTTAAGATGTATTCCACGCAGGAAAGGTAAGAGAGCTTTGTAAAATTTCTTAGAAGGTGTGGTAATTTACAAATCGGTCCAGTTACATGGGTATACTAGAGTTAGTGAAAAAGAATATTTGTTGGCCAGCACTCTATCTATTTACAATCCACTGAAGAAACATTATAGGGCATATCTTATGAATCATTTCATTGTGTTTAATGTATCGTCACTGTCCCAATCTGGTAAAGGCTAGAGGGAATTGCTGCCCATTTTTTCATTTTCATTTGTGAATCTGTTTCATATCACTCTGTGGAAAAAAGAAGTGTACTCTTGAATCACAACAGATTATAGATTATATATATATTGGCTCTAAGGCATAGCAGTATGCAAAGCTTAAGAATGAGTCAGCCTCAATCAACAGGCTGATTCTTTGATTTGTTAGGAAGTATCCCATCATTCAGAGTCAAGGTGACATCTGTTGTTTTGTGTTTGCCTAGACCTCCATCAAACTCACTTCACTGATGAGTTGGCTGGCCAAAGCTATTATCAGATGAGGCTCACTTGACAAAAGCATTGTGTGTTCCCAACTTTGGGCCATCCATGTAGCTGGATGAGTTGGTTGGCCGAAGCAGTAGCAGAGAGTTATGCCAGGCTGTGCAAACAGTAGAATAATTAACAGACCTAAACTGCCTAGTTATGAGTGAAATAGTTTGCATGGCTGTACTTAGCCCCCCAAAAAGGTTACCCACTTGGAAACTTAAAACTTTGCCAAAAATCAATTTAAAGTCCCTTTACCACCCTGGACTTCAACTATACAGTTGCATTTTGATATACTTGAGAACTTGTAACTCCAAGCTCACAAACTGAAAAAAACTACTGAAGAGTTTTAGGACAATACCCGAAAGTCAGTTTTAGAGCCATTTCCCTGCAGGCTCTTATCAGCAGGAAACCAAATTAGCATCTCTAGTGTGCATGCCTTTTGTGTGTTTGTTGTGTGATGCTAGGCTGTTCTGTAGACCTGAAGATAATTCAGATAAGCCATACTTTAAAACATTTCTAGGAACAGAAACGTGTAGGTAGGTAGAATGTGGGCTTGATCTTTTTCTGTCATGCTCTAGTTTCACTTGATTACCCATTATAATTAATAACACCGACCACTCTTTGTTCCTCATTTGTCTTCTGTGTTGTCAAAGGATCTGAAACATGGCAACGTAATTTAGTTCTACATTTGCAAAGAGCCTTAAGTGCTATTGTGGCTTGAAGCTGGGTATTATGTCGCAAAAGAATTATAGAAAGGCAACCAGCCCTTTGATCCCTCATGCTGAGCAATCGTGTGTCCTTTACCTTTATCCTATCCTTGTGCTTACTATTGTCTTGTCACTTAGTGTATCAGCAGCAAGATAGCAATTCATCTTAGTTGTCACATCTTGTTCGTCGTTTTCACAGGTAAAGCCTCTTTGTATGTGTGAGAGAGAGAGGGAGGGGGAGAGAGAGAGAGAGACTATGTATGCCATCTCCACAGCTGCTGCTGGCTTCAGCCTGATTGTACAAGCTTTCTTAAGACCACCCACTAACTCATCTGTAGCTGTGAAAGTACATTGTTCACAGCACCACAATGTCTCAGTTATGCTGGATGCGTGAAGCTACACAATTTGGTACTGAAGGATAATGCTGGACACAAAAAGGGCTGTTGTCTGAATCGCTCAATGCAGTTCCACATCAAAAGACATCTTTTAAACAGATTACTTGGCTGAGTTTACATAAGAGTCATACATCAGTTAGCCACCAGCACTTAGCCTGCATATTGATGTCATTGTTAGCTCTGTGAATTCTTTGTAAGTGTCTTTATTACCTTTCAGAGCACAAAGTTATTATTGTGGGCCTGGACAATGCTGGCAAGACCACAATTCTTTATCAGTTGTAAGTATCCAAACGTAGCACTTTCATTAAGCTTCTTTATATGTCCTCACAGTTTTATCCATCCATATAATGTATAATAAATGAATAAGGTCATGTTGTGACTGTTGCTTGTGTAACCCACAACCTAAAATGCTTTTCTTTTTTCCATTTTGTTATAGTTCAATGAATGAGGTGGTACACACCTCTCCTACGATTGGGAGCAACGTGGAGGAGATTGTCGTCAATAACACCCATTTCCTGATGTGGGACATTGGGGGCCAGGAGTCCCTTAGGTCATCATGGAATACATACTACACAAACACAGAGGTAATCACTGGTTATGTTGGCTCACTGCTAATCAAAAATAATTTTGGTGCTTCCTTTGGCATCCAAGTAATGAGAAATTACAGTATAGAAATGCCAAAGTAGGCTTGAGGTAAGTTAGGAACAGTATCACAATTACATACTGTCCACCAGAGAACACTGACAGGTTGATTTTTCAAAATGTCCCACTTAGTATGTACCTTGGTCACAAATAAACAAAACAGAAAGATGGTTGTTTGTTTACTTTAAAAAAGACTACTACCGGCCAATATATCATATTTCTTCAACTCTTTTTTTTTTAGCTATCACAGCAAAGAAATTGCTACTGTAGGTACTATGGCAGATTTTGTCTGCAGACCATTGCATGGTGCTGCTGTGCCTACAGTCTGGCAATGTTGAGACGCAGTATTCTTTTATTAGATGTCCATTATGTCTTTTATCTTTTCTGAATAGTTTGTCATTGTGGTGGTCGACAGCACAGACAGAGAAAGGATCTCAGTGACCAAAGAGGAACTCTATAGAATGCTAGCACATGAAGTGAGTATTATGAAAAATGATATATATATATTTTACATGTATTCATATGAATGTTTGAATGTTTGTCCATAGTTTATTTCACTAATTGGTATCAAAAGTAAAACAGCATCTTTGACATACATCAGTTAATCATCTTTTATTGATAGAAATGTTGGAGGTCCATGGGGTAGACAAATGTTATTTGAGATGACTTCTCTTAAACTAAAGTAACAACAATAAAGGGTAACATTGAATTGAAAACAAGTTAGCAGCATTTAGCACAGCACACAGCACTTTTCTAACTTTTCTATCAAAGATATATGAAAACACTAACAGAGGTCTAAAAAACCAAAATAATCTGTGTCAAATGTTAGGTGCACAAGTCAAAAAAATGTATAAATGTAAAAAAAAAAAAGTGGTAGTCAAATTTACAAAATTCAAAACACAGGATGTCACAGCCTGTCACTCAAATTGCTTAACAGGTCTTTTAATACAAGTACATGCAGAGAAAAGCATACATTTTTAAATCACCTTCACAAAACAGGTCTATAGTCTGAATTATGATTAGTTAACACTACACAACACATTAGTTCAAACTCTTCAATAATGTATGTGAATATACCTTAAATCTTGGTATCAAAGCAATCAAAGTCATTTTCCATGAAATGTCTATGTGACTTTGTGTACCCCTATACATAATGTGTGTCTTTGAAAGAATCTACATTTCTTTACCCTCTCTTCTTTCGGTGTCTCTTATCTGCCCTCCAGGATTTAAGAAAGGCAGGGCTGTTGATCTTTGCCAACAAGCAGGATGTGAAAGGTTGCATGTCTGTGGCCGAGATCTCCCAGAGCCTCCAGCTTACTTCTGTCAAAGACCACCAGTGGCACATCCAGGCCTGCTGCGCCCTCACTGGGGAGGGGTGAGAAGTGCATTTACTGCTCACTCTTTTTATATTATATTGTAAAAATGTAACTTAATGTGTGCACTCACACCATTGTGCTTTTATGTAGGAAAAGTGTTCCTTCCAGTTTTGTTCTAATACAGTATATATACAGAGAATTGATCGTAATGCTTGTCTAATGTCTATCTATATTTCTGTCCCTCTCTTTTCCACGTCTTGTTTACCTCCAGGTTGTGCCAGGGTCTTGAGTGGATGATGTCACGGCTGCGTGTGAGATGATGACCTTTGACTTTGATCAAGAGTACGCCGTTGCTCTTTGTTTTCTCTGCCTCCAGACATGAGCTTGAAATGAGGATGGGGGCGAGGTCGGTTGATGAATGGCCCTCTCCTCTTTCCTGTGATGCTGACGTGGGCAGACCGCTGCCAGGACGTTATATTCTTCTGTGATAATTTATTTTACAAAAGATGTCTGAACAAAAAAGACGGCTCAGAACAAAAAAACATGACCTTTTCAGAAGGACATTGGACAACAAAAGAGACTCTAATTATTTAAACTGAAATTTCTGCACGGTTTTACTTTCAGCAAAACACAGAGGTCAGCAAGGTGTCTGACTTCGAACTCTACATGGACTTGTTCTTCAGCTGTGTGTGAGTCTAGCCCACGGTGGCCTTGTAGTATTGCCGGACTGGCTGTGGCAGTTTTTATTGCCCCCCCGTGTGTACAGTCCAGTATTCTCTTTTAACGTGGTGCCTGCAGCGATGATGGTTGATGGTGACTGAAACATGCAGAAAAGAGGGTAAATCACAATGTGCCCTCTTCCTTTCAGTCCCTATGAATAATCAGTGAAATAAAGTGTTTTTATCCGTTTCAGGTGAATTGCAGAGTGTCATGAATGAGTATTTCTTTGAGGTGACTTTTCTTTCTGTATGATTTACTCTTCTCTAGGGATAAGATTGAACTATATTGAGTTTTGTGTTTGGAACTTCAGTTATTTATTTTTTTTAGTCCTTTAGGGGGCAGACTGTGTCACATGAGCTCACGGTCCCTGATAAGCAGCCACAGGAGTAGAGAAGAGAGAGCCAGAGAGTGTAAGACAGCAGAGGGATTCAGGGAGAGAAGAAAAGAAAATGTAAGCCGCACACAATGAGTGGTTAAGAGAAGAACAGCAGAATAGTAAGGACTGCATAGTAGGACTCACTTTCAAGTTCAAATTAATGACAACTAAGACAAAGAAAAGCCAAACTATTCCACTCATTTGTGGTGGTCACTTAGTTGATAGTCTTGACTCCTTCTCGTATGACTCCTCAGATCTGTTGTCGTGGTAAAGTTGCTATAAGGAAGTTGCATTTACAAAGTCAGCATACAGCCCTACCATTATCCTTAAATTTGTCAACTATGATGTAGAAACCACAATAACGCTTTTCTCACATGCTTTGGTCTTGTGATTATCCTTTCATCATGGCCCACGAACAGCTTTAAAAGTAGTCCTACATATGATTCATTTTAATATTTTCATACTGTGATACGTACCAGTCTGAATATTGGCTTTTGTTTTTGAATATTGTGATTCTTTAAATGCCTTTTAATCTTGAGCAACCAGTTTAACTGTGAGTTAAAGCGTTAATCAATATTTTTTACTTTTAACATTCAATTGAATGACTGTGTAATGTAAAAAGGCCCACGGAGAATTATCACTCAACTCTGCAGCGCTTCAGAGCCCCACTTTCAGCTCATAGTTTTAGTTTATGGCACATTTACTCTATGGTTCAGTCTTAAATTTACTAATTTTGCTTTAAGGCCAGAAGGTCTGAACAATGGAACTTGTTGACAAAGGTGGAGATATACATTAATGAACACCAACACATTATATTTTAGTAAAATCCCAATTTCCTTGCTAGGACAACTGAGCAAACTCCATCTTCCACAAGAGTTTTCTTGAAGCACCAGAAAACTTCCAGTAAGTGGACCTTGTGCTAGAATGTTTTTGTCAAATTTTGCATATTCTTGCCTTTTTCTCCCACCTATTTAAAGTGGACTCTGCATTCATTGATGTACATGTTTGAACAGACATGTCAATGACGTCATTGTTCCTAAAGCTCACACAATTGTGAACTTGGTCTGATGATGTTTCATATTAAATTGATCATCAGACTGGATTTATTTACTTTCATGCTGTGATTCTCACACTGTTTTAGGTATCAGTCAAACAGTTTCATTTGCAATTTTCTTTTTATATTTCAGTTTGAGCAAACATTTTAGGTATTGTAGCAGGTAAGTCAAACCAACATAATACCCAGTCAACCAAATGTCAACTGGTATACAATACATTTATGTTCTTAATAATTCAATGAAATACTGTACATTTTGTATCCATTTGCCACCAATCCACAGTGGAGGACAGGAGACCTGAGTGTCCTCAGTTTATTTTGAGTAATGTGTCAGCGATGGTGTCAGAAACTATAATCACCCCAAAGATGTGATTGGAGCGTTGAGTCTTTTGATTGACATACTGTCTGCACAGGTCTGATTTATGTTGAGAACAATGAAGGTATGTGTAATAGTACAGACTATTTAGCATATCTGTCTGAATACCAAAGTGATAACAATAATTATAGTAATTTGATTACTCAAACAACCAGTCAGCTCTCGCTTACCAGCATTAACTAACCCAAGACATCACTTGCTACTTATAGAGCTAGAAAGGTCAGTGCAGATGTTTGTATTCATCTGGAAATCTGCCTGATTGTCAACAACAACCTATCCTGCTGTTGCAAAGTCATTCTGACTGACTTATTAGTTTCATTTTAGGCCTCTTACCTCACTAGAAAATCATTGTTGTTTTTTCCCTCTGTGTTGGCGGGATAAGATTGAAAGTTGGCAGTGTTTATGTTGTGGTTGTCTGTCCTGCAGCTGTTGTGTTCTGGTCTCACTGGTCATCAGTCATTTTTTCCAGTGACTAAGCATCATGTAGCTCCCTTCCTGGGTGTCCTTGGCATTGGGAAGTCATTCTTTTGACTGCTAGAATCATTAAAAGTCTGTGATACCCTGTCTTGAACTTGAAATGTAATGCACCAAATGTTTCTATAGCCTGAAAAATCTTTTACACCTATCATAACCTTTTTTTCTTTCTTTTAAGATCACTCAGTGGTATCTAGCTATGTAAATAGTTTTGAATGTATATACCTAGGTGTTGAGATACCATTCAATACAATAGAGGTAAATGCAATTTCATTTGTGGCATTGAAAATGACATTTATTTAAAATTAACTGCAACAACTCTTCAGAAACAGTCTCTCTGTTGCTCCAAAGGGACTATTTCTTCAGTAGAAAGTAGTTTAAATGTAATCAGTTGACAGTGAGGTCTGGATAATCCAGAGTAACCGGGGCATTGTTTCTGGAAGAACGTGTTGCTGTTAAAAATTTAAAAAAAAAAATGTCAATGCTGCTGCCACAAACAAAATATTATTCCCCTCCATTATATTTGGCTAGAGGCAGAAAACTCCAAGACAGATAACTCACAACTTAAACACATAAAACTGACATGTCAGACATTGAATGCCAGTCTCTGTCTTGATAAAAGCTGGTGGAACTGTGTAAGCACCAGTCCACCAGCTTTTATCTTTTAGCTTTTATTATTTAAAACATGACTATTACTTCAGTTTTGCAGATTAGATGGGATCAGAACTGTAGTGATGTTGCTAATGAGGACCAAGCAGCAGTCATCCAGTGTATCACAGAATGGGGGGCCATTGCCCCTTTCCAGAGGGGGAGAGAGAGAGAGAGAGAGAGAGAGACACAGCTGCTGCTGTCCATCTTGGTGCTTGGGTAGCACCCTGCTCCTGGCACAGCGTGAGAGCAAAGATATTACATACCAGAGAGATAGAGGCACATCATTTGAAGAGAGGAAATGTATATATGGTACATTTTTCATTCTTTGTCTTAAGTCCTGTGTCACCACATCAACATGTTCAGAGTTGATGCCCTTTGCTGTATTTGCTGCTGAAATCATAGCTGCCACTGGACTTCAGCTGTATGGTGTATGTTATCTAGAAATAATTCTTGATGTATTTTTAAAGCTCAAATACTTTTTATGCACTCAGATCGTGTAAAACTTGAGTCAGCAGTCTGCTTCACCGCTTTGAAAATGTGAAAATTAGCTTTTTTTGACCCGGCCACTTGTCCTGTGAGAGGTTGAATGGAATTTCCCTGGTCTATTTTATAACATGAAATGAATATATATAGGGCTGTATTAAGAGCTGATATGTTGGGTCACATTGTTTTAAGGTTTTGTTAACATACAAGGGAACAAGGTTGAATTTAATTGTCATTACCACTGTGAAGCAAATGTCAAGACTTGCCCAGGTGACTCATTATTCTTTTGCAGGCTTTGTCCTTAATTCAAGGGGCATTGGTGATTCATCAGACTTTTTTTCTTTTCAGATACAGTCACATTTGGAATACTAGTAGCTATTATTTTGTGGTTAATACTGTGGAGGCATGTACTTGTTTCTTATTTTCTGTCTCACAGGTCCTGAGTTTGATCTTGACCTGTTCAGTTTGACCTGATTCTTGACAGGACCTAGCCAGCTGAGGGTCAGCTAACAGATGACCTCAACAGATCTGGCACTCAGCCCTGCCGGGGCTTCAGCAGGCACATACTCATATGCTTACCCATGGTCAGACCTATTTCCAGACCTTTTACAAAAAACAGATGCTTTTGTCAACATCACAGCCAACACACATCCTTTCACATAGAGTGGTACTGCTGTAGTTGGGGTTTACTCTTGTTTTCTCGGGACCCCCGTGCCCCACCGCCTTCCTCATAACTGTACCGCTGATGCATTAGCCTCAACAGGTGCTCTTTTCTGAAAGGATCACTTAGGTATATTTAGATTTTGAAACCTGAGAGCACTGGCCTGTGATTGGATGTGTTGGCCACATGATAACCTGGGTACAAACCGCAGCTGTGTGCTGTCGTCCGGTGTTTCTCTGGAGGGAAGCTGGGGAGGCTTTGGCGACTTGGGAGACCATTAAACTTAAATATAATTGGTAAGCAAAGAAAACGAGGAAAAAGCACAAATCCATATTTTGTATTCCTTGCATGGCTTTCCATCTGCTCGGACTTCCATCCTTTCCATCCTCTGCTGCCATCTGGATCCAGGAAGACAGCTGTTTGAGGAATAAAGAGTGTGAAGGCTCTGCTGCACGTTGAAGGAGTAACCAAACAATCCAGATCTGCAAGACTCAAGCAAGATCAGACCAGGCATACCTTTGGATGTATCTGAAATTTCAGCAGCAGTCTGGCCATTTTGTCTTCTTTCCAAAATCTCAGCACCTGTGTGGCTATTTTGTCCTTCTACCTCAACTGTTCCACCTATTTCTTTTGTTAATTTACAGAGAAAATTCAGTTTTAATTTAAAGAGAGGGCAATCAAGTGCTAAAAAAAGGTAGTTAGTCTGCCATCCTATATTTAACCTGTAGCCTCAGAAGGCATTGCATCTCCGTTTGCTAAACGGAGTCAACCAATCAGGCTATGGCATTAGCTTACATGTCAAATAGCTGAAGCACTGTTGGGCAGCTGTCGCCGACCTTCAGCCAGGAGGCACAGTTCTTTGAGCTGTGTTGTGGCAAGTGAGGGAGGAGGGGTGGCTGTCACACATTCAAAGGCAGAGGCCTGTTATAATCCACTCTGTCTCACCTTCCTAATCTGCATTTCTCCCAGTGCAATTATTGATTTACACTTGCTGCACAGTTTATGAGGTGTTTCACACATTTTTGTTACTTTGTTTAGGATTGGGGCAAATCACAAAGTTGGACTATCAGTTTGAGACCCTAGTGGATGGCAAGTGAGGCTTCCTTTCTGTCAGGAAATACTGCGGGAATCTTTTGCTGGTATGACATGCACATTGTTTGAACATCAATATGTTGGTGTTATATATTTTTTTAGCATTGCTGTTTATTATTCCTATTTTTGAATAGGGTAATTGGGTTCAACAGGGGATGCCTGGCAGCATCCTAAAATATCACTGGTGCAGTTGTCCTTTGGTCTCCTGTTTAAGCCCCAGTATATGCTGTTTGAAATTGTGATTTGGTGCTACTGATAGAACATTTAAATGAACTCTGCTACACTTTTATGTTGTGTGCTTCCCCATTAGATATGCTTTTAAGCGTGTGAGGCCAAACCTTGTGCATTCAGAGTTTAAATAATGAATGCCTGAAAATGTCATCTGTGTTTTGTATAGAACCTCTAAAACCGTCCCATAATGACGGAAATTGTGGAGGAATATGTGGAATATGAGGAGGAAGAGGAGGAGGAGATCGTGGAAGAGGTAAGTGGACGTCTTCTCACTGGGTTATGTACATTAATTGTAAAATGCTGCTTTTCATTACTATACTTAATTAGTTTTTGTTTTTTCCAGCCTAAATATGATTAAAACCTGAGATGATTTTATTTGATTCAGTAGATTGATGTTTTCTACTGGATCTGCATGTCCAGTGGCAGACCCTATGAATAGTTAAGTTAGTGACCCCCTCCCGTCAGCAGTTCATGGAACATCATCCATGTCTGCTGGTGGATCTTGTTTCAGGCGGACACCTTCAGATGGGTTTTAAGTCCTGGATTTCCCTTAACAGCCAACAGTAAATCAAAACTATTTCAAATTGAAGATAGACATTTTCTGTTGTCCTATAAAGGTACAGATATCTTTACCAGAGGCCTTATGGCAGACAGCCACACAACATTATAAATGGAGTCTAGTGACGTAAGCATTCACACCTGCCAGATGCACAAGATAGTCATTTATTTCCACAGTTTCCTGTAGATGACTTAACAACATGGGGGGGCAGTTTCTGGAAGTAAACCATTTTGTCTTTTGTTTCAAATGGCCTGTTGAAATTCTAAATCACATTTCACACCAATCTAATAATATTTTGGTGTTCATTACCAATCTCCAGTCATATTAGTCTCCAGATTATGTGATCAAACCTCATATTCTTTCAGGATGTTTTTATGCTGCATTTTGTGTATAAATGATTGTGTTGCTGAAGGTCTCTGTGTCAGTGCCCAATGGAAGAGTGAAAACAGAAGGCTAACAGGTTAATCCCATATTTCCTGGTGAAATAGGATTAACGTTAGCCTCGTATTTGTTCATACATAATATTGCTGATATCTTATAGAGGAGTCTGAATGATTGTTTTTGGCTGTCACAATATTACCCAATCATACCAAGCAATCAGTTGTTATCATTTAACTCCCATATAACATATCAACTGTTTCAAATAGATTTACTATCTTTACGGCAAAGATGTAAATCGTTTGGGAGGCGGGACTGATGGATACCCACAAAATGAATACACTCTGATTTCACTAGCACTTTCATCTACACTGTGGAGAAAAGTTGCATTGTTTTGAGTAAATAGTAAGACGGCTTCTTATTTAATCTACAGAATGGGGAGAAACATAGTGCTGTTCAGGTTATATATGAAAATAAGCATATAGTTAAAAACACACAATACCTTCACAAGAATTTAGACCTAGTTTGATTATTTAATACTTGCAAAAAGAGTGTAGTTATTCAGAAGTTTTATTTGATAATGATCTACTTCATAAATCGTTGATGATCACGAGTATTTTCTTCATATTAACTTAAAAGATGAGGTCATTAAGGGGTGGAGTGTAGAGTTCTCTGTCTGGCATTCAGACAAATTTAGAAGTGGACATCTATGGCACATTGGCAGAGAGATGAAGTGGAGGGAGAAGTAAAGGGAGAGAAAGCGAGAGGAGGGGAGGGGGGAAATGAGATGAGCCACTGTGCTGTAAATCACACTCCGATAGCCTGGAGCGTGTTAACGTCACAGTGCTAGAAATTGCTTAGGAGAGGTGGATGCATGGAAAAACTGCCCGACGGGTGATAGAGAGGTTGTTTTTGTGTTGCTTTGTATGGTGGTTTCATCTACACCTATGGTTCTCTCCTGTCTGATAGACTCAGATACTGAAGCCTCTTACAAATGTTGGTCAAAAGGATTGAGATGTTCTTTCTCTCAGCTCTGGTTATTCCTAGATTTCTGGTAGATTTGAAGGATTATTGGTTAGCTTCCAAAACCACCGGTCTCAAAAGGTTCAACCTTAAGTGACTGTAAATGTTTCACTGTGATACTTCCTAAGCAGAGGGAAGTGCAGTTCAGGCAGGCTGTAAGTTAGACGGGCTATTCATGGAACAGTATGCTATGTGTGGGAATGCTGTCAGTTACTGTAGTCTGAAGTGCTTGACTGGAAAAGAATGTTTTCCCTTTAAATGGATGGTTTTTCCCACGCTGCAAAAAAAAAAAAGAAAAACTGTTTCTCTGTTACTTCAGGTGGTATCTAACCATCCACTCCAATACAATGGAGGTGAATGGGATTTTATTTGTGGTGCTCACTGCGTTGAATAATGTTTTCAAAAGAGCAACATCTCTTTCCAGAAAGAGCATAATTGTTACTCTGGATAATCCACAGAAATAACCGTCAACAGTTTTTATGTGGGACTATACTTTTTCGGAAGAAAATAGTTCCTAAAAAAACTCTTTACAAGGTGTTCTGTGGATTATTCAGAACAAGGACACTGTTTGCAGAAATTCAAGTCGCTGCTGAATTTTTTAAATGCCGTTCTTCATTGCTGTGAGCACCACAAATGACATTTCATTCACCTTCACTATGTTGGAGTGAAAGCAGAAAACTTAGAGACAGATGTCTCAAAATGTTTTTAAATGAAACCCAAACTATCTGCATGGCTAGATATTACTAGAGGTAAGTGAGAAAATATGTTTTCCATCATTTGGGTGAACCAGTCCTTTAAACCCAGGAGAGCTGTGTGTGAACAGACATGGAGATTATAAAGCTGTCTAAACAACAGTTTGTGTACTGCTGTGTGCTGTAGCAACTGATAACAGGAACAATGGTCTATGAAATAAAAACATAAGAATAGAATTATTGTCATGTGAGTGCCTGGTGTTTATAGACTTGGTCAAAGAGTTAGAGCAGTCAGGAATAACACAGAGGGTATTAATGCTTCTCTATCCTCTGTAGAATACAAGCTTAATTAGACTGCAGTCACAATTACAGTATATTCAACTCTGAGGATTTTACCTTTCTTTCAGTGACACTATTTGAGTGGAGGAGGAATCAGTTTATTACAGGTTACAGGCAAAGATCCCTAATGACAACACTCTGCTTTTATGCAGTTGATGGACTGTTTGAGGGCGTTTGACAGAACAGCTGCTAATATGATGCAGTGTAGAGTGATTTCCTACTTATTATACTGGAAGTGTCAATGGCAGTAAATTGATGAGCACCAGAGCTGTGGAAAAATCACCCTCAATCCAATAAAAAATACTGTGCTGTTTCTCCCATAACTTCTTCTGGCACTTTTGAAACCACAGAGTGTGTCCTATATTTGTAATATGTTGAGCAGATTACAACGAGGACTGTCACTGAGCAAAAGACTCAGTTCTTACAGGTAATGCACCTCCTCCCAAGGGACAACAGTTTAAACAGTACAGGATACCCCTCCCTTGTCTTGACAATGGTGCATCCTCCCTCCTAGTCTGCATGCCTGTATGGGTAATCTGCTGTCTGATTATTTCATTGAAGGCATAGTGTATTTGGTCTTTGGTCTTTTATGTTAAAACCTTAGAAACCTTAGAAACGCTGCTAGAAATCAATTAAAACTCTGCATGAACATTAAACTCTTTTTCAGCAATTTCCAATAAAACATTTTTTTTGCCAATCCTGCATTTTAATGTGACCTCCAAGAAGAAATGGCTGCTTTTTGGGCAGTTAATTGCTTTTTTGTAATTTAGCTCCCTGTGGCTTTACTTCCCAACAGATGATATACTGTAACCCTCATGTATACATGTTGCTGAGCCTGGCACTGCATGTAGCGCAAGATGCTCATAGATACTGTAGGTGTTACTGTATTCAGCGCTCCCCCTTTACTTATGTTGGTTTTGTTTGTCCTTCAGTCACCCTTCATCCAGTATTATCTCAGTACATAATCATGCCATTATCCTAACTACCTGAGTTACTGATATATTCATATCCCTGTAAGTCTTGACTTGAATCACTTTGATTACTGAAGGTGAGTTATTAGAGTAATAGGTGTACTATAAAGTTACACAAATGAATATCAATTTGGTAAGATCTTTCTCTTCACCTTGACAAGATCAGATCATTATTTAATCACCAAATGTGCGTTACAGTTGCTAAATACCTTATAAACCCTAATTTGTTTTGTTAAAATGTCACTGAGTTCTTCACAGCCCTGTTGTAGTTTTACTTCCTGGCCAATATGATTCCTGCAATCAAGGAACCTGGGGCCTTTTGTTAGTTGGATAGTTCATTGTATTTCCCTCCGTCCTCCTCCAGTCTGGATTGCCCACCAGGAAAGTCAGGAAGAAGGTCAAGGTGGATACTTCCAAGTTCATGACTCCATACCTGGCCCACAGCCAGAAGATGCTGGAGCAGTTCAGCCACGTAAGCAACAAGTTTGGGTTTTGGGTCAAAATCAATACGTAAAGCTAGTCCCTATTTTGTCTGCTTTAGCAGTATTTGGTTGTGGAAGTGGAGTATTTAAAAAATCTGCTAATTCCCTTTCATTTGAATATTTTTGTGATTTACTGTATTTAAGTTGAACTTTTACTTCAGACATGATATTGTCAGTGATTGCAGTGTATATCATGACTATTGTACTCAATTCAGTGACGGCTCTTCTTGACAGAACAAGTATCGGCAAGCTTACGACATGTCCAGAGGGACGCCTCCTATCATCATCACTGATAGCCCTGAAATGATTCGCATCAGGAAGGCCCAGGAGCAGCTTAGTGAGGTACGACTGAGGACTGTGGTGATATTTTCGCCCAAATCATGCTGTTTGAAGTTTAAGGATGAGGGATGGAAGGTTATTGGAATGGAAGATTGCTGGTTTGAATCCCATTTGTAAAATTACTTAAATGAAACTATTTTGTGGCCAGCAATAGATTGATTGTGACAGTATGAGTGTGGAGCAGAGATGCTGAACGAATTCATTGGGATTTTCTCTTTGGGTAAATAAAAGTAAAGTAAAACTCAATTCCTCAAACTTGATTTGATCTTGCTCTAGTCATGAATAATAAGAAATTACACAAATTGTCATCAGGTTAAATACCGCATGGAGGGAAATAAGGCTCGGACAACAAGCTTGTATGATGGTGAGGCCAAAGAGGTCACCCACGTCAAGCGCGTATCTGAACTGATCAGCAAGGTGAGTTACCTGAATTGAACAATATACCAAGATTTAAAAAAAATAATAATAATTTGAATGTTTAACACAAATTATGTTGCTTATCTCTTATAGGTTCTGTACAGACAGAAGTGGGATGAGACTAAGGACAGGTACCTGCTGCCTCCTGATGCTCCTGAGCTGGTCCTGGCTGTGAAGAATGCTGCTAACTACAGCAAAGTAAGCACAATGTGGCATTTCAAGCACTGTATTTTATGTCCAAAGTGTATAGTTTTTTTTGCTCACATCAGAAAAACATCTGATTGTATGATTTGATATAAAAAAAACGTCTTTTTAAATATTTGGTATGCATGAGGTAATTTACGCCTTTACACCTTGTTCAGAAACGTTACACTGAGGACTGGGATGAAGAGAAGACCGTGTTCTACCCCTACAGCGACAGCCCTGAGCTGCGCAGGGTGGCCAAGGCTCAGGAGGTCCTCAGTGATGTAAGTTGAGTTTCCTGACAACACCCAGTTTTCACCTGCCGTAAATGAAAATACATGTTGTCCAACATTCAGATTTTGGCCTGTGTGTGGTTTAGATACTTTCAAGGTGAAAAAAAACACAGTATTGTGACATCATATTTTTCTGAAATAAAAAAGCTTTTAGTGATTCTAGGGATGTGACAATATGACAATATATACCATGAGAATTTTGTTATACTGTTTAGCTCTGACTTCAATATGTATGGATTTATTAGGCCATGCTAATCAATGAGAAGCACTGCAACATTGGAGTTACGTAATTTATTTGTGTTAATGTGATCAAGTACCTTGATTTGTCAAGTATTTAATTCACTGATAGCTGAACATGGACATTTCTATCTCGTTTATCTATAAACTGTTTTTTTAATTGAATCTCCAGTAAATATACTATATCACAATATATATATCGATAGTGTGATAATAAATATTGCATACCACAATATAGGATTCTATTCATATCACCCCAGTGATTCTATAAATGACTGTTGTTTGGTGTCGTTTCTTGTAGTGTTCTGATATTAAACAATGTAGAATATCTAACACGTGGTTAATACTAAAAAATGAAAACGAGGTAAGCTGTGACTTCAAGCCATATGGCGACTTTCCTGGATTGCTGTGAGACAGTCATGAGAGTGCTCTTTTGTTTTTACTTTTTGAATTCACCTGAGCAGTTAATTTCTCACTGACTTTGCTCGCAGATTGCCATTCAGCATCAATCACACAGGCAAGAACATTTTCTACACCTTTATACTGCTCTTTTTCCTTTCAGGGTCCTTTTGTTTGCACAGATGTATCATATGTAGCAATTCCACACACACATTTCACAATGCAGGCAATTAAAATGGTCATTTGTGCCCCTCAACACAATTGCGTTTAACCTTTTCTGCTGATGTAGGGAAGTCACCAGTCAATGTAGATACGATCTGTGTGAGGCAGACTGTGCACTAAGGTCAGCTATTGATGTTGAAGAATTAACCACCTCAGTAAATTTCAACCCCTGCTGTGTGTGCCCCCTGCAGATTCACTACAAGAAGGGTCATGACAAGCGCAAGACCAAGTACACCTCTTTGGCTGATCCTCCTGAAGTTGAGCTGGCCAAGAGAGTGGCCAATCAGCGCAGTGATGTAAGCAGAACAATTTTAAACTGGCTCTCAAACGCATTGTATAAGTGTAAAACGTGGTCATACATTATCCGTGGAGTGTTTGGAGTTTGTTCGGAGCAGGTATCACTTATTGCCCTGGAAACAGGGCCCTCAGAGACCAACCAACCCCGAACCACTGCTAGGGATAACTGGCCACCTGCTCTCTGATATTACTGGCCACACTAAGCTGGAAGGGAGAGGCCAACAATAGGTTGAAATGACAAGGATTCCATTCCCAGTGTGTTTTATCAAACAGCATATGGAGATATCTAATAATCTTCAACATATTACTCTACAACATCTTTCATATGTAAAATACATCTTCTAATGTTGATTGTTATTTGATTTCCACAGCTGAAGTACAAGGAAGATTACAATAAAAATGTGAAGGGTCAATGGTGCGAGACGCCGTACTTCGACGTGGCCATTGCCAGGGTGGCGATGGAGAACCTCAGCAATGTGAGAGCTTACTACTACATAAGGGGCAAGATTTTCAGAATGGTATTAGTTTGTCATTTGCCTGTATCTTACCGCTGATCCCTTCTTTTTTCAGAGAAAATACACGCAAGACTTTGAGGATATGAAAGACCAAATTTATTTCATGCAAACAGACACGCCCGTTTATGACACAAACAAGAAGGCTCGTATTGCTGCTAGTGAGGTAAGTACACACACACACACACACACACACACACATGCACACACACAAACACACAAAGGTATTGGAGTATTTTTATAGTTCCTATCTCATGTGGAAGATACGACAGAGAGTTGACCTGTGTCTCAGAGCACAGTGTGAGTCAACACACTGAGTGGTTTGACGCAGAGACACACTGTATTGTGCCCACACATGCACTGCATGACTGAGAGATCTACATTTGGTTCACTGTCACTGCACAAATTGAGTGTGTAGCTAGTTTCTCTAGTCCCCAGTAATAACATATCCAAGGCGATCAGATGCGAAGAGGCTTTTCAGCTACTGTATACCTCATAGCCACCCACACATTCACACACAATGCAAACATGCTTCATTTTAGGAAACGATGAAGACCCACGTGTTGTTCCAACATGAATGACTGTACCAACGTTATGTTATCATTATGAGTCAGTGTATCAACCATGTGAATAAACCTCATCAACACACGTTTTCTTCTTACTCACACCATTCTCCTTGTTTCTGTTTTCAGGTCCAATACAAGAAGGAATACGAGAAGAACAAAGCGCAGTCTGACTACAACACGCTCCCCGCCACAGAGAATCCTCTCCTCAGACAGCTCAGATATGCTGGCACCATCCTCAGCGATGTAGGTGTCTGAAGAACACTACGTAGAAAGGAACATTCGATCACAGCTGGTTTTAGGAAAAATGTTAGATGATAGATATAGTACATATTTTGGGGAAACAAATGATAACATCTTAGAAGTAGTACAGTAGTACTATAACAACTTAGCATTGTTGGTCTCCATGTCAGTTTCCTGTGTAGACAGAGATGTTGCTTGCATAAATTTGACAATTTACTCGTGTTAGACCGTCAACTAAAAAATGAGGTGACTGCTAAAATGATTGAGGTGGTTGTGGGTGTTATTTGGAGTATCTGACATGAAGCTCCTCTAAGTGGATATCATATTAGTGGTGCTAATTAAACCGCCTGCAGGTCACTTGCAGTACCCTTTTGCATACAGTGAGTTAGTTGATGCTAAAAAGGATTTAACTGAATCAAGTTACAAGTCTTACTGACATGTTGTTTGCAGTTAGCCGGTGAGTTTGACATCCATATGGACAGATAATTTGTTTAGCTGTTGATGTGTTTTTTAGTGTTTGCTCATTTGAGTTATTGATCATGATTTATATGTGATTTTTCTGTTCATCATTTGTTTTGTATCTTCTTTGCAGAAAGTATATAAGGCCAGCTATGAGAAATCCAGGGGTTTCAGCATCAACTACTGTGATACGCCCAAGTTTCAGATGGACTCAGTACTTAAACGGTTCACTGATGTAAGAAAAATCTATGAGTTAAAAGATTTTCTTTTATCATAAACCAATGATATTATTGTTTTTCTTTTTAAAAAAATACATTTTGATTCTTTTATTTTATTTAGAGACGTTACAAAGATAAGTATGAAAACGAGGTGAAGGGCCACTACATTGGCAGCTATGAAGATCTCTACATGCTTCACTGCCAGAAAGTTGAGGAAATGAAGAATGAGGTAAATCATTGTGCATCGTCCTTTCCATTTTTCTAAATTAAATCACCCATGTAAAAATGTATTATATACTTCATTATATCTTTCCTCACAATTTCATCTTTTTATCTTGCAGCAATTATATAAAGCTGATTATGAAGACATTAAAACAAGATGCTTCTTCCCTCAAACAATCACGCCTGAATATGAAGCTGCGAAGAAGCTTCAACAGTGTAATGATGTGAGTAGTCTTGGCTAATAAAATACTTCTTTGCAGCTAAACAGATTCATGTTTCTCATGTCACAAAATGTTTCTATCTTGTGGTTTTCAGAAAGCTTACCGGCAACATCCAGACAAAGTGAAATTTACACAAGTGGTGGATTCGCCAGTTCAGGTTCAAGCCGCCATCAACGCCAAGCAGCTAAGTGACGTATGTACCACTGCACTGACCACCTCCTCTTAGTACTGATACAAAATACATTATCAGTACTGTATATCTCATAAACTCCCATTAGATCAGCACTGGAAGGTGATGTTAAATGACTTATCAATATTGCTATCGTTTGAATTCTTTCTCACTATATGTTCACATAAATCATATAAGAGATTAATATAAGGTTGTTGTGAACATAATTCTTTTTTATATTGTCCATTTATTGACTGAAATTGCTACAATTGCCACCTAATGCTCTAGATCAAATTCTCCTAGATATGCAGATCACCTTAAAATGTGCGCAATCATCCACGTAGCCCAGCTGTCTTTCTGTGGGCACCATGGAAACTGGAGAGCCATCTCTCTGTAGTATAAATAGCAACAAGCATTCAGTTGGCCCAGAATAAACCCCTGTGATCAGAGAGGGGCTGGGGAGGCAGGGAAGGGGATAGTCAATATATCTCAGCTAGTCCAGTTAATACGCTGCTGCCCTCCAGTGACAGAAAATCAAATAACACTTTACCTAAACTTCTGTTTCATCTTGAAATTACTGTACTTGTACAATGAGCAATACTCTATGAATAGAGAAGGAAATTAAGAGTTTTGTTTTCTTGAATAAAACATAATTTTATCACTTTTTTTTGCAGTTGAACTACAAAGCAAAGTATGAAGAAACAAAGTTCAAGAACAGCCTGCCCCCAGACTATCCCTTCTTCATCCAGTCCAGAGTTAACGCTTTTAACCTCAGTGATGTAAGTAACTGTTTATTTGTAAATACTGTGCACTTCATTTCTAGCAATCACCTTAACTGAACTGCTGTTAGCTTTAATCTAGCTTACATTTTTGATTTCCTGAATGGTGTGATTTTCTCCTCACAGAACTGTTATAAGTATGATTGGGAGAAATCTAAAGCGAAAAAGTTTGAGGTCAGGGGCGATGCTATCTCAATCCTTGCTGCCCGTGCTCACACAAACATTGCCAGTGATGTAAGTAAGCTACAATATCAGCCTTTATGATTTCAGTATTTCTTGCTTGCTCTGTATTTCAGTTACTTTTTATTAATCTAGTAAATGATAACCTTTTGTTCTTCTTTACAGGTTAAATATAAGAAAGAGTATGAGAAGAACAAGGGACAAATGGTTGGAGCCCTCAGCATTAATGACGATCCCAAGATCTTGCACTCCGTTCACGTGGCCAAAATCCAGAGTGATGTGAGTCATTAGCTTGCTGTGATGGACTAAATTATTTACATTTCCGTTAATATTAATTTATAAGACCTGACATAAGAGGGCACTCTTGAACAATCTTTTACTGATATCTTCACAGCGTGAATATAAAAAGAACTATGAAAAGATAAAGACCAAGTACCACACACCACTGGATATGATGTCAGTCACCTTGGCCAAGAAATCCCAGGGGATTGCCAGCATGGCCGGGTATCGGAGAATCAGCTCTAACTACTTCCTTCCACCAGACAGTGTACTGTTGGACTTGGCCAAGAAAGCCAACATCATCCAGAGTGATGTAAGTATAGACAGACTTTACAACGTCTTATTGCTGACAGTTTGGTTTGTGGTTTTAATCATAGCACTTGTACTTGCACAGTTATTATGAGATTATTTATGTATTCAGTGACACCATTTGAATTCTTTTGTTTTTCTGCATCTCAGAATGAGTACAAGTCTGACTACAACAGCTATACCAAGGGCACCCCATGGGTCCCCTTTGGCTCCTTGGATGTGGAAAAGAATAAGAAAGCTGCTGAGATCCTTAGTGAGGTATGTGCGCAACAGCATTGCTTCAGTCTTCTTGTACACACTTCCCCCTCTTTACAAATGCCCTCTTGACATTAAAGGACATATTTAATAGCTAGTGGGATATGTCACATTATGTGTTAATTTACTTGTTTTCCTACAGAAAAAATACAGACAACACCCAGACACGATCCCCTTCACAGCTATTCATGACCACCCCATCATGATGCAGGCCAAAGTCAACCAACTTCAGAGGAGTGATGTGAGTCTACTGTCATTCACTTTTGAGAAGATTCGTTTTTTGAGCTAAGTACAGCACATGCGATTTCTGCCCTTATTGCTTTCTTGCCCTACAGCTGTTCTACAAGAGAGGTCTGGAGAAGGTCCATCAGAAGTACTCTCTGCCTCCTGATGTACCTGAGTTCCTCCAGGCCAAGTGCAATGCCTACAACATCAGCAATGTAAGGCATAGAAATACTGAGAGATCACTTTTTTGAATCATATAAATAAAATATTTTCTCATAGCACACTTTTAAGCAGTCATTTGGGGTATGTTTAAATTAAATCAATTCAGTGTTTGTATCTGTTGTTGTTGTTTATATCTGTAATCTGTCATTTCAGAACTACTACAAGCTTGCCTGGCAGGAGATGATTGCTAAAGGTTATGACATGAAGCATGACGCTATCCCTATTATTGCTGCCAAAGCTGCCAGACATGCTGCCAGCGATGTAAGTTTCCTGAAAGACTGAGCCAGCGTTAACATGCCCTGTATCATAATATTCTGTACTTCTTGTTGCATCATATAATCGTTCAAATTCTTTAAATGCTAAATAAGAAGAGATGCTGTCTGCCCTTTAACTTCTAGGTCCAGTATAAAAAGGCCTATGAGAAGGCCAGAGGCCACCATGTTGGCTTCCGCAGCCTCCAGGATGATCCTCTGCTGGTTCACTACATGGAGGTGGCTAAGTTGCAGAGCGACAAGAACTACAAGAAGGACTACCACAAGGCCAAGCTGAAGTATCACACCCCAGTGGACATGATGAGTGTGGCTCACGCCAAACATGCCTCATCAGTGCAGAGCTTTGCTCACTACAAGCAGCACCACCATAATTACTGTCTTTTGCCTGACTCGATGAGTCTGGACCTTGCTCGCACCATGAACTACAATTCCAGTGATGTAAGTTTAATTTACCTTTCAGGGTCTTTTGTGTCATAATGTAGGTAAATACTTTATGTCTTGGCTAAAAGATTGTGTATCCACAGGTCTGATACTTTGCATTTCTCACTTCTCTTCTCGTCTCTTTTACTTTCCAGTATAACTATAAGATGGATTATGAGTCCTCAGTCAAAGGAATTGGTTGGGTTCCCATTGGTTCCCTGGACGTGGAAAAAGCCAAGGCAGCAGCAGCAGCTCTGGATGAGAAAAAATACCGCCAGCACCCTTCCACCATCAAATTCACCAGTCTCTCTGACTCCATGAACATGGAGCTGGCCAAAACCAATTCCAAGATCCTGAATGTGGTGAGAAGGAGGAAACAGAAGAACTTCTTAATTTGCTCTAATATAAATCTCATGATTTTAGTCTTTGAATTCCTTTTCAGAATAGACATAAACCAATCTCTTCATTGTAATTATGCAGAAAGAGTACAAGGCCAGTGGAGAGAAGTTCATGCACACTTATCATCTCCCTGCTGACGCCCCTGAACTGATGCAAGCCAGATACAATGCTGTCAACATCAGCCAGGTTAGTTGAATATTCTTTTCTAGTGTATTGCAGTGTATTTGTGCACATGTAAAATGTATATAGAAATTAAATTGTTACTATATTTGTAACATAACGCTGGTGATCATTTTATTTAGAATTACTACACCTATGCTCATCGTCAAGATCTGCTCAAAGGACATCATGTGAAGGAAGATGCCATTCCCATTGTTGCAGCAAAATCTTCCAGAGACATTGCCAGTAATGTAAGTTGTGGATATGCTAATAATAATACTATTCAAATGTTACTTAATTCAATAATGTTATTCATACCTGATGTTTTTCTTTTATAAAGTACAAATATAAGCTGGCTTATGAGAAGGCAAAGGGCCACCATGTTGGCCACCGCAGCATCCAGGATGATCCTCTGCTGGTTCACTACATGGAGGTGGCTAAGATGCAGAGCGAAAAGAACTACAAGAAGGACTACCACAAGGCCAAGCTGAAGTATCACACCCCAGTGGACATGATGAGTGTGGTGCATGCCAAGCAGGCCTCTGCTGCTCAGACTATGGCTGGATACAGGCAGATCCCCCACAGCTACTTTCTTCTGCCTGACAACATGCACCTGCAGCGGTGTCGCGGCATGATGGAGATTCAGAGTGATGTATGTTTTCACTTTTCACCTAAATGTTACCATGGTGTAATGCTAGTATAAGTGGTACATGTATAAGTACATGAATCCTAAACACGTATAAATACGTAGCAAAGTAGTATGCACAGTTACGACTGTAAACTGTACTAAAAATTTTGAGATAAGAACATGTTTTTCTCTATATACCCACAGAATGTCTACAAGTCAGATTACACCAACTACTTTAAAGGCACAGGGTGGATCCCTATTGGTTCTCTGGATGTTGAGAAGGCCAAAGCTGCTAAAACCGCGCTGGCTGAAAGAGGCTACCGCCAGCATCCCAGTACTCTCAAATTCACAAGCAAGACTGATGCCATGAACATGGCTCTGGCTCTGGTCAACACGAAGCAGCTGGACAACGTAAGACTGTCTTCGCTTTATAGAAGATACGATGCCTTTACTCTTAAAATGTGTTGAAATATTGATGCAAGTTGGACCAAAACTTCTACTATAAGACTGTTCTTTTTCCTTTCCTCTAGACTTCATACAAAGCTTCTGGTGAGAAGTTCGTGCACACCTATCATCTGCCAGCTGACAGCCCTGAGTTCCTCCAGGCTAAATTCAACGCCCAGACCCTTAGTGAGGTTAGAGCACAATATATTTATTGAAAATTAAAGTTTGATGCTGTTCTATCAGCCAAATATGCAAATCAAAGGAATATGACTTGCCTGAAATGCCAAGTGTATATCAGCATAATCTGTCTACAAAACATTGTTGTAACACTTTGCTGTTTATCCACAGAGTCACTACAAGCACAAGTGGCTGGAAGATATTGCCAAGGGATACGACATGAAGCCTGATGCTATTTCTATTCTGCACGCCAAGCAAGGCAGACATATTGCCAGCAATGTATGTAAATTATAAATCTACCCAACACAGAATGTATTCAGCCCTTTTTTCCCATGTAACTGAAACAATCACTATCATGTATAGGTAACTAACTCCTTTTCCTTTTTCTTTCAGGTCCAGTACAAGAAAGACTATGAGAAGGCCAGAGGCCACCATGTTGGCTTCCGCAGCCTCCAGGACGATCCTCTGCTGGTTCACTACATGGAGGTGGCTAAGATGCAGAGCGAAAAGAACTACAAGAAGGACTACCACAAGGCCAAGCTGAAGTATCACACCCCAGTGGACATGATGAGTGTGGTGCATGCCAAGCAGGCCTCTTCTGTTCAGACTTATACTGGTTACAGAAAGATCCCTCACAACTACTTTCTCCTGCCTGACAACATGAACCTGCAGCGGTGTCGCAACATGAACAT
Source organism: Macquaria ambigua (assembly GCA_008360985.2). Taxonomy (NCBI): domain Eukaryota; kingdom Metazoa; phylum Chordata; class Actinopteri; order Centrarchiformes; family Percichthyidae; genus Macquaria; species Macquaria ambigua. The sequence goes on along the minus strand of VMKM01000386.1, from coordinate 238,482 downwards.
CCAGTCAAGTGATGTGAGTGGCAGTGACAGTTTTATCAGTGAATTGTGTCTTTTAGGATCAAAACCATGTTTGAAATGCAACTACATTGAATCTACACTGTGAGCTTCATTTAGACATTTGTGCAAAAAGTTTAAGGAAATAATGGTCATTGATCTTAACTTCAGAACTTATATGCATCATAACCTCATTGTCTCTTTTTTCAGTGTGATTACAAATCTGAATGGAATAACTACATCAGAGGTATTGGATGGGTCCCTATTGGCTCACTTGCAGTTGAGACTGCTAAAGTTGGCGGTCAGATTCAGAGTGACCACAAGTACCGCACTCATCCATCCAACTTCAAGTTCAGCAAGCTGATGGACTCCATGGACTTGGCTCTGGCTGCTGCCAACAACCAGAACATGAACAAGGTGCAGCATTTTCAAATGTACAGTGCAGGATCACAAAATATAAATGATCATGTTTATAAGCGTCATCATTCATTTGTTTTTTCTGGTATCTTTATTTACAGAAAGCATACACTGCTGCTTGGGAGAAGGACAAACTGACAGTCCACATCATGCCAGATGCTCCTGAGATTGTCCTGGCCAAGGCTAATGCCATCACCATGAGCAATGTAAGGCATTCAATTACATTACACAATTTATATAATTTATTTTTACTAATTTTATCTTATTTCATTGTGTTTTATTCATATGAATTTATATGTTTTGACAGAAACTTTACAAAGCCGGTGTTGTGGAGATGGCCAATAAGGGCTACAATCTCAAAGCAGACGCCATCCCAATTGTGGCTGCCAAGTCTGGTACCACTATTGCCAGTAATGTAAGTTGGAAATAAATTCCTCTATCAAGTCAAGACATTTATATACTACAACCCACCATACATGGTAAACAAGTTTTTATTTACTGTTACAGTACAAGTACAAGTTGGCATACGAGAAGGCCAGAGGCCACCATGTTGGCTTCCGCAGCCTCCAGGATGATCCTCTGCTGGTTCACTACATGGAGGTGGCTAAGTTGCAGAGTGACAAGAACTATAAGAAGGACTACCAAAAGTCCAAGTTGAAATATCACACCCCAGTGGACATGATGAGTGTGGTCCACGCCAAGCAGGCCTCTGCTGCTCAGACTATGGCTGGATACAGGCAGATCCAGCACAGTTACGCTCTCCTCCCTGATGCCATGAACCTAGTGCTGGCTCGCACCATGAACATCCAGTCTAGTGATGTAAGTTTGAAAATTCCTGCTGTGCTATGCCCACAATAATTATATCCATTTATAAAGGTAGATAACAATTAATAATTGCAATATGATCCCTTGATTCATGGGGCCTTACATTTCTTTTTAGTGGGACTACAAATCTGAATGGAATAACTACATCAGAGGTATTGGATGGGTCCCTATTGGCTCACTTGCAGTTGAGACTGCTAAAGTTGGCGGTCAGATTCAGAGTGACCACAAGTACCGCACTCATCCATCCAACTTCAAGTTCAGCAAGCTGATGGACTCCATGGACTTGGCTCTGGCTGCTGCCAACAACCAGAACATGAACAAGGTGCAGCATTTTCAAATGTACAGTGCAGGATCACAAAATATAAATGATCATGTTTATAAGCGTCATCATTCATTTGTTTTTTCTGGTATCTTTATTTACAGAAAGCATACACTGCTGCTTGGGAGAAGGACAAACTGACAGTCCACATCATGCCAGATGCTCCTGAGATTGTCCTGGCCAAGGCTAATGCCATCACCATGAGCAATGTAAGGGGAATCCATGAAACTGATAAATCAACTGCTCGTAATAGTTAATACTGTATATAGTTAATGGTGATTAGTTTGTGAATATAATAACGTTTTATTACACTGTTATCTTACTTTTATGTATTTTTCAGAAACTTTACAAAGCCGGTGTTGTGGAGATGGCCAATAAGGGCTACAACCTCAAAGCAGACGCCATCCCAATTGTGGCTGCAAAGTCTGGTACCACAATTGCCAGTAATGTAAGTTGTTACAAACTTCCTGTATGAAATCAGTAACATCTGCTAAAATTCATATTATAAAACAGTGCAGTCTCTTTGAATGACGAAGTATGTGTTTGCTGTCATAGTACAAGTACAAGTTGGCTTATGAGACCAAATCAAGAAGTTTATATACTACAACCCACCATACATGGTAAACAAGTTTTTATTTACTGTTACAGTACAAGTACAAGTTGGCATACGAGAAGGCCAGAGGCCACCATGTTGGCTTCCGCAGCCTCCAGGATGATCCTCTGCTGGTTCACTACATGGAGGTGGCTAAGTTGCAGAGTGACAAGAACTATAAGAAGGACTACCAAAAGTCCAAGTTGAAATATCACACCCCAGTGGACATGATGAGTGTGGTCCACGCCAAGCAGGCCTCTGCTGCTCAGACTATGGCTGGATACAGGAAGATCCAGCACAGTTACGCTCTCCTCCCTGATGCCATGAACCTGGAACTAGCTCGTAACATGCAGTTCATCGCCAGTGATGTATGTAGAGAGTCTGACTTAATCATCTTAAAATTATTAAAAGTTTATTTGTAAAAGATTTTAAAGCTAAGATCCAAAGTTTTACATTAATGTTACCATTACTGTATGTGGCTGTGCTGCATTGTGAAGGAATACTGTTTCTGTTGACATTCTCTCTCAGAACCAGTACAAGAGTGAGTATCAAAGCTTCATGAAAGGAATAGGGTGGGTTCCTATTGGATCGTTGGATGTTGAGAAAGCAAAAACAGCCAGCCAGATCTTCAGTGAGAGCCGATACCGTCAACATCCTAGCAACTTCAAATTCACAAAGGACATGCAGTCCATGGATCTGACACTGGCCACTGCCAACAACCAGATTATGGATAAGGTAGTGGATTGGACGTGCTGTGAAAATAACACAAATATCTCTTCTCTAACATTTATGTCAAACCAAGAACTAAATTTTGTTTTTAGAAATCGTACAACAAAGCCTGGGAGAAAGACAAGACTTCAATCCACATCATGCCTGATTCAATGGACATTGTTCTTGCCAGAGGAAACAAGAAGAACATCAGTGAGGTACCATAGGATACCTTAATTGTTCTGCACAATTTTCGCACAATTTTCCATGATTTGTAATCTACAATGATTTACAATGAAAACAAAAATGCATGTCCCATGGTAACCACAACACTTACAGTATGGATCTTGACAAATGGGAAATGAGTACATTACTTCAAATTGGTGCATTAGTATATTCATTTGAAAGTAGACATGCTTTCCTTTATAAAGATGTATATTCTCACTCTCTTCAGAAACTGTACAAATTGGACAATGAGCTGTCTAAGAAGAAGGGCCATAATCTTCGTGCTGATGCCATTGCAGTCCAGGCTGCCAAAGCCTCATGTGCTATTGCTAGTGATGTAAGTATCCGTATGTTTATTTCTATACTGTACTACCTATTGTATAAAGCATTTCTTAAGCTTTCCCCCTCACCAGAGTTTGGTTATGAAAACTCTCACAATTGCTTTTTTAGTACAAGTACAAGACAGGATACCGTAAGCAGGTCGGCCACCACATCGGTGCTCGCTGCATCCAGGATGATCCTCTGCTCATGCTGGCTCTGAACTCAGCCAAGATTGCCAGTGATGCTCTGTACAAGAAGGACTTCAACAAGTCCAAGACCAAGTTCCACCTTCCAGTGGACATGATGGCCTTTGAACTGGCCAAGAAGAACCAGATTCAGGTCAACCACGCCAACTACATCACCCGCCTCCACAACTGGACTTGCCTGCCAGACTCCAATGATGTCGTCCAGGCCAGACATGCTTATGACATACAGAGCGATGTGAGTATGAATCCTTGAATTTATACTAGGAAGTTTTCATGTCCCTGAATGTATATTTTTAAAGTTTTGGAACATGTTTCACCAAAATTAAACCCTTTTTGTTTTGTCCAGACGGTTTACAAGGAGGATCTGAAGATGATGCAGGGTATTGGATGGGTGCCTATAGGTTCACTGGATGTTGAGAAGGTGAAGAAAGCTGGTGAGGTCCTGAGTGAAAGAAAGTATCGTCAGCACCCAAGCAACTACAAATTCAAGAGCACCACTGAAGACATGCCCATGGTGCTGGCTAAGGCCAATGCTGATGTTGTAAACAAGGTATTTCTTTTGCACTTACTGCCCCAACATTTTATTGTGTTTTATATAACATATAACACTTAACAAAACTGTCTTTAAGCATAGGGTAACCGATTGAACCAAATACATTTTATGTTGTTTTTCTTCAGTTATTTAAAAACTTAAGGAAGGCAGATAATATGACAGCACAGTAGATCATTATATCAAATGAGATTTGACCTTATTTATTAGATGAGTAGTAGATGTAATTTACTTGAAACAAGCAATTTAATTATAGAGTAATATCAATTCTAACATATTTAAAATTCTCTTGTGTTCAATGAAAAGGGTGTTTTTTGGTAACGTTTGAGTTAATTTAATGTGCAACAGACAAGTATTTGATTCAATTCACATTTAGTTTATACCCCAATTATCTCCAAAATTGTTCTATCGTGTTAAAGAAAGTGCTGCAGTTTCCCTGGCTCTGTGAAAAACAAAGTCACACAATCTGCATAAAAAGATAGTACATGTTCACTGTCACTGATGTTTAAACCTTAAATATTTGTGTTGTGTCTTGCAAATAAAGTGAAAGGTTCAGCAATCAGTGCAAACAACAAAGGTCATAAAGGACAATCTTGTTTTGTGTCTCTGCTTAAAGATAAGAAATCTGAGGATGACGCTTTTGTGATGACTTGGGGTTTTGTCATACAGTACAGTTCTAATCCATTCAATATAATTTGGATTTAAATTGAATGTGTACAAATCTGAGGAAACGTTTGAGCCGACTGTCAAAAACGTTCTCTGCTTGACTAGATTCAGCATTACAAATCACATTTAGGAGTTGTCTAATGTTATCAGCAGAACATTTGTCTAAGATCAGTGTTGATTTAATTATGAATGAATGCCAATTTATTTTTTTTGTATGGAAACTAAACAAAAAAAATGTACTTTACAGAAAGCTTACATCCAAGCCTGGGAGAAAGACAAGACTACCATTCATGTCATGCCTGATGCCATGGATATTGTACTGGCCAAAGCAAACAAAGTCAACTACAGTGTGGTGAGTTCTTCTCATAAATGTACTTAAAAAAGTTCAGATGTCATAGCTTTTGAAACAACATACTTTATAATACACCACCATTTTTCAGAAAATGCTTGAAGTTTTTTTGTATTTCTTTTCTTTATACAGAAAATGTACACGCAGGCAAATGAAGAGGCCAAGAAGAAGGGATACGACCTGCGTAATGATGCCATTTCCATTATTGCAGCAAGGGCTTCCAGGGATATTGCCAGCGACGTAAAATAATTTAATTTTCACTCATTACAATAAGCACAAATAATATTTAATTTAAAAGTATGAAAAACATGTCATGAAGTTTTAATATAATTTTATTGTTTTAGCAGTGTATCTTAGTCAAATGGTTGAATAATAGATTTTGTCTTTTGTATTGTACTATACTATTTCATGCTAATATTTCACATTAGGTGAAATTGTATTCATTAACTACGTGATTACATGCTTTATGTATACTGAAATTGATATGCAGCAAAGTCTGAAAACAATATTACTACTGATATCATTGCTTTACAATAACCATAACGTTATGATCAGTTGTTTTGTTCCTCATTTGCAGTACAAGTACAAGACAGGATACCGTAAGCAGGTCGGCCACCACATCGGTGCTCGCTGCATCCAGGACGACCCTCTGCTCATGCTGGCTCTGAACTCAGCCAAGATTGCCAGTGACGCTCTGTACAAGAAGGACTTCAACAAGTCCAAGACCAAGTTCCACCTTCCAGTGGACATGATGGCCTTTGAACTGGCCAAGAAGAACCAGATTCAGGTCAACCACGCCAACTACATCACCCGCCTCCACAACTGGACTTGCCTGCCAGACTCCAATGATGTCGTCCAGGCCAGACATGCTTATGACATACAGAGCGATGTGAGTATGAATGTTTTTAATTTATATTGTAGGAAGTAATCATGTTTATGGATTTTTTTTTGTGTTCAATTTTGGAACATGTTTCACCATAATAAACCCTTTTTGTTTTGTCCAGACGGTTTACAAGGAGGATCTGAAGATGATGCAGGGTATTGGATGGGTGCCTATAGGTTCACTGGATGTTGAGAAGGTGAAGAAAGCTGGTGAGGTCCTGAGTGAAAGAAAGTATCGTCAGCACCCAAGCAACTTCAAATTCAAATGCACTACTGAAGACATGCCCATGGTGCTGGCTAAGGCCAACGCTCAGGTTATGAACAAGGTATGAAATCGTCAATCCTCAAAGTGCTGTTAGGTGTAAATGATAGAAAATGACTCAGCTGAACTACTTATACTGATGTGATAAGGAAATTCTCCTCTCATAAACATGCATACTTGCAGAGTTCATCAGATGAATTAGCTCCAATATTGTTGTTTTCTATGACTGCAGAATGCCTACATTGAAGCTTGGCAGAATGAGAAGACAAAGATCCACATCATGCCTGATGCTATGGATGTTCTTCTAGCCAAAGCAAACAATGTCAACTACAGCTTGGTAAGTGAAAAATTGAACACAAAGAGTATAGCAACTCTCATAAATGGATTACTTTAAATTAGGGCTCAAAGATATACTATATTAATTTGAATATTTTTCTGTTATGAATACATATGTATCTAATTATCACTCAGTCCTACTTATAATGGAAAATGCATGTACTTATGTCTGTGGGGCATTTGTGTTTGTTTATAGAAAAAGTACAAACAGGCAAATGAAGACGCCAAGAAGAAGGGCTACGATATGCGCAATGATGCCGTTTCCATCATCGCAGCCAGGGCTTCCAGGGACATTGCCAGTGATGTAAGCTGTTGGATTTTACCAATGATAAACAGTTACCATACATTTATTACTGTACATGTAACCATGGAACTTTCTTTTTGATTCTTCTCCCAGTACAAGTACAAGACAGGATACCGTAAGCAGGTCGGCCACCACATCGGTGCTCGCTGCATCCAGGATGATCCTCTGCTCATGCTGGCTCTGAACTCAGCCAAGATTGCCAGTGACGCTCTGTACAAGAAGGACTTCAACAAGTCCAAGACCAAGTTCCACCTTCCAGTGGACATGATGGCCTTTGAACTGGCCAAGAAGAACCAGATTCAGGTCAACCACGCCAACTACATCACCCGCCTCCACAACTGGACTTGCCTGCCAGACTCCAGTGATGTCGTCCAGGCCAGACATGCTTATGACATACAGAGTGATGTGAGTATGAATCCTTGAAATTATACGTTTTCATGTTCATGAATGTATATTTGTAAAGTTTTGGAACATGTTTCATCATAATAAACCCTTTTTGTTTTGTCCAGACGGTTTACAAGGAGGATCTGAAGATGATGCAGGGTATTGGATGGGTGCCTATAGGTTCACTGGATGTTGAGAAGGTGAAGAAAGCTGGTGAGGTCCTGAGTGAAAGAAAGTATCGTCAGCACCCAAGCAACTTCAAATTCAAATGCACTACTGAAGACATGCCCATGGTGCTGGCTAAGGCCAACGCTCAGGTTATGAACAAGGTATGAAATCGTCAGTCCTCAGTGCTGTTATACTGATGTGATAAGGAAATTCTCCTCTCATAAACATGCATACTTGCAGAGTTCATCATATGAATAAGCTTTCATATTGTTGTTTTCTATGACTGCAGAATGCCTACGTTGAAGCTTGGCAGAATGAGAAGACAAAGATCCACATCATGCCTGATGCTATGGATGTTCTTCTAGCCAAAGCAAACAATGTCAACTACAGCTTGGTAAGTGAAAAATTAAATAGTTATGGTGGTACAGCAACTCTTATTCATGGATTACTTTCAATGGTAAATGTATATATGTAACGTCTTTGGGGTGTGTTTGTTTACAGAAAAAGTACAAACAGGCAAATGAAGATGCCAAGAAGAAGGGCTACGATATGCGCAATGATGCCATTTCCATCATTGCAGCCAGGGCTTCCAGGGACATTGTCAGTGATGTAAGTGTTTCATTTTAGTTATTTAACTGAAATGTGACAAGTCATGGTTCATTGTAATAATCTTTATATTATACTGTATAGTGTAATGTGGATATTACTATAGGCAACTAATTATAGTTTGCCAAAAGAGTGTAGTAAATAAATTATTTTATTTTGCACAAAATGTGTGTGTAACTGTTAACAAACAATGATATTATTTCATTTTTCTTCCAGTACAAGTACAAGACAGGATACCGTAAGCAGGTCGGCCACCACATTGGTGCTCGCTGCATCCAGGATGATCCTCTTCTGATGCTGGCTCTGAACTCAGCCAAGATTGCCAGCGATTTCCTGTACAAGAAGGACTTCAACAAGTCTAAGACCAAGTTCCACCTGCCGGTGGACATGATGGCCTTTGAACTGGCCAAGAAGAACCAGATTCAGGTCAACCACGCCAACTACATCACCCGCCTCCACAACTGGACTTGCCTGCCAGACTCCAGTGATGTCGTCCAGGCCAGACACGCATATGACCTACAGAGTGATGTGAGTGTAGCTTCCCTGCTAATTTGTTTCTCTTAGTCTTTTTGCAACCAAGAATGTCAGGAATTTAATTTTGCGTAACTGCGCTTCACAGGCTGTCTACAAAGCTGACCTGAAATGGCTCCAAGGCCTGGGCTGGGTCCCCATTGGCTCACTTGACGTGGAGAAAGCCAAGAAGGCTGCAGAAGTCTTGAGTGATAGGAAGTACCGCCAGCACCCCAGCACTGTTCCTTTCACCAGCACCACAGATGCCATGAACATCGTACTGGCAAAGAATAACGCTTTGACCATGAACAAGGTAGAATTCATAATTTTGTTAAATACAAATGTATTTTTGTGTGAAAGGGCTTACAGTACATAATGATTATCTTGAGTTGCAATTGAGATCTCTCTCTGGAGATCTCTTAAGTATATACCATCAATTAACACTGGGATTATTTGTGGTTTGTTCCAGCGTCTATATGTTGAGGCATGGGAGAAGGACAAGACCAAGCTACACATCAACCCTGACACTCCTGAGATCATCCTCTCTCAGCAGAATGCTATCAACATGAGCAGGGTTAGTATAATTTTTATTGCACATGAGAAGAAGATGGCCACTGCCTTATCTGGTATGTGATCTTGGCCATCTCAACAAGATTGGTTCTTGTTCTTAAGGTGTGACAATCTTTTAACTGTTGTGTGTACTTATTAACCACCTTAAGCCTCATTCAGATTGCTAATTGACTTGAATTAGCAGCCAGATGATGATTCTTACAGTGGATTCTACAAATGTGATCCCTTGAGAAAAGTCCCACTGCAAACCTTACCAGCCTTTTCTTAAGTGCCACAATTAGCCCCCCCATTTGTTAAAACGGTTAACCAAAGTATTCATATGTCTTACTTTTCAGAAACAATACAGACAAGGTTTTGAGGCCACCATCCAGAAAGGCTATTTCCTCCCTGTGGATGCAATCTCTGTCAAGTCTGCTAAGGCCTCTAGGAGCATCATCAGTGATGTGAGTGTCTCATACTGTACCATATATTTATATGATTGACACACTGGTATTAGACATAATGTGAGAGATGTTCTAGTTGTAACATAAAACATTTTCTGCTGATATCATCAGTACAAGTACAAGGCAGGATACCGTAAGCAGGTCGGCCACCACATCGGTGCTCGCAGCGTGCAAGACGACCCTCTGATCATGCTGGCTCTGAACTCAGCCAAGATTGCCAGTGATGCCCTGTACAAGAAGGACTTCAACAAGTCCAAGACCAAGTTCAACCTGCCAGTGGACATGCTGAGTCTTGAGCTGGCCAAGAAATGCCAGATTCAAGTCAACCACGCCAACTATATCACCCGCCTGCACCAGTGGACTTGCCTGCCAGACTCCAATGATGTCGTACAGGCCAGAAAAGCCTACGATCTTCAGAGTGATGTGAGTCCTTGACAACATATGTCAGCATATCATGCCATGTCGACTGTGCTTATGTTTTTTTAATGTTACATGTGTACGCTTTTCCCCACAGGCTGTATACAAAGCTGACTTGGATGAGGTCGTAGGCGTAGGATGGATCCCCATTGGTTCACTTGATGTGGTGAAGGCCAAGAACGCTTCACAAATTCTCAGCGACCGTCTCTACAGGCAGAAACCAGACAAACTGAAATATAAAAGTGACATGACTTCCATGCCCATGGTCTTAGCCAAAGCAAATGCTGAAATCATCAACAAGGTAAAGAATATCATATCCCTCTTTTACAATTTTTGCACATTTGTTCAGTCTATTCCTGGTGATTACAATTTGTGTTTTTTTTCTTTTTCTGTTTCTCACCACAGAGAAACTACATTGCTGCTTGGGAGGCTGACAAGGTTAAGAATCATGTAAGCGCTGACCTACCTGAGCTTTTGCTTTCTAAAGCTAATGCTTACAACATCAGCAAGGTACGTTTGGTCTGTTTTGAAACTATTATTCTACATCCACGTCAGTAAATATCAATGTTATAGGCATCATGATTTTCATTTTATAATTCAACTATTTTCATTTTTTTTTCAGAAACTATACAGGGAGGATGTTGAGGAGATCTTCAGAAAGGGCTACAACCTTAAGCCCGATGCTGTCTCTGTTGTTGCTGCAAAACATGGAAGAGAGATCATCAGTGATGTACGTAACATACAAATGAATGATTTTCTCCCTGATATTTACTTATTTGTACAGTATTCTGTTGATTATCACTTCACTCTTTCTCTCTTCACAGTACAAATACAAGACTGGGTACCGTAAGCAGGTTGGTCACCACATCGGAGCCCTCAGCGTCCATGACGACCCTCTGATCATGCTGGCTCTGAACTCAGGAAAGATTGCCAGTGATGCCCTGTACAAGAAGGACTTCAACAAGTCCAAGACCAAGTTCAACCTGCCAGTCGACATGCTGAATCTTGAACTGGCCAAGAAATGCCAGATCCAAGTCAACGATTTCAACTACAGAACTCATCTGCACAACTGGACCTGCCTACCTGACTCCAACGATGTGGTCCAGGCCAGAAAGGCCTATGACCTGCAGAGTAATGTGAGTAATGAGAATCTCTTATAATGTGTTTCCTGAACACTGCAAGGATTTTTTTTTTCTTTTTCAAAAATATAACTGACTAAATGACTCCCCTTTTCCTCCCCATGTGACTTTTAGGCTGTGTACAAGGCTGACATGGAATGGATTAAGGGAACAGGTTGGGTGCCAATTGGTTCACTTGATGTGGAGAAAACCAAGAAAGCAGGAGAGATCCTGAGCGACAGGAAGTACCGTCAGCATCCCAGCAACTTCAAATTCACTGCCAAGACAAGTGACATGCCATATGCCCTTGCTCTGGCCAATGCCCAGATCATGGACAAGGTAAAAATAGCACATCTTATTGAATATTATTTAATTGTATTTTATTGTTTTTTTTGGTTTGTTTTTTTGCATTATTATTTTTTTCTTTGGGGGGGGGGGGGTATTCTGAAAGTATTACACCAATATGTTTCAGCATTTCCATTTGTTTGACACCAAAGAGGATGATTTGTTTTAGATAAAGCTGTGTTTGCTTTATAATAATGTTCTGTGACTCAGATAAAGTTCCATCTCCCTAAAACGTGTTCATCTGCTGTTCACAGAAAGCATATATTTCTGCCTGGGAGAAGGATAAGACCAACCTTCACATCATGCCTGACACCCCAGAGATCATCCTGGCCAAGCAGAATACATTCAACACCAGTCTGGTAATGCAGTGCCTCTTCATGTAGTTGTATAACCAATTAGTACATCACAGATAATTATCATATCAGTAACTGTTAACTTGCTTTATGTATCTTAGTCAGTTAATTGTGATAAAGTTTGATGAATGAACGGCATTGTCATGTAATTGGTGACTTTTTAATCATATCTAGTGTAAAGCAAATTGTCTGATCCACAGGTACTGTACTTTGTATTATAGTGTACAGCACATAGTGTATATATCAGAAACCCTAAGAGCATCATTCTTGTTTCTCCAGAAACAATATCGTGAAGGCTTTATGGACACCATAAACAAAGGGTACTACCTTCCCAAAGATGCAATTTCTGTTGTATCAGCCAAGGCTTCCCGAAACATCATCAGTGATGTAAGTCTGTACCTCTCTTTTCTTTTTTTATATTCCCTTCATTTTAAAATTTTACAACCTGCAATAGTTTGTATTCTGAAACTAATCAAAATATTTCTATCCCAAATTTTCAGTACAAATACAAGGCTGGTTTCCGCAAGCAGTGTGGCCATCATATCGGTGCCCTCAGTGTTAAAGATGACCCACTGATTATGTTGGCCGCTCATGCAGCCAAGATCTCCAGTGACAACATCTATAAGAAGGACTTCAACAAGACCAAGACCAAGTTCAACCTGCCAGTAGACATGCTGACAATTGAACTTGCCAAGAAATGCCAGCAGCAAGTGAATGACTTCAACTACAGAACTCACTTACACCAGTGGACCTGCCTGCCAGACTCCAATGATGTGGTTCAGGCTAGAAAGGTCTACGACTTACAGAGTGATGTAAGTACATGTAAAAGTTTAACAGGTTAGTGGAGAGTTGATGAAGTAAGAGAGGATTGTTAAAAATCAGCATTACCATAATAGAAATTGTCTTAAATTACTATGTTTTCTTGACCATTATTGTTGGAGTTTGTATGTTTGTTAGTTTCATAGATATTCAGATCACTCCCATCATTTGGAACCTAGAGCTGCATCCAACAAATTTAATGGAAATCCCTTCATCCATTTTTTTTGGAACACCCAGCAGTCAGACAAATGCAAAACCTACAAAAACAAAAACATAAAGGTATTTTGTGGGGTTAATAGTGATATTTGTTTTTTAGGCCGTATACAAAGCTGATATGGAGTGGCTGAGAGGATGTGGCTGGTCACCTCAGGACTCTGTGGACGTCATCAAAGCTAGAAATGCCCAGACTATTCTCAATGACAGGCTCTACCGCCAGCCCCCAAGCACTGTGAAGTTCACCAGCATTGTCGACCTGCCGGCTATTGTCTTGTCCAAGCAAAATGCTGACAACATCAGTGAGGTCAGTAATAGCATCTTTCAGCATGCTAAATGCTTTCTCTGGTGAATTTAAAACTTAATACAAAATATTGTGAACAAGTATCTGTATACATGACGGCGTCAAAATAAAGAAGTTAATGTTCTTGTTTTTTTCTTTCTGACAGAGGAAATATAGAGAAGTCTGGGATAAAGACAAGCTCAGCATTCACCTGCCACCTGACACCCCCACCTTTGAACTGTCCAAGGCCAATGCTATCAGCATCAGCAATGTAAGTTTGTATTATTACAAGCACTGTAACAGCTCGGCCTATGTTGAAATGCTTTAAACTTGACATAAATGTCTTAAAAGTATATAAATATCTCATTCGTTGAAATGTATTATTCAATCAGTGCATGATTACTGTGATTTTGATGTGCTGACACTATGTCTTACTGTGTTTTTGATCTTACTTCTTGTTCTGTGCAGAAACTGTACACAAAGGCATGGGATGACCAGAAGGCCAAAGGCTACCATATCAAGGAGGATGCTATCTCTGTGCTGAAGGCTAGAGCTTCCAGAGATATCATTAGTGACGTAAGCAAAAGATACAGATAAGGTTTAAATACAACAGATGTAAATGAGATACTTTCTGACTCTTCATCAACCTTCCTTCTCTTCTCTTTTAGTACAAGTACAAAGGGGCATACCGTAAGCAGGTCGGCCACCACATCGGTGCTCGCTGCGTTCAAGACGACCCTCTGATCATGCTGGCTCTGAACTCAGCCAAGATTGCCAGTGATGCCCTTTACAAGAAGGACTTCAACAAGTCCAAGACCAAGTTCAACCTGCCGGTGGACATGCTGACTCTTGAGCTCGCCAAGAAATGCCAGATCCAAGTCAATGACTTCAACTATAGAACTTATTTGCATCAGTGGACTTGTCTGCCTGACTCCAACGACGTGGTCCAAGCCAGAAAAGCCTATGATCTGCAAAGCGATGTAGGTTTATAGTAGTGTTCGTGGATAGCATTCTTGGATCTTTTGATGATATGTGTATTGTAAACTCCTGTTTTAGCCCAAGAAACTCTCACATTGTAGATTATTGTCTGTATACATTTTTAGTGTCATGGAAACACGTAAACAAATCTGCCTGTTTTGTTTCCTCAGGCTGTGTACAAAGCTGATTTGGAGTGGTTACGCGGATGTGGATGGATTCCACATGAGAGTGTGGATGTTGTGAAGGTGAAGATGGCACAGAAGGTCCTGGCTGATGTAAGTGTGACTACAATTTGACTTTGTAGTTAACTGCAAAATCAGACATTTATACATTTGTACATACACAAAAAAAATCTTTATGATTCATTTAAGCCAGAAAAATTGAACATGTATCTTTAGTACATTTGCTTAATTATTGTTCTTACATATCTTTCTTGCTATTTTACAGAGAGGCTACCGTGTCAAGTTGGATGAACAGAAATTCACAGTTCCAACTGACAGAGTTGACTTGGTCTGTGCCAAGAATGCTGCTGAGGTCCTCAACGAGGTGAGGATGACTTTCTGCTATTCAGAGGCTGTTTGGATGTGTTTTGAGTCCTCTCTTCATTTAAACCACCTGACGGAATAGTGGCAATGGCAGATTTTAGCATTTTTGTGGTAACTGAATTTTTATTTCTCACTCTGCTCAGGCCAAATATCGCGAGGCCTGGCACCAGGACAAGACCAAGTACTCACTGGTGGACACTCCAGGTCTTGCCACAGCCAGAGAGGTGGCTAAGAACATTCACCCGGTAGGATTTGCTACATATTTCAATCCAAAAATACTTTATCTTGTACCAATTTTATCCTCGATTATTATCAGCTTGTTAACAATACATGAGCACCCTGGTAGCTCACCTGGTAGAGCGCATACTATGTACTAAGGCAGAGACCTTACTGCAGCAGCCGGGGTTCGATTCCAGTCCGGACCCTTTGCTGCAGGTCATCCCCTCTGTCTCTCTTTAGCTTTCACTGTCTAATAAAGACTAAAATGCCCAAAAAAATATCTTTAAAAAACAAACAACAACAAAAAAACATCAGCATAAACCTATAATAACTATTTCCATCTCTTGCAGAAACTGTACACCAAAGCTTGGGATAAGGTCAAAGCCACAGGTTACTTCATGCCTGGAGATGCTGTACCAATCAAGCAGTGCATCCAAACGAGTAAAGTGCAGAGTCAAGTGAGTAGTGGGACAAAGTTGCATCTGTTCCTTTCATAATAAGAACATTTATTAAAGTTGTTCTTAATTTAACTGAGAGCATGGCAATATGGAGATAATGATTTCTGTCCATCCTGTAGCATAAGTACCTTGAAGGATACCGTAAGCAGGTCGGTCACCACATCGGAGCCCTCAGCGTCAATGACGACCCTCTGATCATGCTGGCTCTGAACTCAGCCAAGATTGCCAGTGATGCTCTGTACAAGAAGGACTTCAACAAGTCCAAGACCAAGTTCAACCTGCCGGTGGACATGCTGCAGTTTGAACTGGCCAAGAAATGCCAGAGGCAAGTCAATGATGACCTCTACAGAACCCGCCTGCACCAGTGGACCTGTATGCCAGACTCCTCAGATGTCATCCAGGCCCGCAAAGCCTATGAACTTCAAAGCGATGTGAGTGCTAATCACACCAACCTAGGACTTATTTATCATATTCATACAATATATTGTCAGAAACTTCTATCTTAACATCCTAATATGTATCTTGGTTTCTGTCTTCAGTATGTGTATAAGGCTGATATGGAATGGATTCGTGGCTGCGGCTGGGTGGCAGCTGACTCTGTTGACCACGTCAAGGTCAAGAAGGCCCAGGAGATTCTCAACGACGTATGTTCACTATATTACATTCAGTCTTTTGATTTGGCTTTTTTTTTTAGCTCATTTTGCCCATTTTTGTGTCAGGGCATTGTGTCTCACCTTGATGCTGTAATTTTACTTGCAGAGGATCTACAAGAAGAATGCCAAAGAAGCCTTTGGAAAATTCACCCTGATTGTGGATCGCCCTGAGATTGTCTTGGCGAAGATAAATGCTGCCAACCTCAGTGATGTATGTAAAAATCTAACATTTAAACTGCTGAATTTCAAGAAGCATATTAATGAACACTTATCAAATCTAAATGTTGTTGTTTTTTTCCTACTATAGCTGAAGTACAAAGAGACCTTCAATGCAGAAAAGGGTCATTACATTGGTTCAGAGGACACTCCTCAACTGGCCCATAGCAGGGAGGTGTCTGTGAACATCAGTGAGGTAATGTAGAATATTCAGCAAAATAATTAATTTATTCATTAATTTATGATATTTGTTGATTGCATATCACGTATTGTATCAGCCTTTTCTTCAACTTTTTGCCTACTTTGTGTGATTTCAGAAACAATACAAACTGAAATGGGACGAGTCAAAGGCTACAAGCTACCAGCTGAATCATGAATACATCCCACTTCTCTCTGGCAAGAAGGGCAGGGAGATCGCTAGCGATGTGAGTGTCTTACACTTCTTTATAGTAGTCCGTGCTGATAAGGCACTGAAGGAATCATGTTCTCGTCTTCACAATATTTGAACGAAATTGACACTTTTATTGTTTCGGATCCTACTAGGTCAAGTACAAGGATGCCCATGAGAAGGCCAAGGGTCACTACATGGCTGGGACCCTGGTGGACTTCCCTGAGGTGATGCGCTGTGGAGAGCAGGAGAAGAACAAGGCACTGGTAAGATATCGATAATAGTTATAATAGTTAATACTTTTGCAAGGCCAGTGGTAGAGTAAGCAGAGTAAGCATACAGATAATTTATGTAAGTAAAAGTACTAATACCACGCTGTAAAAATACTCCATTACAAGTAAAAGTCCTGCTTTGAAAATGTTACTTAAGTAAAAGTAAGTGTTATCAGGAAAATGTACTTAAAGTATTAAAAGTAAAAGTACTCAATGCTGAAAAATGACCCCTGTGACTGTTATTATTACTCATGCATCAATGTAAAAGCAACATTTCACTGCTGTAGTTGGTTGAGGTGGAGCTAATTTTTAACTATTTTGTATAGGACTGCAACTGATGATTATTTTCTACTTTAATCAATTGATTGTTTGGTTTGTAAGCATTCTGAAAATAGTGAGAATGCCGTCACAATTACCCAGAGCCCCAAGTGACACCTTCACATTTGTTTTGTCCAACCAATAGTACAAAATTCAAAATTGTTAAAAATAAATTACAATGACTGAAAGGAAATGCAGCAAATCCTCACATTTGAGAAGCTTGAACCATGAAATGTTGTTGCATGAAAATGCCTTTAACAGTTATAAAATATTTGCTAATTAATTTTCTGTCAATCGACTAATTGATTAATCGTTTCAGCTGTACTTGTTTATACTGTTGCATAGTTTATAACAAAAATCATATTTTATACGCTGTTCATATGTTTTGTATGTAAAAATCTTAATTTGTAAAGTAACTAGTAACTAAACCTGTCAAATAAATGTAGTTAAATAAAAAGTACAATATTTCCTTCTGAAATGTAGTGGAGTAGTAGTAGAAAGAAACTCAGGTTAAGTAAAAGTACCTCAAATTTGTACTTTGTGCTTCCTGTACTCATTTTCCACCACTGTGCAAGGCAAAGCACTATAAAAGCACACATCAAATTAATAAAATAAGTTAAGCAGGTGTGGTACCTGTTTGCCCCACAAGATATTCTGGTAAATAATAGCATAAAGATATTCCTTTAAAAATAGTCACAAAACTTAAAGGCTGGACGTAAGAGAATGACAATCAGCAGTCAAAAGATCACCTTTGTCTTTGTCTCTCGACATACTTGGGCCAGATTAACTGTGCTTTAAATTATATTTTGCTCAAGGACACAAAACGTGTGGTTTGCAAATCTTCTTCATTAGGATTTACATTTGTTATAATCCACATAAGGTTTGTTTTAGGTTCATTTGTTTTTCATTGTTAATGTCAATAACTTTACATGGTATGCATCTCTTCACAGAGGGTCTACCAGAAGGACTACCATCATACCAAGACCAAGACCCACATCCCACCTGACATCATCGCTAACCAGGTAGCTAAGCGGTGCCAGGACATGCTGAGCAACGTCATCTACCGTACCTACCTGCACCAGTGGACTTGCCACCCTGAACAGGAGGACGCCATTCGTGCCCGCAAGACCAACGAGATTCTCAGTGATGTAGGTCCTTCTTCAGTGCACACCTGCTGCTTGTACTTGACTATTGTGCAACGGCCTTTGGGAGACAATTGGACAAACTCAATTCACATCAACTGTTTTGAAATTTCATGGGGTTGATTGGTATTTGATAAAAGCTCTCTTATTTAAGGTCTTTAAACATTGAGCGCTATTGTAAGAGCAGTTATTTTCCACTCCAAATCTTATTTTCTGTTACAAAATGTTTTTGACAAGCAACTCAATCCCAAGACAAAAGTTCATTGTGCCTCAATTTGATACACAGTATATACTATAATATATTTTACTGTTTGTGAGCAAGAGATTGTACAAAAATCCAGATGCTCTCTCCATTATTGAACATATAATTTTGTGCTTTTTGCTGTTATCATTTAACAGGTGTTCTACAAGGATGACCTGAACTGGATGAAGGGTATTGGTTGCTATGTCTGGGACACACCAGAGATCGTTCGTGCCAAGAAGTCCTACGAGTTGCAGAGTGAGGTGAGTAACAACAAAGAAAATCACAGGAAACCTTTGGAAATGTTATTCATTATGTATGGTTTATTGAAGATATTATTTTTAGAACCATCATGGCATTTAGAAAATAATTAAATTCTTTACTTTGTGGAATTGTGATAATTTTCCCATGTAATATCTTCCCTTATAGCTCAAATACAGAGATGAGGCCAAGAAAGAATTCAACAATTACTCCATTGTGACAGACACCCCAGTTTATGTGACTGCTGTCCTGGGTCACACCTGGGCCAGTGATGTGAGTGAGCCGGACTTTTAAAAACATATATATAGTGTTTGAGTTTAAAATGCCTAATTGAGTGCATTATTTAAACAATTTTCATTGACAGCTCAACTACAGGGAGGCTTATCATAAGGAGAAGCACCTGTATACCACCATTCTGGATACCTACGACTATGCCAGATGCCACAACTTCAAGCACTTCTTCAGCAACGTAAGTTAAGATAAACATATCTCTCTTTCAGTCTGTGACAAATTTAAAGATATCAGCTTTGTTCACACGCAACACGTTGATAATGTTCTGGGTTTTCTGTCAACAGAAAAACTACACTGCTGCCTGGGACAAAGTCAAAGCCAAGAGCTACCAGATTCCACATGACTCACACGGCCTGCAACACGCCAAACACCAAAAGATCATTCTCAGCAGCGTGAGTTCAACTTTGAGTTCTGTTCATTGCATTCCATGTTATTACTATGATGGGATTTCCTTCACAAATAAGTTTGACCATTGGCCTTTAAGACACAATATGAACCCTCTTGCCCCTTTAGGTGAAGTACAAGGAGGATTATGAGAAGTTCAAATCCCTCTACAGTCTGCCCAAGTCTCTTGAGGACGATCCTGCCACTGCTCGCTGCGTCAAAGCTGGAAAGCTGGTCCTAGATGTAAGTTAAATTTGTTTGTGTGTTGTGCCATTTCACCTTCCACATGTCTGCATTTCTTTTAGTGTGGAATACAGGAGCCGCACTGTAAGATTAACTCTGTTTTAACAAACAAGCAGCTAAAACTGTGTAGCCTTTTGTGCATACATAATGCGAGAACTGAAAGAGCCATCTGTTGTCCATCTTTATAGCGTCTGTACAAGGAGGACTATGAGAAGACCAAGGCCAAGAACCATATCCCACCAGACATGCTGGAGATCCTGTCCGCCCGCAACACCCAGTCAACCGTCAGTGGGATCCACTATCGCAAGTATCTGCATCAGTGGATGTGCCTCCCTGACATGCAGGTGTACGTCCAAGCACGCAAAGTCAACGAGCAGCTCAGTGACGTGAGTAACTGCCCTCAGTTTGATATTCTGACGTTGTTACTGTCTTTCTAGATTTATAAATATGTTGAAAATTCAGGGAAACCACATTGAGTGTTGTGTGTAATAAAGAAAATCAAAAATAGTAGGAACCCAAAAGAAAGTGAAAAAGTAAGACAGTTGTGGATCTTTAATATATATGTTTTTGTTCTAGCTCATAAAGTGCCCATAACTATTGCATCCATATACCAATTGCAGTACAAACACATCTGCCAAAGTCATTTGACTTGTGTGTGCTCTCTTCAGATCTTCTACAAGGATGACCTGAACTGGCTGAAGGGTATCGGCTGCTATGCCTGGGACACACCGGAGATCATCCGTGTCAAGCATGCTGGTAATCTTCAGAGTGAGGTAAGCACACCTAATATATTCATTCTGATCCCTCTATTTCACATCCCCTACAGTTATTTGGTTTACAACTTTCAGTCATTTTTATATTTGTCTTCTTGTTGGCACTCAAACAACTTTCATTATCTTCCCTTCCCTTCCAATAAATCCTCCACAGACTTTTCATACTACCTAGTGTTTAATCAGAAGCGATGCTGATTGCCATGTCCTTGTGTTTTCATTCCAGAATAAGTACAGAGCCAAAGGTGTTGAGGCTTTCAAGGAGTATTCGGTGGTAACGGATACTCCAGTGTACGAGACGGCCAAGCAGAATGCTCAGAACCTGAGCGATGTAAGTGACTCTTTAAATGTTCTTAACAATGTTGGCTCATTACTATCTATATTTCATTACGCAAACAAAAAATCATGACCTCACAATCTCATCTTTTTTTCTTCTCTTTTTCCAGCTGCACTACCGCTATGATTACAACGCCAATATCAAGGGCACCAGCACTGCTCCTGCTGTTACCATTGACACAGAAAGGGCACGCCTGGCTAATTACATCCAGAGTGATGTAAGATAATATTTCTTAATATTCAGTGTGCTTGTTTAGAAATTACTGTCCTATATGTACAGTATGTATAGTGTAAGAATATATATTTTTTAAATTCTGGATAGAAGGAGCAGCCTACACAATACACACTCTGTTGTTTATGCTATAGTGAGCAGTAATTTGAGTTTCCAGACACATGAATAATCATAATTTTGCGTTATCGCTGACACAGGTGTAGTGTGCCATGACTGTAATTTTTATAGCTGTTACAGCACCTGCTACACTATATTTACATTTCATTGTGGGAATTTGTGTGGGCAGTATAGTACAGTATAGTGCATAAATTTCACACTGAGAAATGGCAGAAAGTAAACATTGTGCACTACTTTAGGAAGCAAATAGTGAGTGATCTTTAGACACAGCTCTCATATTTGTTAAATAAAAAAAGAAGAATAGAGTAGTGCGCTGACAGCCATTAATGAGTCACAGAGGTAGGACTCTGCACAGACATTAGCAATGATAAGGACAGCAACACTGCAAGTCCATAGGAAATGTCTGCAAAAATAAATACAGTTAAAAACAAATGCTGCATTTCAATTTATACACAATTCTGTTTCCTTTTATGAGTTTACCTTCAGGGTTTTGACCTAATTTTGGTCAGTATGTGTGTTTCTGTGTATCTATTGGTATATATGTTTTTCAAGTTAAAACGCCGCATCCCGTCTCACCATATTGTCTTGGCCTCTCTCAGAACTGGTACAAGGAGGCCAACAAGAACTTTATGCCCACTGGTTACTCCCTGCCCCACGACACCCCACTCATCAAGCAGGCTAAGATGAACAGCGTTGTCACCAGCAATGTAAGTACTGTCACTGTCTTGAATCATCCAGTTATCCCGTTCTTTTGACAGCACTTCAAACTTTTTGCTAATGTAGTTTTGATGTTACTGAATCAAATACTTTTATTTGGATAGGTAAAGTACAAGGAGGCCTATGAGATGATGAAGGCTAAGGCCTACACTCTTCATCCAGAGGGTGTCAACTTCGTCAACGCAAGGAAGGCTAACAAGATCACCAACAACGTAAGATAATGCACTTCTGCTATTGTTGACACCAGACCTTGTGACACTTTCACTGGATAAAACAATCTCATATGTTACCTTCTTCCCTTCCCCCAGCGCCTGTATCGGGAGGACTACCATAAGCAAAAGGACAAGATCCACACAACCTACAACACACCTGATATCAGACAAGTCAAGATGAACCAGGAACACCTCAGCGACGTATGGAACCATTTTCACTCAATTTATGTCATTCGTGTGCCTATTTTTATTCATGTAGCTTGATGGAGTTGAATAGTATGTTCTGTTCATTGCAACTTTTTGTTCCCTTCTCATCCTAGTTGTGCTACAAAGAGAAATACTACAACAGCAGAGGCCAGCTCATCTCTATGCCCATGACGCCTGAGCTGATGCACTGCTACCACGTCAATCAGATCACCAGCGATGTATGAGGAAAAGAGACATAAGTTTGACACAGATTTTCACAAAATTAACTTAAAAATGTTGTGTGTAAAATCATTTTGTGTTTTTAGCTGAAATACAAAGAGGATCTGATGTGGCTGAAAGGACTTGGCTGCTTCTTGTATGACACACCAGAGATGGTCCACGTCCGCAACATCACCAAATTCAAGGCATGTGTTTCCTTTTGGATGAAATATCCCTTTATATCAGTATCATTCATTTTCATTTCATAACCAGCTTCCTGCAGTGGCATCACAGTCATTTGCACGGCCTGTTTTTATAGGTGAGCTATCCAGTGGAGGCTAAGAAGAACCTTGCCAACTTCTCCGTGGTCCTGGACACACCAGAGTATAAGCGTGTGACTGAGCTAAAGACCCACATGAGCAACGTGAGTTGTTTTCCCCAAACACACTTTATCATATTATAGGAATAGTTGAATTGTCACGTATCCAAATAAAAGTAAATGCTTTTAAATAGCTTGCAGTGCCTCCCCAGGTTTATGCTTTCAGAAAAATGTCAGAAAATAAATATTGCGACAGATTTGATCGAGCTTTTGAATTTACTTTTTCACTCTTCTATTTTCAGCTGATCTACAAAGCCCATAGCAAGGTGGAAATGGCTAAGGTCACCACCACTCTGGACTCTGTGGACATCATGAGAGCCAAATGGGCCCAGCAGCTGACTAACAAAGCAAGTTTATATGTGCCATCACCAGTGTATTGTTTTACACAGATTTATTTTATTTTCCTGTTAGTCTAATCATTCTTTTGTCTGTTTCTCTACAGTACCAGTACACAGATTTGGCTGCTAGGGAGAGACCTCATTTCACTCAAGAAATTGAAACTCCAAACATGGGCCATGCTAGAAAAATGAAAGTGGTCTACAGTGAAGTAAGTCTTTACCTTCCTCATTTCTTCTCTATTTTGACATGGGTTTCCTTGGTGTTTATTCAGTTGTATTTTGTAGCTGGCTTACTGCTACAGAAGAGGAATTGCTGCAAATCTTCTTGGTGAGCTCAGTTATCAAAATGATGTAACAAGAATTATCTAACTCTCTTCTTCCCTTAGAACAAATACAAAGAGCAGTATGAGAAGATGAAGCACAGATACACTGCCATTGCTGATACACCTCTCCTGATCCGGGCCAAGAAATCCTACCTCCAGTCCAGCGATGTGAGTATGCTCGTTGGCTAACCTTCATAACAAACAATAATATTTATATCAGTGCCATGAATGTCGTGGAAAAACTGCCTTTTCACATGAACCAGGGTAGGACTTTTTCATTTTTAATTATTTGTAGTTTTCCCTCTAGTTCTTCTGCCCAACCTTCCATTTAGCAGTAAACCTATGTTTGAATGTGCAGATATATAATGCCTTATTATATTATATTATATGCCTTTTATATATTATATATGGATATTAACTGGTAAGTGTTGCTCGGCTGATTTCAGAGCAGCAGCACTATTAAACCTGTGTTACTCCACCTGAAGAAGCTATTAGTTAAGCTAAGAATTTCATTGGCTAATTGAGATTTTTTTTGTTTTTTTGCTTAGGATATTCTAAATGCATAAACTTTCAACCATACCACAAAATACTACCTGTACAAATCGGTGCAGACATGTGGCATTTGCCTTTAGAATAATAATGACTGATAGAGAAGAGATGCTATAAACACCACTATATGTATTTGTGTTTGGTGAACATCTGACACATTTTGTTCTTCATGTCTTCAGCTGCGTTACAAAGAGACCTTTGAGCTCTCCAAGGGCCACTACCACACAGTCAAGGATGCTCTGGACATCACCTACCACCGCAGAGTCACTGATGACATCAGCGAGGTCAGCAATTGAAATTAGCTCGTTGATTATTTGTTATGAATATATTTATATACAGTATATTTATATTTAGAAAATGTTGAAAAATTTAAGATCATTTTGATTTGATCTCTTTCATCTCTCTTACTGTTTTTGTCTCCATCTTTCTACTTCAGGTTAAATACAGGGAGAAGTACATTAACTCTCTGGGTACATGGAAGTCCATCCCCGACCGTCCTGAGTTCTTCTTCAGCAGAATTGTCAATGATAACGTCAGCAGTGTGAGTACTGTTGACTTACAGTCCAAAATGATGCACTCTGTGTTAAAATATTTACCCACAGTAGGTAGAAGGACATATCATTGACATACTATGTAATACTTAAATTAAATCTCTTTTTATGTCCCTTTTTAGGTCAAATACAAGGAGGATCTGGAGTGGCTGAAGGGTATTGGTTGCTTTGTGTGGGACACACCTGAGCTGGTGCAGGCTGAGAGGAACAAGACGCTGTACAGTGAGGTGAGGGATCTATTTAATTCATAATTTACCATTTGTAATGTCAATAATTTGATAAAATGTTATAATTATGCTTGTTTATTTATTTCATACTATAAATCTACTATAAAGCTATCTTTAATGGAGTGTTATATTTTTCAGCATGTTTCTAATAACACATTCATTTCTTGGTAACAGAGACTGTACAAAGCCTCCTTTGAGAAGAACAGAGGCAACTTCAAGTATACCTCCGACACGCCGTTCTTCCAGGCTGCCAAGAATGCCTCCATTCTTATCAACGATGTGAGTCATTCTTTAACCAAATACAGTAATTGGAAAATTGATTTTTATAGTGGAATCATTGTTATAATTATTTATTGAACCCATTTGAAAAAAGGCACTTTAATCGTTAATCATACTTCTCTGTCTCTGTGCATCTCCATCTCAAACTCTCAGTTTGGATGTAAAAGAGTGTGAATTCATAGTATTATCTGATAATTTCCTATAATGTTTATGACCTGCTCTTTTTCTGTGTAACCATAATACCAGGTGTTTAAAATGTGCCCATTGTTCTTCATATCAACCTGTTTTAACCTTCCTTTGTCCCCTGGAAAAGTCACATGACAGTGCGCATTGTTTTCTGGACATTTGTCTTTAACTACCTTCTGACATTCTGAGCAGAGGGCCTACAGAGCTAATTATGAGAAGACCAAGGATAAGTTCACCATAACTACAGATGATCCTAGATACCAACTGGCCAGGGAGAACAGGAAGTGGAGCCAGGTAAACGCCCTGGTGGTGTTGTACGACCGGCCTGCTACCTCGAGCCCGGTCCTCCAGACCTCTGACACTGGTGCATGAGGTCGTCGACAGACCTGCCGGTGGTCGTCGTCGCATGGCTATGATAGTCCTTCCAACATGATCTGTATCAGTCTCTGCTCGCTTTCTTTTTGTCCCGCACAGGTTATTGTAAACAGTGCTGCTCAAATAGCAGCTGGAACGCTATCTTGAGTGAGCAGGACTCTCCTTTATCTGTGCCATCGGAGAGACAGTTTGATCACTCATTTACACATGATTAAATTATGCTTGTTAAATCATCAATATGTCCAAACAAGCCATTATCAATCTTAGCACTACTGAAGATGATGATTTCTGTCACTCTGAAGGTACAGATGAGGACAAACAGCTCCTTTGTCACACTTGGATCTTTGGAGTACTTCTCCAGTCCTCCCAGTGTTGCTGCTGTTTTTCATGTGTCCTCAACTATGGCATGCTGTGTGTGTGTATGTCGTTGTGTGTGTCTGTGTGTGTGTGAACAGGCAATGTATAAATCCAGAGCAAAGGATCTGCTAAAGAGTGGCTGCAATGAGCTGTTCCGCCCTGACATCCTCACAGCCCTTTACCAGTCCACTGTGAGCAGTAAGGTAAACAGCCACAGAGCGGTGAACCATGGCAATTCTGATCCCTGTCCACAAACAAGCAGAAAATAAACCCGGTGTAGTTTTAAGACTTACAGTCACCAGGTTACTTTGGTCCCCGCTGCTGTTTCTGGACAAGGTCTTATCACATCAAATACTCATCCTGTAGAAACTCCTTCACTCCATTGAACCCACTTCAACTCCTAAAGGGGTTTTAACTTCCACACATTCCATCATTCTCTTTTATACTCTAATCCCTCCATCACTTCTCTTCATCTCTCATTGATTACTGAACCTTTGCATCATCTTAACATGCAGTGCAGTACTTGCCCAGTACTTGTCAGAAATGCTGCAAATTGCAGCATTACAGACTGAAGCTTCTACAGAGACAGAGAATATAATTTATCCATGCATCAGGGTTCGCACAAGGTCTTGAAAATGCTTGATTTTCAACACAATCTGGTGTTTCATCGACACAATCACTCACGTAAACCAAAAGTCGTATTAATATTTAAAATGAAATGATTGCGTCGTCATATTTGTTTGTTGTCTCCTGGCATTTATAATAACAATTTGGAAATTCTTGGTTTAGGTCCCTTAAAAGTGCTTGAATTTTACTCTTTAAAAGCTGTACAAACCCAAGTACATTAGTCACCTGTTATTGCAGTTGGACATTTGTTAAAACCTATGTGTCGACTGTTTTCGTCATACGTTTTGTTTGTAGATAAGTGGGAGCCACAATATCTTTTTTGTTAATACTAAAATGCCAAAGTGAGACATTTCTCTTGAGTGAACCTCAGTTTTATTGAAGCCACTCTATATATCAGCCTCAGATTCAGTGAGCAATAGCATAAGATGGACTGCTGGTCACCATGAACTACGTGGGCACTGCAGACTTTCATACCTGAATGGCGGTAACACGTGTCCTCGTCTTCATTTTCACCTGGAAAATAACTCCCTGTATGTTTGTGCATGTTTCATAAAGCATGTTTTTACATACTTATGCACGGCACCACTTCACTCATTAGACATACTGCATTATATTTAGTCAGTAAAAGGTTACATAATACATGTTAGTCAACTGTTTCTGACTTTGCTCTTATACTGTTAGAGAGCTGTCCAAGAAAAACAAAAACAGCAAATGAAAAACAAAATAATCAAATTGTTTTTACACCGTAGCTTTATTATGTAATAAAAGAAAGTGATTGTTTAAATTCAAATGATCTTCATCTGAATTGACTCTGAGGAGGACATCATTTAATACTGAAATGTGACTTCTTGTCTCTCTTACTGAAATTGTCTGAACAATTTTTTTCTGTCTTTTCAAGAGCACTCCAAGGTCTCTTTTCAAGAATTCATTCACTCTCTTTTCTTGGGCAGTTCTTATCTTCACTTTAGCTGCATACATTAGAAGCAAGACAAGTTGTCAGAATACACATGAATTAAAGCAAATGATTAGAGTGATGCTAACTTTCTTCTGTTTACACATTATCATCCTCCATCAGTGGAGGTACAGGGAGCAGTATGAACGTGCCAAGGACAAGTTCACCTCTGTTCTGGAGACTCCTGAGTATGAGGCCCACAAACGCAGCAAGAAAATCAGCGATGTAAGTTTTTGATATATTTTTTTTGTCCAATGGGTTGATGAAGTGCTTAATGATTTCTTTATGTTTTGGTGTCTTTTGAATCCTGACTATGTGATGATGATTATTTCTTAGATCATCTACAAAATGGAGTACAACAAGACCAAGGCTAAAGGATACACCTTGCCTTATGACACTCCACACCAGCAGCACATGAAGAGGGTCAAGGAAATCACCAGTGCTGTAAGTCCCTCTTAGACTATCTGCACTTTTAATGCTTTTTTACAGAGGCATAGGAAGCCAAAATATGAAATTAATTTTTGGGTTTGATGATGTGTTTTTTATGCATCCTGCAGCTGAAGTACAAAGAGGTTTATGAGAAGAGCAAGGCCCAGATCAACATGGACCCTGAGGCTCATGAGATCCGTGCTGCCAAGGAGGCCTACAAGAACATCAGCAATGTAAGTGTCTTTAGGGACGGTATCAGGGAATATCACTTTCTGTTCATTATTAATTAAAGTTTAACTCGAAATACCCAATTTGTGTTTTCTATTTTTAGCTTGACTACAAGAAGAAATATGAAGCCACCAAGAACAAGTGGATCTGGACAACAGACAGACCCGACTTTGTCAATGCTGCCAAGAACTCCTTGCAACAGAGTGATGTGAGTTGGTGCTTCATCTTTATATGTGTGATTTTAATGTTTCATTTTAACAACATCCAACAGTGTTGCTCTAATTTTGCTCCCATTGTTTCACCTGCAGGTTGAGTACAAGTATGACAAAGAGATGATGAAGGGCTGTGTAATACCTGTGGTAGATGACAAGTTGACCATCCTGGCTATGAAAAACGCCGAAATGGCCAGCACTGTAAGTTTTTTTCACGTCTTTACTACCATCTCTATGATGAAATGAACTTACTAAAGGATCTTTAGTAATTTCACACAACAAGAATACTTCGGCACTGAATGTTTAGCAAACTAAAACTTTACTCGTTGCTGCCCTCCAGGTGAAGTACAAAGAGAAGTATGAAAAGGCAAAGGGCCATTACTTCCCGGTCCAGGACACTCCTCAAATCCTCCATGCCAAGGCTGTGCGCACTCTGGCATCAGAGGTATCGTTCAGTAAAAAGTCAACCATTTTTTGTACACTTTTTGTACAGGTTAAGAAGACATATTACACTTATTATAGCAATTTTTATGACTTTAACAATACATGTATTATAAGTTCTTAATTTTCATCCTCAGACCAAATACAAGGAGGCCAGTAAGAAGGACATGCAGTCTGGCTCATTCACTACCCTGCCTGAGACTCGTGACACTGCCCACAGCAAGGAGATCAACAAGCTTGTCAGCGGGGTATAACTGTCTCACGTTTATTTTACAAAATGAGCTCAGACATCTCATTATCCTGGACTATCTTTGTGCGGCCGGCCTTGACATTCTTTTCTTTCTCTCTCTACAGAAATTGTACAAAGCAAAGTTTGAGAAGGAAAAGGGCAAGTCAGTGTACAACCACATGATTGGTCCACCTGATGTTCAGCATGCCATGTCAGTGGCCAAGAATCAGAGCAGCGTGAGTCATCTCCACAATTGTGCTTAAAATAACATTGTATTGATTTTATTTAGCATACAATCTCCACGTTAGGAAAGTTTCACAGTCTCTTGTATTTTTCTTTGATGTGCTTGTCAGTTTTTACCACAAACTGTATTCTGTCTTCTCTTCTGCCCAACCCCACAGGTTTCCTACAAGAAAGATGCCAAAGCCAACCTACACTACACTTCTGTAGTCGACCGTCCTGACATTAAGAAGGCTACCCAGGCTGCCAGACTTATCAGTGAGGTAATTAACAAGTACATGCATAAAACTTATTCGTTAAAGACTAAAACCTGCACACACAAAGGTAGAAATATGCAGAATCTTAGTGTGCACAAGCCTGATTTTTCACTCCCACATAAATAGATGTAGACTCACATATTATTATGTCCCACTGCTTACAGCAAGTTATTAGACCGTTTAATGAGAAGAACGGCAAAGAAGAAGTGCAAATATTTCGCATTGGCATGGTCCCCCAAAAACACCAGTACAAGTCCACCACATTTTTCCATAGAAAATTGCTGTACCATCAACACTGTTTGCCTGAAAAACGATGACGACTGTTTTTTTGTTGTTTCATTTTTGGTTCTAAGCCAAGACCACCACTGCAGTTTGTACATGGTCCACTGATTCTTGTTTAATCTTGTCTCTATCAGATCGGCTACCGTGACAAGGCCCGTGAGGAGGCCAGCCGTGGAGGTTCTCTGGCCTACCGCCCAGACATCACTCTGGCCACTGAGGTGTCCAAGCTGACCAGCCAGGTACACCAAACCAAATCAACCATCTGTCTCACGAAGCCCTGGGCCAGTCATGCTGCTTTCCCACTGGTTCCCTACAGTTATTGTCTCCTAGAAAATGTTTCCTTTATTTATTTTACATCCAAAATGGCTGGAATCAGTCAGTGGAAGCCATATTACACCAGCAAAGGTCAGATGTCTGTCATCATCAGATCAGCTTCCATAAGCTAATATTTGCAGACTAGTATTGCTGTGGTAGATGCTTAGCAGCAGTCCTGTAGGCTTAACGGTAGAACTAGCAGCTCTTCCGTAGCGCTTCCTCTGCCATCCTGCATTATAATCCATGCCTCTATCTGTCGTTGTGACTCCATGAATGTAGATTTACATGTTTAACTGCTCATTTCATTGTACATGTCCCACCCCCATCCTTAAACCTACACTGCTCCTCTTCCTCCATCCTTCTATACTTTACTGTCCTTATTCCTCATCTCTTTCCTCTCCTCTCTCCTTCCATAATGTCCTAGTCTGTGTGTTCTCATCCTTCCATCTCACTGCGCTTTGTAGGTGGAGGCCAAGCCCTCCCTCCATGGAGCAGCTTCCTTTGATACCCCCCAGATGCGCCACATTAAGAAAATGAGTGCCGTGACTAGTGATGTAAGGAGGTTCATGCCCTGAAACCGAAGGGCTGCTACTATATGTCTGTCTCCTCTGTCTTTCTGTTCCAATCTTATCAATCTATTGACTGACTGATTCGATGATTTCTGATTTTACTGCAAGGTTCGCTGAGTCTTAAGCCGTAAGCAACTTTTATAAAAGGACACGATTCAGATTATCAAATCTTCCAAAGTTATTATTGTGATTTGGCTTGCAAACCTGTGCAGTTTAGCATTGTGTGCACCCTCTGCTCTTATGTTTGCCTGACAAGCTGTGGCTCATTGCTAAGCGTAGACAAATGTTGCATTACTGCATTTGTTCTGCTGGTGCCAATACTGTATGTTAATGAATCTTTTTTAATTTATTTAGTTCAACATTTTTATAATTTTCCCACTTTTCTCACTGA
This sequence comes from Macquaria ambigua, assembly GCA_008360985.2. NCBI lineage: Eukaryota > Metazoa > Chordata > Actinopteri > Centrarchiformes > Percichthyidae > Macquaria > Macquaria ambigua. Next base: position 207,163 of record VMKM01000386.1, on the reverse strand, counting down.
ATTTAAAAATAGAAGGATTTTTCAAAAATGAACAAGCTTGACGTGTATATCCAGTAGTCAATTATGCTGCGTTTCCTCCTTTTTGATCTGAATACTAGAAGGCAGTGTAGGCTTTCCTAAATGTTGGTACAAGTTTACAAATGTGTTAACAGTTAACAGTGCAGATTCATTCATTATTACTGCTGGATTTACACAGACACTTTCAGGATATTGCTTTGTCTCTCCTTGTCTCTAAAGCCGATTGATCTGCAGATTGACAGAACAATCCAGACTCTCTCTCTGAAACTCGACCACAATCATACTGCCCCACATCTTCCATATATACTTTATTATATATGAAGTCCATGTTGTGTTTATGAGGATCACAGAACGCTGTATTAGGCACTGTTCACACTTGGCACTAAAATGCATCCTGGGTGGTCAGATCAAGGGCTAGTAGCTTTAAACACAGGTGTAAATGCACCTAAGATACATAAAGAACAGAGTGGAATTAGATCTCTCAAGACACTGGTCAGCACGAAATGTTACCACATATTGTAGTGTTAACATAAATGTGCACTGAAGGCCCACCTAGTCAACTTTAACTTTAACAACTCCAAAGTATTGTAAAGTTACTTTACAGGTCTGGAACAAAATTAGCAGCAGTTTCCAACAGATGAAATCAAATAGGAGTCACAAATTTTCACTTGAGATTCATTTGAGATGCATTCTAATGTCAAGTGCAAACTGCACCTCAGCTGAATCCAGGAACAAACTGGATACATCTGGATGCAAGACACCAGGTCTGAACATCATCTTAGGGCGTCTCCACAGCTGACCTGTTTGGTTTTGATTGAGAAGAACCCTGATGTGATTGCTTTATTAATGTGGTTTGTTAGCCCCAATAGCAGGCAAACAGCGACGTAAACCCAAAGAACAACTTCAAAGCAAACTCTGGTTCAGTTGGATTGTGTAAAATGAATTTAAATGCTTAAATACATATCAGATAATTTGCTCATAACCAACTGTTTGTTCATTTGCTCTTTAAAGATGAAGACAGAAAGCCTTCAAGTGCACTTTTTATGTAACTTAATATACCAGGAAAGGGCCTAAAATCCTGGCCAGAATAAACTCTCAAATCAAATTTTACCTAGCAGACCTGAGCCGCGCTGATGATATAGAAACACAGTATGTCAGTAATCTCTCCATAACTCTCCGTGTTTACATGTCTGGAGTTGTTAGTCTGGAGTGCAACAAGACAGAATGACCTAGCCTGACAACGCCAGACCAATTTGCAAATTGTATCTGCCAGAGTAAATAAAACATGAGCTTGGTTCCCAGGCTAAGAATGGCCTGTTTAAAAACTAGGAATAAAATACAAAATAGAGGATTTTCTTCTCAAGCCTGGAACCAAACTGCAGATGTGAACACACCCATAGAGACCTCCTTGCCCTCTAAGTAGCACAGTGATTGCTGAATGAAAAGGGGAACTGAATTGATGCATGTAAAGAAATCACTTTTAGAGGATACACAGATTGACTACAGTTGTTTTTCTTGTATAACAAGGGATACAAACTAAAGCTGAGTGTTAATATTGAGAAGCAATTCACAGCATGTCCAAAGCATTCACACAAAACTATCTATACGAAATCTGAGTTACTCATCCCTTTTTATACACTATAGAAACAGCATTAAGGTTTCCTTTTAAATGTTTCCAGTTGGATGGAGAATCTCCCACTGGTTTTTGTCTCACTACCACTTATGCTAACTCTCACATATATCCCATCCCAATAGCTGAAGTACAAGGAGAAGTTTGACAAGGAGATGAAAGGAAAGAAACCACAATATGACCTGAAGGAGAGCAAGATTTACAAGACTTTGAAGGATGCCAGTGCGCTGGCTAGTGAGGTAGGTGCTCACATGACCGCCATCATTCCTTTTAACAACAAAGACGGCCTCATTCTGTCAACCACCTGTCAGGACATTCAGGACAGGCTACTCAGAAAAGATTATTACACAAGATAAGACATATATGTGCTGTTGGGAGACTTTTTTCCTACTTAATCGCAGTGGGACAAATTCATAGATGCCTTTTAATCCACGCAGTTCAAGGTTTGTTGAATGGTAAGAGTAACATAGCTTGGGGCGTCCTGATAGCCTAATGGTTAAGGTACATACCACATAACCGCAATGTCCATGGCTAAGGACCTGTGTTAATGTCATTCCCCTCTCTCTCCTCGCTTGTTTCCTGTCTGCGTCTATACTGTTGTGTCTAGTAAAAAAAGAGTAACAAAGCTTTCTATGGATCCAATAAAGGAAGCTAGACAAGGCTAATCTTACCATTCAACATAAAGCACCTTCAAAATGTTCAAAATTTTTAGTATAAAAAATATTAATTGTAATTCCCCCAAAATTATGCATTCTGACTCCATTGGTTTAGCCATTTATTGATACCTTCATTATTTTTTCTGTAGTTATTTGTAGCTTAGTTTTTGTTTGTTTAATCTATTGAAAATGGGTCACATTGTTTTTTTTCTGTTTGTTTATGTAATAAAATAAAAAAACATGACAAACAAGAATTCCTCACAAACTTAATAAACCCCTTCAAAACTAAAACCAACTAAGCCATTATCAAGTAGCAAGAATTTATTTCCAAATCTGTCATAAAACCTCATTAATAATCTGAGGTTTACCATATATCGGTTACAAAGATCCCCACTGTGAGATATGTTAATGTGTCTGCTAACACCACCTGCAGGTTAAGTACAAGGGCGACCTGAAGAAGATCCACAAGCCTGTGACCGACATGGCTGAGTCTCTGTCCATGCAGCACAACCTCAGCACCAGCAAACTGTCCAGCAACGTAAGACATCATCAGCCTTTAACCCTCTCACATTCCCCACCCAGGAAGCTGCTGGGAGTCAGTTTCAGTTTCAGCGCACCCTCTGTGGTTCACTGAAATGTGTCTGAACTCAGTGTTTCCGTCACCCCACCACGTGCCACATTAACACTCAACATGCTGCGGATTATTGACCATCTCATGGGTTTATGCACTAAGCTCCATCATCCAAACATCCATTATTCTGTGACCTCATCTGGTAGTGATCCTTACCCTTCTCAACCCTGACCTTTGACCTTCCCATACTATCACCTTCTATAACCTCTACTCCTTCACTCTTTCAGTTTGATTTATTTCCTCCTGTAGTTCGTACAAAACCAGTCTTTTATTAATGATCACGTAACACATAACTCCCTGCTTCTGCATTGATTCTACGTCATTTTTCACACAGTTTTTGACACTGCTAAGAGCTGTTTTCACAGTTATAATGTTACTATTTTTGTTTCTGTCATAAAACATGAGGATTTTTTTTTTTACTATGTAATGGTTGGGAGGAAACTTTTTCTCGTTTGCTGTACTGAGCTGTCTTACTTGACTGGGAATTCACCCCATAGTACTGCTACAAGAAGAAATTTGAGGAGAGTAAGGGTCACTACCATATGATTCCTGACACACCAGAACAGCTCCATCTCAAGGAGGCCTCTGAACTTCAGAGCAGCGTAAGTAGTAGAGACTCTGGGGGTCAACAAACACACCATACACCCAAAAACACTGTGTGTACTCAGTATCAGCATCTCAGATCTTCATTTCCTGCACTTACAGGAGGGGATGTGTTGAATACATTTGGTAATAATTTAAGTTGGGGACAACATAACAGACCTTTGGGTGGTAAACTAGCTTTAAGCTAACTCTGATACAATACCTCAAATGGTGACATTTATGTATAATATTGTACATGGTATATGTATGTTGCTTATTTTTCTGTATATGTATCCTGTGAAGCACTTTGTAACTTTGTTTTAAAAGGTGCTATAAATAAAATCTTACTTACTTACAAATAAATTAAAGAGTACAAAGACCTGCAGACCTGCAACTGAACTAAGATTATTTCTCAATAAATAAAAAGAATTTTCAGGCAGAATTTAAAAAATATTAATTCAATTTTGAAATGACCACATTAGGGATTTTGCAAGCATTAGGTTTAGATTATGTAAACTGTTGATATTACCCATTTTGCTGTTCATAGTGTAGTGTTTTAGATTTTGTAATGTATATTTCCTACCTTCCAGGCAGCCATACGTTTCAATTCGTATAAGAACCTATTATGAAACATGCCTGAGTTGTGTAATCCATCACAGTGAACATGAAGTGTGTATTTATTTTTGATACATTATTATTATTATTATTATAATAAGATAAGGCAGTGCAAACTTTTCAAATCTATCTGCATTTACATCAGCATTAGGACTTTACAGTAATTTACCTTTGACAAAAAATGAATGCAGCCTTGATGCTTTGCTGTGATGGATTACACAACTCAAACACGTCTTACAATCTGTCTATATGTACCTGCATAATATTTTTCAAACTGTCTGTTAAAAACAGTTGGCTTAAAGTGTGTGTGGGCTGTTCCAGGTGAAATACAAGGAGAAGTATGAGAAGGAGAAGGGCAAGGCAATGCTGGACTTCGAGACACCCACATATGTGACTGCTAAGGAGGCCCAGCACATGCAGAGCCAGGTAAATACCCTGTCTGTCTCCTCTGTGTTTAAATGCAATACACTTTCTGTTACAAGCCTGTCTCTCTTGAGTGCCTGCTATATATTAACCTGTACTGTAATGCCTCTTGTTATATTTTGATATGCTTCAGCTTGTTGGATGTCCAGCTATTGTTTACATTAGGCTTACAGAATGTTTCTGAGGTTTGGAAAAACCTTTTACAGTGCCTTTAATGCCAGTTTATTTAATCAAGACTGTGTTTTGGTGCTTATTAGTTCTAATATCTTGTGATTTGTTGATTACTTTAATTTTCTGACAATTCAGATCACACTAATTTGTCACTCCCACTTCACCATGTCCTACTCTTAACTAGCTTTGTTTAGAAACAAACTGGGAGAAGGCAGTGTAAAATGTGGTAAAATTAAACTTACCCAATGCTTTGTGTACTCTTGTTCCCTAATACTGTATATATCATACGTTTAGACTGCTTAATCTTACTCTCATGACGCAGGAATGGCAAAGGTAAAATATATGTTTGTCTCAGTCCGTGAACATTTCTATGGAGCCTGGGTTATAGAGTTTTTCCTTATTCCCCTGACAAACTCCAGACTCCAAACATTAGAGTTCCTTTCTCACTCCTACACTTCACAAATGCACACATGCACACATACTCACATTTAATGACTGCAGATACAGGGATGAATGGTGCAAACCGGGATGAGGTAACTGCATTGTGAACCAGCACTGCTTGCATGTGGCTTTATCTGAGCTCTGTCTGTCCCATGTCTTATCTTTGCGGCAAATAGAAAGACTATAAGAAGGACTATGAGGAGCACATGAGGGGCAAGAACCTCTCAGGCTTGGAGGTCACCCCTGCCATGATACATGTCAGACACGCCACCAAAATAGCCAGTGAGGTAACTAAAGGATAATTTATCCCTCACAACCTCCCCTATTTACCTCACCCATGCTTTATAATCATACTAAGACTACATTACAACCACGGTCCCTCTTTCTTTCCACCACCTTTTTTTATCCCATGAGTGTTTCCTTCTCTCTTGACTTCTTATAGGTCCACCCATGCAGTTAAATTGTAGTTTGTTTGCATGATTCACTACACAGCTATAACCTATTGATAATGCAACATTCATCCATCTCCTTCTCTCTATCCAATGCGTGACTTGTAGTAGTTCGTATTGTTTGTTTGTATTTAAATCTGTATCCATTGACTTCTTGGACTACCAACAGCTTTATGTTAAAAAAGTCTGCATGTGTGCATGCAATCATTTGAATGACAATGTTGATGCAATGTTTTTAAAGTGAAATACTGACTTGAATTGTTTTGTTGTTGTTGTTTTTGCTGTTTTTGTTTCCACGCTCTATCTGATAAAATGTGGTTCTCCCTGTCTTTTATCAGGATTCTTGCCAAAGTCACCAACATCTCCACTCTCTCTGTGAAAATGTGACTGATTGTAACAATCTTCACATTTTTATAATGTTATAATAGACTTGAATCTGTCACTGATTAAGATGTTATTTTGCTGGCGAGGCTTGGTGACTTTGAGCTCAAAGGGCAAGCAACAGAGCTTGCCCACTGTACTGTCTGTCTGTATGCCTTGGCCTGGCCTGCCTGTGTGCCCTTCTCTGCAGTCTCTCTGTTCTTCTCCCATCCTGTAGAAAGAGTACAGGAGGGATCTAGAAGAGGGAGTGAAGGGTAAAGGGCTAACTGTACTGGAGGAAACTCCGGAGCTTTTGAGAGCAAGGAATGCCACTCAAATCCTGTGTGAGGTACGACTCACTGAGAAGTGATGGAAACAGCATCACGCTCTCAACCGAGTGCCTTCCCACGATCCCGCTCTTGGTGCATCATTTGCTGAATCCTGTCCCCTTAACTAAGCTTCATCACCACACTAAAAGGGCAACTGCTGAGTTTGACTCTTACTCTTGTCCCTGCTTTATGACATCACTAATTTTCCAGCACTCTCCTTTCTCTGATTAAAATGTTCTCCTAAGCATAACTTGACCATCACCTCCACCCTATTGGATTTTCCTGTGTTTTTCTCTTATACTTCTTTCTTTCTTTTATGTCCGATAAATATTCAAAAAATCAACCTCAAATGTGCTCAAATATTTTGATGAAATATGTAATATATATAACTTTAGTTTATAGTCCACTTGTTTGTATTACAGCACATGTAGGCAGGCAGCTATGCTATGGTCAAGATAGCAACAAAGCTGTGTCCAAAAAGGCATGACTCTGGATAATTTTAATTTAGTTCATTGTTTTGTCAAGATACAATCTGGGTGCTTTTGAGGTTGATTTTTGTAGTGCACGATAGACGTAGCACTGTAAAGCAGTGTAAACTGAAATAATAGAAAATTAAGAGAAAATATAGGTTTGTTGAAAATGCCAAATTATGCTTTAACACACTGTCCTTAACCACTGCTGTTTTTTCAGTTTTGAGTGGAGCTTCATACAATCTGCTGTCCACTTACCATAATTAAAAATCCTAATTTCTTCTAAACTTCTTTATTCACCATTCCCATAGGTGTTTTGGTTTTGCAGCCCCCCCGTCCACCCCCCGATATGAATGAGTAGAAATCCTGTTATTTATAGTAATCTGTCAGTCATGTCTGTACAGAGCTTATATGCACTTTATCACCTGTGATATTTACAGAGAGAGTACAAGAAGTCGCTGGAGCAGGAGATCAAGGGCAAGGGAATGTTGGCTTTGGCTACAGACACCCCAGACTTCATGAGGGCCAGGAACGCCACTGACATCCTCAGTCAGGTCTGAATCACATTGTGTTTTCATATTGTTTGCTCTGAGCTGACGGGGTGGGAAATATGGTGAGAAATATTTGGTTGCAGTCATAGTAAGGTCAGAAATCTGTGTTGACTGATAGTTTTCTGTTCCTTAGACTAAGTACAAGCAGACCGCTGAGATGGACAGAGCCAGCTACACATCTGTCATTGACACCCCAGACATCATCCATGCTCAGCAGATGAGGAACATTGTCAGCCAGGTAGACGAATTGAACCAATCTTCAAAATGTTTAATTCAAAAAGTACCTCCTTCTATGTTGCTTACCTGTGCATCTGGAGACATCTCAAAATAATCAACTGAGGAGTCTTGAAATACTGTATAAACCTCTTTTACAGATTTTAATTACTGTTTGTGTTTTTGTCCAACAGAAAAAGTACAAAGAGGAGGCTGAGAAGACCATGTCTCACTATGTACCAGTGCTGGACACTCCGGAGATGCAGAGAGTCCGTGAGAACCAGAAGAACTTCAGCACTGTAAGTTAAGAATGTGAATGTGCTGGTTCTTATTAGAGCAGCATGTCTTCGACCGTTGTAGCACCTAAAGTATGAAGTCAGAGCTTCTTCCAGTGTCTGGTGGCTCTGTGTATGTGTATGTCTGCTGTAAAGTATTATCTTCAATACTTTATACTTTTGTACTTGTATGGTGTTCTCTAGTTGTAAATTAAGTGTTTTCTGTGGATGTTTGTACTCAAAGCAGTATAGTGTGTTTTACTCAGGCGTATAAGTGAAAATAGCTTTCAGGCTAATCCTGAGGAGAAAGTAAGGTACATTTTTTTTTGTTCATATGAACAAGTAGTTTCTCTTCTGGCTTTCTGTTTGCTTCTTTTTTATTTGACCTCTTTGTCATTGTGAAACATTTTAACTGCACTTTTGTTTTTCTCCCTGTAGCTTCAATACCAGATTGACCTTAAAAACATAAAGGGCAAAGTGTCTTCTGTAAACGACACTCCTGAAATGCTTCGTGTTAAAGAGAATACAAAGAATTTCAGCTTGGTATCTACTCCACAATATTTTTTTCTTAATGTTTTCAAATAACACGTTTTTACTTGATTTTTTTTATTGATTTTTTTAACTTTCTTTCCTCATCTTTAACAATCCCTGGTATGCAGCCCTTATTTATTTGGACCAAACAGATATCTTTTTTAACCTTGTAAAATATGCAGCATTTTAATTCACGCAACTAACCCTTGACAATTTGTTCTATAGTGTTTAGTGCAGAGCTTGTGTGTTGTTAAATACTTTGTTCACAGTACCATGTTGTTGTGTCCATTTAAATGGTGATTTCTGTCTTTGTTTCATTCAGTGTGTTTTTGTTGATGTGTGACCGATTTTGCTCACAAGGTGCAACACAGCTAAATCAAGTATAGTTTGGAAATTAAATCAAGCACCTAGTCCTCATTATTCCAGAGTTAAAGTCAGGCTAACCACTGGTTGCTGCTTTCATTCCTCGTCCATGTAAAGATTCAGTACAAAGAGGATTTGGGAGGAGGAACAGCTTTGCCCAAGACCCCAGAGATGGAGAGAGTTAAACGCAATCAGCAGAACATTAGCACGGTACTCCACAGAGTGACCCTGCCCTCCTTCATCTCCTCCTCAACCAGTCTTCCCTCCATATTCCCTCCTTATCTAGTGTCCGAGACTATAACCAGACCCTTCTTAACATGTAATCTCTTCAAATGGCCATTTTCAATCCAACTGTTTACAGAGTTTTATTTTTACTTTTTAATTTATTCAAATCTTTTTTACTAATTATAAGATTTTACAGAGCCTTCAAAGGCCCCAAATGTTTTTTTGTTAACTTGTGGAAACACATAGATGTAGATACTTGATGAGATGTAGATGCTTGTTTTCACAATACACTAAATAGCCAAAAGTATGTGGACACCCCTGCCAGGTCCATAAAGAAATGGTTTTCCCAGTTTGGTTTTGGTTTCACTCAACTTAACATCTTCATCATCTATTGGGACTTTGAGGGCTCTGTAGCATTTTTCTTTCTCATAATAATTCATTACATCTAAACCCTGAAGTAATAAACTAAATGAAGTGTCATCCATTTTAAAGCAGAACGTACAAATTCCACAACCTTACTTATTGTCAATGTACCCAACTACCACTGAAATATGTGAAAATGGGTATAAGTAATAACGTGTTGTTGTCAGTTGTTCCAGAGTGTTTGCTGTTGTCATGGATGGATGGATGGATGGACATGTCTGTGTCTACAGTACATACTGTGCTTTTGTTTGTCCCTGTCTTACTCTGTACCTGTGTAACTTATGCAATGGGCAGATACAGTACAAGGACTCTGTGGGTCAAGGCACAGCCATACCAGATCTCCCTGAGGTGAAGCGGGTCCGAGAAACCCAGAAGAATATCAGCTTGGTAGAGGATAAGGAACCTTATCTTATCCCCTTATAATCATTTCCCAAAACGCCCTCTGACCTCTCCTACTTGTCTAAAAGTCTAGAAAATTTTACCCCCTGTGTTTTTAGTTCTGGTTCTCCCTCCTCCATCCTAACTAAGTTCCATAAATCACTCCTTTTTACCAACTTTAGTTGATGACATGATTTTGAATTCACATTTCCACAAAACCATAATTTCCCCCCATTTGTTCCTAGATTAGACTGCCTTTCCCTGGATTTTATTGTTTTAATTTCTTGTTTTTTTCCTCCCCTCCTAAATTGAAAACTAATCTGCCTTTGAGTGTGTTACCGCCATTTTTGACTTTTTTATGCTGTCTCATTCAAAGCTTCAATACAAAACAGGAGTGGGACAAGGCACGTCAGTATCAGAGACCCCAGAGATGGAGAGAGTTAAACGCAATCAGCAGAACATTAGCACGGTACTCCACAGAGTGACCCTGCCCTCCTTCATCTCCTCCTCAACCAGTCTCCCCTCCATATTCCCTCCTTATCTAGTGTCCGAGAATATAACCAGACCCTTCTTAACATGTAATCTCTTCAAATGGCCATTTTCAATCCAACTTTTTACAGAGATTTTTATTTACTTTTTAATTTATTCAGATCTTTTTTACTAATTATAAGATTTTACAGAGCCTTCAAAGGCCCCAAATGTTTTTTTGTTAACTTGTGGAAACACATAGATGTAGATACTTGATGAGATGTAGATGCTTATTTTCACAATACACTAAATAGCCAAAGGTATGTGGACACCCCTGCCAGGTCCATAAAGAAATGGTTTTCCCAGTTTGGTGTGGAAGAATTTGATTGGCCTGCACAGAGCTCTGACCTCAACCCCATCCAATACCTTTGGGATGAACCAGAAGGCCGACTGCGAGTCAGACCTTATCACCCAACATCAGTGTTGGACCTCACTAACGCTCTTGTGGCTGAATGGGAGAAAATCCCTGCAGCCAAAAGAGTGGAGGCTGTTATAGTAGCATATTAATGCCCATGTTCAACAATGTATGCATGTAATGTTTGGGTGTCCACATACTTTTGGCAATATAGTGTATATGGTTTTTGTTACCACTATAAAATAAATTGTCCACTCACGTTAACATCTTCATCATCTATTGGGACTTTGAGGGCTCTGTAGCATTTTTCTTTCTCATAATAATTCATTACATCTAAACCCTGAAGTAATAAACTAAATGAAGTGTCATCCATTTTAAAGCAGAACGTACAAATTCCACAACCTTACTTATTGTCAACGTACCCAACTACCACTGAAATATGTGAAAATGGGTATAAGTAATAACGTGTTGTTGTCAGTTGTTCCAGAGTGTTTGCTGTTGTCATGGATGGATGGATGGATGGACATGTCTGTGTCTACAGTACATACTGTGCTTTTGTTTGTCCCTGTCTTACTCTGTACCTGTGTAACTTATGCAATGGGCAGATACAGTACAAGGACTCTGTGGGTCAAGGCACAGCCATACCAGATCTCCCTGAGGTGAAGCGGGTCCGAGAAACCCAGAAGAATATCAGCTTGGTAGAGGATAAGGAACCTTATCTTATCCCCTTATAATCATTTCCCAAAACGCCCTCTGACCTCTCCTACTTGTCTAAAAGTCTAGAAAATTTTACCCCCTGTGTTTTTAGTTCTGGTTCTCCCTCCTCCATCCTAACTAAGTTCCATAAATCACTCCTTTTTACCAACTTTAGTTGATGACATGATTTTGAATTCACATTTCCACAAAACCATAATTTCCCCCCATTTGTTCCTAGATTAGACTGCCTTTCCCTGGATTTTATTGTTTTAATTTCTTGTTTTTTTCCTCCCCTCCTAAATTGAAAACTAATCTGCCTTTGAGTGTGTTACCGCCATTTTTGACTTTTTTATGCTGTCTCATTCAAAGCTTCAATACAAAACAGGAGTGGGACAAGGCACGTCAGTATCAGAGACCCCAGAGATGGAGAGAGTTAAACGCAATCAGCACAATATTAGCACGGTACTCCACAGAGTGACCCTGTAACCTCTTGTGCTGTACATTCATTTGCCTCCGTTAGCCCATCTACCTCACTCTTCATCTCCTTCAAACACACTGTCATAACAACTCTCCTGAGCCTTCACCACTCGTTTAGTGGTGTTATGTTAACTGTTATGCTTGCCACATCAAACCCACCACGCAGATATAACACCAGTGAGCCTCGTGGGGTCAGCTAAACCCCACTGTGTCTCTAACAAAACCTGCTTCTTCATTTCTCAGGAAAACAGCGTGTGTTTAATTCCATCTGTCATGTCTGCTGTGATTTTTGGTGCTGTGCTGTGTCTCTGTCTGTCCTGCAGTTGTCTCTAAATTGACCTGCTCTTTACTTTTTCCTCCACTTTCTCGGCACGAAACCCAAACTGTCTGTTGGGTAGATAAAATACAAGGACTCTCTGGGTCGAGGCACAGCTATACCGGACCTCCCGGAGGTGAAGCGGGTCAAACAAACCCAGAAGCACATCAGCTCGGTAGTGGAACAAAACCGAACCACGTGTGCTCCTAACTGTTGAGAGTGGACAGTAGTGCCCATCAATAATGTCCATCATAAGCCCGTTTGCTACTCCCCCTCCCTCCTGCCTTCATCTCACACCCTCATCACCTCTTGCTCATCTTCATCCATCCTCATCCAAGGCACAGACTGCAGTTTCCCGAGCTCCAGCCCTGCCATCATCACCACTTTGACCCTAATGAAGCTTTAATTTTCATCCACGCATTTCTTTTTTTTTTTTTCTTTTCTTTTCTCCTCTTACTCCTTCAAATCATCTTTAATCTTCAACCATCAACCCCTCAACCCCCCCTGTCATATACAGTATTTTCTAACCTGCAGCCCAGCTTTATTCACATAAAGCTGCTGCTAAATTAATTTCCACTTCACAGCAAATGACAAGCTAAATCTCCTGCTGAAGCGTGAGGAGTGTGTTTGTTTCCACATGTTTGTTTCTACAACAGAGATCCTGGCTGTTTGACAGGGGCTGCCAGGATGAGTCACTCTATAGGACCACTTTCTGAGACGCTGCTTAAATATATTCCAAAAGCAACAAATGTCACATCAACTGAGAGCAAATCCTTCTCTGAGATGAATTAATCTTGGAAATTTCCCTAAAAACTTTTTTGTCTGTATCTTCTGTCTAAGAGTTTGAGGTTAATCCAAGTCTATGAAACCAGTCCTATAGGTGTGTGGTCTGTGTATGGTTCAGAGTGTCTGACTGGCCCCTTGGGGCACTGTGCTTCTGTCCTGTAGGTGTTGTATAAAGACAGTTCAGCCAAGGGAACTCCTGTGGTGTTCACTCCTGAGATGGAGCGAGTCAAAAGGAACCAAGAAAACATTAGCTCGGTACCTTCAGAGCCACCGCAAGAACATTTTCTACTGAAGAAATGTTCTTCTACCCCACGTTAACCTTTTCTAACTGACTTGTCTCCCCTGGCACTAGTTAATTATATTAATTCTCCCCACTGCACTCTCTTTTTAAATGTGTGTAATACCACCAGCTGTGGTGTGTCTGTGCACATCATCACCACTAACCTCTCCTGTTGTTGAAACTACTCCACTTCATCTTGTTCCCCTGCCGTCCTCCCACTGAAGATTGGGACGTAATCCTGTTTGAGTGAATACTTCAACCTCTTAATAAAAATCTCCCTGCTAATTCATTCGTGTGAAATCCCAGTAATACCCCAGCTCATTCTGCCAGCAGCTGTATGTTGACTCTTACCATTTAGTGTCTTTGCCACACGCTTTGAGCTGTGGATGCTAACGGCTACTGTATGACGGCTTCAGGTTTGAAACATTTCAGACGCTCACTGTGTGCCCCCTGTTCCTCCACCTTCCACCAGGTGCTGTACTCTGACAGCTTCCGTAAGCAGGTCCAGGGCAAGGCCGCCTTCGTTCTGGACACACCTGAGATGAGGCGCGTCAGGGAGACCCAGCGCATCATTTCTGGAGTAAGATTTTGTGGTTGTTTGTTTAATTGTGTTTATGCACCTCAAATTTTATTCTTACTCCAGGTACTTTACTTTCCTACTACTTCTCTACTTAAAGGCTGAGGCTGGTGTTATTCTATATTTTTCTTGTCAACAAATCCCATGAAAAGACCAAAAACAGCGATTTGGTAGTCTGTCTCTCAACAGTTTATGATGTCCCTACCCTGTCAGTAGATCTCAGCCCCGAAAATAAGTCAGGAATATATACTTTTATATTTAATAAAGGCTCAGTCATTTTCTAAAACAGCTGTAGATTTTAGAAAAATGTTACTCAAGCAGGAGTAAATAATGCATTTATTGTGGACTATTTTCAGCAGAGGATTAATACACATTTAGTGAGTATGTATGGCAGCAGGACGGTGTATGTGGGACTGAGTGGGTTTGGCTCATTTATACTTTTTTTTAATAGTTTTTGGAGCATTGTGGCACAAAGAAATAAGCTATATCAGGATTCAGCTTTCAACCGCTCAGACAACAAAATGTTTTGGGTCTTTTCATGGGATTTATTGACAATAAGAAAAATATAGAATACCACCATAGTGGACTGCATCCTAAAATCTCCCCAAAAACCACAATAAAGGGGATTGTTTACATAAATATATGTGTATTCTATAGATTACAAACATAATATATACTCACAGACAATTTGGGTCTTATTTTCGTTCCTATCAGTTGTAATAACATTGTACATTTTAACATTGTAATAGCTGAGATCTGGGAACACGACGACATCACTCGTGCAGTGAGGGAATATTACTGCCACAACTGGTGTGCTCACTTTCAGTTTTAGCTCCAGATAAAGTGGCTTTGATAATCTGGCTAAACTGTTGGCTTGTGTGCAGCCTGTCTGATCATCTGACTGCTTGTATCTTGACTTTGTTGTAGTGATTTTTCTGGTTTTCTAGATCTAAGAAATTGCTTTGGTGAGTACAACATATTTGTACAATGTATTAAACTGAAGCTATGGACATAAGACCCAAGTTGCTCCAAAACAGTTTAGTGGTTCATGTCCATCAATATATATTATATTTCTAGAGTGGTCCTTACATGTATAAACTGTGGTTACACTTACTGTGGCTGTGATTGGCGCTTTCCAGGTGAGATACCACGAGGACTTTGAGAAGAGCAAGGGCAGCTTCACTCCCACCACCTCTGACCTGGTGACGGAGCGCGTGAAGAAGAACACCCAGGACTTCAGCGACATCAGCTACCGCGGCATCCAGAGGCGTGTGGTGGAGATGGAGAGGAGGCGTGCCATTGAGCATGACCAGGAGACCATCACTGGTATAGTTACTAAGTCATTAGTTTCATGTCTGGGGGCTGTTGGTGTCTTAGCAAATAAAGAGATGGACATGAAAGTTAAAATTCTACTTTAAAATCCAACTACAAGAACTGTAAAGAAAAGGTAAAAGAAAATCCAAATAGGCCATGACAGGCAGATTACATTCTTGATAAAAATCTAATTTAATACAATCAATTCACAGAGCTAAGCATCACTTTTCCAAAAGATAAAGCATTGATGATCTTTGAAAAACCCAGGATGTCGTTTCACAAGACTTCTGTGCTTCTGTCTCTCTTTTTTTAAGGCATTTCCAGATTCCTCAAACACTTTTCTAACCATCTGGAAAAAAATATTTCTACACGATGAAATAGATTTTTGAACCACTTCCCAAGTTGCAACTCTATTCCCTAATCCAAACAAGAATGGTAGAAATTGCCTCGCTTGATTTGAACAACAAAATTTATTTTAAAAGAGCAAGGAGATAATCAGTTTTTGTTACCGTCTTGGTGTGAATTAGGAAGTTGCAACTTGGGAAACACAATATTTTTTTAATGAATGACAGATGAATCTTTGAGGATCCTGGAAATACCTTCAAAACACCTGTAACTGCTGTTAAAGGACCCTCTGGGTTTTTCAAAGATTGTCCAGGATTTATCCGTCAGATACTTAGCTCTGTGACTCAGATGTGATGGTAAAATATGAGAGGCACAAACTGGGGCAAATTGTATACAAAGACTGACACACATTTTATGCCACAGACTGAGATGAGTTACTTTGAGTTAGAAATTGCTTGATCGATCCTGAATTTGACTCTGTGCCCTCAGATCTGCGTGTGTGGCGCACCAACCCCGGCTCTGTGTTTGACTACGACCCTGCCGAGGACAACATCCAGTCCAGGAGTCTGCACATGATGTCAGGTGAGATGATAAACTCAAAAGGATCACTTCGTAGGTCTAAAGAAGCAGATATCATTTTAGCTGTGTTTTGCATAAATAATTATGATTGAGTTCGTCCTCATGCGATCGTCAAATTAAAAGTATTGTAAGATTTTGTATAAACAGTTAATGAATGCTTGATAATGTATAACATAGCTGTAATCATATATAATCATATTTAAATTACTCACGTGTGTTATAAACCGTGCAATTTATTATTACATACAGCTAGTAAGTGATAAACAGGGGGTGTTAAAGTATTACAGTGAAGGAAACATGACACGAGAGTAGAAGCTGGATGAGATGTCACTGGTTGCCAAAAATTTCACAGCAATCTGGCCACTATTTGTCGTGATATACTTATGACATTAGGACCGACAGTGAAGTCCAGGCTTTATCTAGCGTATATGCAACGGGGGAAATACAATGCGATTTTGACTCGTCAAAGCCAATATAAAAATCTTCAGCGTTCAGCTATTGGTGGTGCGAATGTAAACAAATGTATGTAGTTCTCGGCGGAGTTCCCCAGTGGGCAGTTCCTCTCAGGGAGTCCCCAGAACTGTTTGGTCCAAAAACAGCTAATGTGACCAGAGATTGCAGTCTAGAGGTCTCACAGCCAGGGCAACAAGGGCACAGCAACATGCTGCCCTCCAGCTCTTTAGGACAGTCAGTGAAGAAGGTAATTCATTTCCCCAAGTTTGCACGCATCCAAGTTCATAGGTAGTTTTTTCATGAAGAAGAAGTCCAGCAGAATCAAAAAAAGAATATCCATATGTTAAATTAAACAGATTTGTACCAACAAAGGCTAGTATGATGCAAACGTCTGATAATATGACTGTATTTTACATAAAGAATCATTTCTATCTTTACCTCTGACACTGTTCTGACAGTGCAAGCTCAGCGTCGCAGCAAGGAGCACTCCCGCTCCACCAGCGCCTTGAGCGGCATGGCTGATGAAAAGTCTGAGGTGTCCCAGGACCCTGACCACCACATGTCCCTCTACAGCAACGGTTTCATGGCCTCCTCCATCGGTAATGATCCAGAGGCACCACAACAAACTTCAACAAATACAGTATATTGTATGATGTGTTATATTGGCGTGTCAGTATATTTTACCAAACAAGTAATGGGAGTTTAGCATCTACACGCTGCAGTGTAAATGTATCAGTGATAAGGCTGTGCCTCATCTGTGGTTTCCTGTATTTTTTTTTTGCAGGCTACCAGCATGCTAAGACTGTGGAGGTGCAGCAGAGGTCATCATCAGTGGCCACCCAGCAGACCACAGTCTCCTCCGTCCCCTCACACCCCTCTACCACCGGGGTTAGTAACACACATTCACTTTACCCACACTGCACAAGCCAAAGCTTAAAGAGCAACGTAACAGCCCCTGAAAATCTTGCTTTCGCTGACCTCTACTGGTTCAACTTCTCACCTCGCTGCAGTGATGCACAGGTGTACCCCGGGACCCTGTGACATCACTATTGGGCGTCGTTACAGGTGCAACAAACCACACCACATCCATCCAGTGATGCGTGGGTGTGGTCAGAGGTGAAACAGGCTTGAAACTTTCAACCAGACAGGGCAGCGAAACACTGATTTTCAACCTGCTGTTAAGTTGTTCTTAAAAGTTACATTTTCTATCTCAAACTTGAAGCAAAGTTCATACAAACTATCAGCATGCCATCCTCAAGTATTTTTACAGAAAAGGAAGTTGATGTTGTCATACATTGTGACTTGCACCACACGTTTTCTTGTGTTATTTAACATTTCCATCTCATTTTGCTGCTCACGTTGTGGCCTAAAATGTGAATATATCTTTGTATATTCAGATTATGAATTCCCTCCTAGCAGCATGACTCAACCTTATCCTTTAAATTCTCGCGCTCACACCACCCTCGTATACTTTACACACAATGACTCTGACTGACTCCTTTTCTTTATTCTCTGCAGAAAACCGTGCGTGCCATGTATGACTACACTGCAGCGGACAACGACGAGGTGTCCTTCAAGGATGGCGATGTCATCGTTAACGTGCAGTCCATCGACGAGGGGTGGATGTACGGTACTGTGCAGCGCACCGGCAAGACCGGCATGCTGCCAGCCAACTATGTTGAAGCAGTTTAAAAAGACAAAGCCCGCCCATCGTCCCTCCGGAGTGGGCGAGACACATCCACAGAGCAAACTGATTGGTCTTCCTGTGATCACAACTGTGGCTTAGTGCAATATGTAGCTTTTAGTTTCTTGTAGCTCTGTAACTGTGTTTTAACTGTGTTGTAATCGTCGTTGGTAAGTCTGTTATCATTCATATGCTGCTTCCCCTGTTGCCCGTGGATGTGACGTAAGCATCATGACATGACACATATAAATATTTCTGATTCTACATACTATGACTGCTATGAATGCCAGACTATTTTAGATTGTTTTAAAAGAAAAACAAGACCCACTAACACACGTCCTGGCCCATTATTTTGTAAATTTCAAAAGATATTTGATATACAATATATAAAACATTTTTTTGTCCGAGTTGTACTGAGAGAGGATTTTCTCTTAAAAACAATGGGCTCAAATAGTTCCAATTATGCCTTTAATGGAAATTCTACGGAGAGAAAAAGAAATGATTAAAATAATCAAACTTATAAGGAGTCAGTTACCATCCACCTCCTCTATGATTAAACCACTCCTGCAGAGTTGTATGAGACAAGCCTCAGTCTTCCCTCCTTTATACTGAAGCCTGGCCACTAGTAGAATGTGTGTTTTGTTTCTTCCGGTTATTTAGGTCCTGGAGTAAAGCTTGTCCTTTACCTTTAATCTGTAGCTAATAAAGCACACCAAGCTCCTGCAGCACTCCGCCTCCTTCTTTTCATTCTGAACGTTGACCTCCGGCATCTTCTTCTGCACATTTTATTCACAGTTTCTCCCTCATTAGTCTTTATGGGGTAGCTGCTGAATATGTCTTACACTGCATAACATTTACAGAATAATAACTAAAGCAGGTTTCCCCAATCAAATACAAACAAGTTCATATTAGAGAGTGATGGAAAACTGGATTTTTGAAGCTGATATCAACATTTGAGAGTTTATAAAATCCAATATAATCCAATATTTATTTTCTACCCATAACATAAACATTTATGTGTGTAATGTTTGTAATGACGCCATACGTTTACAACACTGGTATTATATAGTTGTGGACTGTTTGACTTCTGACCTTCTGGAAAAGTGAGAGACTGGATCAAAATTAATTTATTAACAGCTTATTAACATTTACAGTTGGATAGTTGTAAAAACCCTTTAACTTATTTACATGTGTAATTACAGATTACATACTAACTTTGGCTGTTAGCTTAATATAAAGTGAGACATGTGTAACTCTTATTATTGACTTCCCGACATTTATAACTACAGATATAATGGCTTATTAGAAACCCTTTATTAATTACATCATTGATGACTTGACTGTGAATGACTCACCAGAGATGTGTCGTGATTTATTAACCTTTAATAAAGCAATTAGTCACAACTTATAAATACTTTATAAAGGGTGCCTTAATTAGAAAATGGTGACAGATTATTTGTCCACAAAACAGTTTAACTGCAGGCATCCTCGTGGTGACATAAGAAGGCAATACTTATTATTTCTCCAGGCTCACAGCACACAACGACCACATCTTCTGACGTCACTGTCTGATACCAGTGAGTCGACCTTTACTTGGGCAGCTGCTGAGATTTGGAGCTTGAAAACTGTCTTTTTGGCTCAAAATGTTTCTATTGTCAGTTACAGGCCAAAGCAGGTCAGGGAGTCACAGTTACATACTATTGATATAGCAAATGTAGAGTACAGATAACATTTAAGGCTCTTTAGCTTCCTGGTGAGCTTCTGAACTCGAAGCTGCTGCTTTCTGTCACGTTGTGTAAAATCATACTGATATTGCGGGTTTCTTCATAAGACATCTGGCTTGTGAAATCCCCTGCACATTTGAGTCAGCTGGTCCCTTGCTGCAGTGTGAGCAAACCCGCCCGCTGGTGATACTGCTTCTCCCTGGCCTCTGCGACTTTTGCAGAGAAATCCACCGGCTTCTCGAAGAAGTTCACCAGCGCCTGCTCGGTCAGCAGCGACGCCAGGATCTGAGCGTAGCTGACCGTCCACTCCGTCTCTGCCGCCGAACTCCCACCAACCCCTGCATCTTCACCAGTCACCTGTGTGGGTCCAGCTCCTTTCCCCTCCTCTTGGCTGGCGACCCCTGACTCCGGGCTGTGTCCACGGTGGCCGGCCTCGCCGATCTGCAGCACTAGACTGGTTACCGTAGCAATAGCCTGGAAGAGGTCGTTCTCCTCCGGGTCGCCGTGGAACATGCTGTAGAGCGTTTTACAGAACTGGATGAACTCGCGCTGTGGAGGAAGGGATGAAGGGGGTTTATATCAGTGTTACATCACATGATATCATTTAGTTTTTTTACTAACTTCTACAACAAACCAACAGATTAGTGCTGAAACAATTGATTAGTAGATTGATAGAAAATTACTCAATAATTTGGATCAATTAATCTTAAAAAAGCAAGCAAAAATTGATTCTATACACTTGATTTTTACCAAAATAAGCATCGATTATTACATTTAAAAAATCATGTTTCAAGACTCACTCTTATATTTTGTTACACAGTGTACAGTATATAAGTTAGTTCTTTTTAAAGAGATCAGGATATGACAAAGAATATATACAGTACAGACTTTAAGGGTTAAATAAGGGAAGCACCATTTAAAGATGAGATTTTACTGAGGGCCAGTGTACTGTGCTGTGTACTGCATAGTACAACACTAGTACAGCGCGTTCCCAGTACCTGGTTCATGAGTGGCAGAGGCTTCTCTACATCTTTCTCCTTCTCTTTGGCCAGATCCTGCAGCATCTGCTTCAGCTGCTCCTGGTAATCTTTCACTTCACATTCAACACCTGGAACAACACACACAGTCAGAGACACAAACAAACATCTGGATTATTTCCTGCATTTACATAAATTTACATCAACCTTGCGCAACAGACTACACGCTGCTTGTGTTTTCTTAATTTGTAGTGTGTTGAGCTAATAAATCAACAGCTGATTAATCACAGTGTGTGTGGACTGACCAGAGGGCAGATTAACACAGAGGGGTCTGTTTGAGGACAGCAGGGGGCTCTTCATCAGAGAGGGGTCATCCTCACTTTCTGTCAGAGCTGCAGACACAAACACAAACAAAACACAAGTAACGTTAATCAGTACAGGCCTGACTGCAACTTGAAACTGTCATGACTCCCATCGTGTGAACAGAGTGAATCACCTGGTGGGATGTGCAGACGGTACAGCAACCTGATCTTCTCATTCAGCTCTTCACAGTACAAAGTGTCTGAGAGGGACAGAGAGAGTAGAGGGTTAACACATATCAGATGTGCAACACCATCTCCTGTTTCAGTCCATAACACAGAGACACAGGAAGGCTTGAAGTTCTTCATAGCATATCTATATAAATATGTTTTATACTCTGTTGTTTATATATGTGACCCAGTGACACATTTGCAGCTTTAGTCGCCTTGCTGCTCTTTTTTTGAAGCATCTTATATTTCCATTTTGTTTTGTTGGAGACACAATAGAGGGCCATCCATAAAAACTCCACAGGAGATTCTGGTGTCAGAATCTCACCTCAAAGTCACAGGTTTCTTTTAAAGCTTTTAAATTAGTTTTAAGGGGCCAGAACGGAGCTGAAGTGCAGTGGTTGTTTAAAACGGTTAAAATTTTTGGATCCAGGATCAACTCCAGTGTCAGCCGCTTTTCGTGGAAAAGCCCAACAAATACTTTTTTACAGAGGGATCATATTTAAAAAAACAAAACCCCAAAGAGGATTGGACATGCAGCAGTCTCAGTCCGTCTTCCATCCCTTTACCTACCCAGCCAGCCAGCAAACTCTCTAAAGGTGACCAGGTTGTCGCGGTCCTGGTCCAGCAGAGTGAAGGTGCGGTTGGCCACCGTGTCGGCGTGCTGGTTCGAGCCGCCGGGCCACGGCGTTAGCAGCCCGTACAGGCTCTTGAACTGGGGCCGGTCCAGCCGGTACTGCCTCTCCATGTAGGAGTCCCCATAACGCCACACTGCCACCTCCGCCGCTGCTGCAGAGCTACTGTCACCCCAGTACAGACTGATGAAGTGCTCCGTCTGGAGGTGGAGGAGGAGAGAAAGGGTGGAGGAGAAAGGAAAAGACAGGCAGAAACATGGTTATAAACCTCAAATTCTCTGATAAAACAAAAGACAACTAATAACATTTGTTGATAAAGGAAACTTGTTAATTGGAGGAGGGATAAGAAGATACCTTGAAGAGGTCGAAGACATCAGACAAGTTCTCTGGAGAGATGGAAACATCTTGAGTCACCAGTCTCACCTGCACAGACACACACAGAGGCAAGAGATGGAGGCCTGAGTGCAGGAGGTACACGTAACATGTTGAAAAAGTTCAAGAGGCTAAACTCCGACGTTAGCCTTAAAGTTTCTTTTCAGTAGTTTTAAAGTCAGACTGTACGACAGTGTCACATTCATATCATCTGTCTGCTCACGGCGTTTTCTTTGGTGGTGTCTTCGTGAGCCTGCAGCACTTGGATTCTGTGTCGACAGCGAAGCCTCTCAATCTGCCTCACCGTCAGGTCTCCGAATTTCTGACGGGAGACAACAACAGCAAACATGTCATCCTCCACGAATGATGAAGATTGTACAGTGTGTGGGTAAAGGGTCAGTTCACCCAACTTAGCCAAGCATGATAGGGATGCATTATATTTTTAAATGAAGAAATAATTTGCTATAAAATATAAAACTAACATCGCTACATAAAATGTGCAAAAACCCCATCAGCCTCAACTATCGTATTGGCGTGCTTCTCACCTCATAGGACTCATTGATGAGGTCGGTGATGTTTGTGTGTCCCACAGCGGGAAGATCAGCGTCGCTGCTGCTGGTCTCCTCGGCTGCAGGCGGCGAGGACGGAAGACAAGGCGACTCCTCACTTCCAACCTGGTCCAGAAAGCTGCGAGGCACCGAGCAGAGGGTTCACATCCTGCCGTTTCATATGCTTTCAAAAATAAAAGCATTCCCATTCGCTCCATTCATAAATACTGAATACGAATTTGGCATCATAGGTTTGATTGAGTTTTTTTTATATAAAAATGTGTGACAGGCTCCTCTCTGATTGGCAGTGATTTAAAAACTGTTCTGCGATGTTGCCAGGAAATGCCTCAAGAAAACTGTCAGAGGAAGAAACAGCAAAGCTTCCTTGTTGCTGCACAGGTGTTGGGACTGAAATCACCCTCATGATGCAAAAATTTAGTGACAAAAGTAAATATGAACATACTTGAAATGAGTTCATTTAAAGATCAGCATGCAGGGAAATTTGCACAAGAATTTATGTTGTGTGCAAGAGTTTTAGTTACTGACTGAGCATGATTTAGATTTACTTTAATGATGCAGTCAATCAGCTTTAATAGTGGAATTTCACCGTCCTAATCAATACACGAAATCTACCTTGTGAGAATCATAAGTGCCTGTCCATCATCTGTGCAGGCAGAGAGCTGTGCAGCGTTGGCCTCCAGCGCCGCCAAACCCAACTGGAAGATGGCCTTGATGCCGTGGAAGAAGAAGCAGTCGACCACGCAGACGGCGCTGTGGAAGGGCAGGACGCTGAGGAAGAGGGTGAGGAACCAAGAGAGGGAGACGGAGGAGAGGGCGGAGAGGTCTGGAACGTGTTCGGCCAGCTCTGGCAAACGCTCCCTGATCAGCTCCTCAAACACGGACTGGTCCACCTGAGCTCCTGCAGGGGGGGGGGGAATAATGGGAGTCAAACAGGCATCAAGCGTAGGGAAGCGTGTTTGTGTGTGTGTCTGTTAGTGTGGGGGTGGAGGGGTTACAGGGTGGCCTCATGCTTTTTGATAGTGCTGATACAAAAATGATACTTTTTTCAATGCTTTCCTGCAAAAAAGGTTTAAACATTAAACAAAACGTCTGACATGTTAAATGTTGTCTAAATCAGGGGGTTTCCCTTAGTTTACTTGCTTAGTTTCGCTCAATTCCTGGATGCCTATGGGATCATGATTATGTTTTTTGATCCCACTGACACTCAACAATTGAGCCTAGGTAGCCTCATATTGCTGTTTGACATAACTTCAGACACCAAACACATTAAAAAAGGTCTGTCCTGAGGCATTTATTAGTTTCTGACTTTCTGGGAAAAACAGTAAAATTCCCCCAAACTTCTGTACCTCTGAACTATCTCTGTAACCAAATGACACACATTTAGGATATTCTATGCGATCTCCTTTTGATAACTAATGTAATATTTATTGGCAAAATTATGATTAAAATCAGGAACTATCTGATATTAATCTGACCAGACATGAGATGCCAGCTCTCAGTACTTTCTGTTCTGCTTTGATACTTGAGAGTACAGTACATGCTTTTCATAGTTTTGACCACTAGATGGCAGCAAAAGCTTGACATTCAATCTGAGTGTTGTTGCTTGACCTAACCTACACAACGAGGTTATTTTTCTTGGCTGAACAACTACAATCTGCGATTATATTACTTAAATATTATCAACCAATACCCCCAAGAGACAAAGACAACAATTATATGCTGTACTATTGAACTACAGTCATACAGAGCCATACTGTTGCATTTAGACATAAGGTGATACACATATTCTTTCATTACAAATGTGGTTACACAGACGAAGGTTGTAACCAGGATGAATTCACTGTTGTTTCTTGTCCCTTCTGGGTTAGGGAAATTACTAATACTAATAAAAAATAAATCCAGCCTTATCATTTAAGTGCCAAAATCTCTGCCCCAAATACAAATTCTCAGAAAACAATCACTGCCGGATGATAAGATGAAAGCCACAAACATCTGGATATTTAGAGCGAAAAGGAAATTGCTTCAAATGCACCTTGCGTGTCATAAATAAACAGCTTCACAAACACAGGAAATAAGCCTTTATTTTACAGGCCACAAAATAAGCCTTTTGGGTTGTTTGGTGAAGCAGCAGCTTAGACAAAACAACTGCAATATAAAACACAAGTTTGAAGGTAGTTTGCTCTTGAATGGTCCAACAAAACACACAGTGGTTAAGTCACTTTTAACTATGTGTGTGCTTTTAAACAAAGAGCAGCTACTGCAAGTGGCTGAAGTGAATACTTCTCGTTTTTGACCCCTGACCTCTTACCTATGACCCTGCGATTGAAGTAGTCAGGCAGCATTCTCTCACAAACGGCCACCAGCAGCCAGAAAGCTTCTTCTTCTTTTGCGTAGAGCAGCAGCACTGACGACAGGATGTTCATAGACTGGACAGGAGGAAGATGAGAAAGGAGGAAGATGAGAAAGGAGGAAGATGCAAGAAACACACACAAAGATCATTTAACAGCCGCCAAGAAATGTTTGATCCCAGATACGCTGATGTGATTACGTTAAGTGATGGATAATCCATGTGGGTATCGACAGATGCGAAATTACAATTTTAATACATTGGTTTATCAAATTTGCATTTACATGATGCACTAAAAAAATAAAAAGATTACATTTGAAAATTAATGATTTTACTTCCATATTCTGTCTTTAAATTATGAATTAATAATCACATTTCAAAATAATTTTAAAGTTTATTTTTACTCAATTTAATTATGTTTCTCACAATTCATTTGTTTCCATTGTACTACTACTACTACTGGTACCAAAGGGCTAATTTCCACAGTTTAATATCCTACTTTTGTCTACCCCATTTTTACAGTTTGTTTGATTTACCCACTAAAATATCTTTAAACAGTGTACTCTTACTGCCCAGCTGTCATAAAGGCAGCGCTCGTTTTAGTACACCTGTAAATACAATATTTATCTATCATAAAGTACAGTATGAGGTCTCTGTCAGTGGGTAGGGTTAGTGTGTGGGGTATGGTTTGTGTATTAATAATAAAACTATTTTTTTGCCTGCAATATTATTTTAGAAATCAAAATGACTAGATTCAGAATAATATGATATTTACTAGTTTGATAAATACATAAATGCTGGAAATAACATTCACATACTTTCAGTTTTTGTTTTTTTGTTTTTCTTTTGGTTAGCTTCATGTGACCTCTGACTTGTGAAACCAAACCTTTGCTTGTACTTCTACTACTTGCGATTACAGTAACCCCCCACGTAAAGTCGTATTGCTGTAATATTCGCACAGTCACGTCATTATCTCTGCACCGCATCGCTCAGACCACGAGGTCCCTACCTGACAGTATCCGATCTTGGGGTTGCGGTGAGCGTAGGCGGTGAGGACACGTCTCAGTGCAGCGATGCCGGTGGGATTTTGAAAGGCGGGATGGTCCGGCAGAGAGCGGTGAAGGTCCCGCTCAATCTCCTCCGTGGCCAGGTTGCTCTGGCCCATCGACTTCTGCACCAGGCTGGTGTAATAGCCCTGGTGGGACTCCAGCTCTGAGGACGCATCTGCACACACCAGGAAATATTTAAACATCCTGACAGTTTATTTTATATACTACATCAACACTCCCTCTCAAAAATATGGGCACCAGAAAAAAAAAGAGATTCAGTACACAAGGAGAGAGACAGAGTAAAAGAAAGAAAGTAAAAAATATGAAAAAAAAACATTCATAAATTAGAGTCTTGCTTTCCCTTACATGAGAAGAACTTATGTTTCACACTCACTAATAAAACTGATCAATACAAGCTGTTTAAGCTGCTTAATTGTATTGCTCTGAGAGAAACAGAAATGCCCAGGAATAACAACAGGGAGAACAAAACAGGATAGACAGTAAACATAATTCGGATACTGATGGAAATATATGATTTTATGATGCTGTAAAGAAACATCAATGATCAGTTTCTTTGTCTTTGTGCTGAGACATTTTGTTCCTCAACATTAAATTCTTTTTTCAGTTTCACTTTATGTATCTGAGACCTATTCTTCCTCAGCGAGACTGAGCTGAGGAACCGACAGCAAACTAAAATAAAAGCAGACAGTTTGGTTTTTACCCAAAAGGCTTTCGTCTCGAACACACGTTGAGGTGCAGCAGATGGAGAAGAGAAGAGGATGTGAAGCCCGAGTGCCCTGCGTTGTGTTCTCGCCGACATCGCTTTCACTTTCCCTTTTCACATGACTGCACCGGTATAACAGTGATTTTACACGTTTTTGCATCTCTAATATTTTGTCAACCCCATTTATATAAATGAAGGTGCACTAAATGTTAGAAAATACCTCTCAGTATAATACCTCTCTAAAACAGTTTCAACAACATTATAACCTTCTTGAAGGGAGCATTTATTGCAGAACTGTGTTGAGTGTAAATGTGCAACGAAATAAAGCTATACTACAAATGTTTGTTGAGAGTTTTAGCAATTATTGTGCCATTCCTATCCTAACCTTAAACCTAAATCCAAGTCCTGACCCTAAAACAACCCGGTCAAATTACCGCTCTGCACAAAAACAGTCTAAAAAAACAGGTTCTACTACATGCAGAAACCCTGTCTATCTTCATTTCTCGAGCTCTCTCTCACCAGAAAGTGTCATCCACAGCTCCCCTCGCAGGGACTCTGGTATCCCCATGGCAACGAGTCTTTGGATCTTCTCCGTGCGGAACATGTGGACGCCGCGACCGAACTCTGAGAAATGATCCTCCCACAGCCGCTCCTTCACCTGCTCCATGCTCTGACACAAACACACAGGTTCAGAGATAAACATGTCGTCTTGTGGAGGGTGACACTGATTTAAGCTCATGCACTACTGTTATCGTTCGCAGCAACTTTTCCTCTTTCTTATGAAAAATAATCTGCATGTCTAGGTTAGTGGAGTGTGTTTGTAATTTGGGTGAACGGATACTTTAAAAGGCACGACTCTGAGCTCTGATTTAACTCTTAAATCTGTTAATTCGTTGCTGAAAATGTGAGTTTGACTGAAGCTGAAACGTCAGACCGCGCTCCACCTTGTTGCTGTTGGTCCCCAGCTGGTTTTGGTGGAAGGCCGTCATCAGAGCCTCGCTGTTGACGGTGTTACGCAGAACCTGCTCCTCTATCTCTTCTTCGTCAGAGAACCCGGTGTCATAGTAGAAGGTGTAGTAGGGTGTTGGGGAGCTCTGAGGACAAAATGTGAGAAAAACAAAAAGAAAACATCATCAGTTTCTTGCACGAAAGTTTCTACAAAGTCAAAACTGAGAAGTAAAACTAATTTATTTTAACATGCATGTTTTTCCATGATCAGGTGCACCTTCAGGCCCTTTGAATGAGAGGTCCCGCCCACTACCATGCCCCCTCTTTGCCCAGTCAGTGTGCTGGTATACCTCCTTGCCCCGTGAGTAACCTTTTCACCAAGTTCCAGAAGAATCCATTCAGAGTAAAATTAACGTAAACGTAGATGGAAAATAAAATTAAAACATCACACGCACCACACTCCTCTTGCCGTCTTTCCTGCTGCGGAACATGGACTGTTTCCACTGCATGGCTCGGAGTCGGCAGTTCAGGCTCTCCACCAGCTCGTTTCTGTCCTGCAGCTCGATCAGCTGGAAGGCCTTCTTAGTCCGAACACTCACTATGACGGGGTTGGGAAGCGGGCTGGTGCTCTCCGCTTTTTCTATGGACAACACCTGAGGAGAAGGCATCGAAACACAGTCAATTATTCCTTGTATGAAATGAGAAGAGGGAAGCAGGCTGGTTCCAGCTGCTTGTGTTGGAATCGATAAAAGAGAAGCAGAGCAGAAGGGGAATTATTCCTCATTCGCAGATACAGATTAGGTGGGCGGAAGTGATTATACTTTTCTAAAAGACAATGCTTCAACAGAAAACAGAGGAAATGGAGGATTAAACCGCAGCAGTGGAGGAGAGAAAGTATGCATGACTCCTCTCATTGTTGATCAACATGCTGGGCATCTGGCTGCTAATCTCTGCTGTTCACAACGAACTAAACCAAACTCAAACAGGCCCACAATAACGCTAGAATAAAATGTACAGTTTTAAATCTTTAGTTTTATTTTCACGTGCAAATACATCTGTAAAGACTGTATTCCAGTCTAGAAGCTGCTTGATTGAATACTCCATTGAAATCATTTATTTAACCCTGCGTTCTTCATGGTTTGCTTACATCCTGTGTTTGACATTATGTGAACATTTAGAGGAGGAGAGGCACTAAATCCACCACTTTACCAATCATTAAAAAGCATCTATGTGATGACCAATTCATGTAACAAAAGGTATGTCTTTAATGCAGAAAGATAAGGTTCTGTTTTCATGTGATAGAAGAGCTCAGTATGCACCAGAGATTCATACCCTGACTTCTTACTTTAGATCACTAATTTCTCAGCAGCCATTTATTCTTCTTGATTTCTAAAAGGCTGAACTTGTCCTTTAACAAAGCAAACATGCAAGCCAACTCTCACTCGCATTGCTGCAGCAAATAACGTTCCCCTCTGCACGATTATGTGTTAGCGTGCAAACATTGCCAGCCACATGAAACCAGTCCGTATGTTACTCTTTAACCAGCAGCTGGCAGAGTAAACACAGACTGTTTAACAAACTCATCTAAAATATATGGCCAGTATAGAAAACACAGGCCTCCTACAGAAACTCTCAGATAAAGGCTCTTGAATAAAGTCACTCAGGACAAAGAGGCGGACTCGTTTCCAATGAACCAATGTTCTTGGACTTCCTGTAGGCCTTTACCGTCATTTACTCACATTATGACAGATACATAAAAATGATATGGCTGTATTTACAGTTAACCTGGTTCATTGTGAATTATGTGAAATGTCATAACTCATGGAACCTGTCCTAGTTTACTTACGGTTTTTATCATCTTATGAGCCATTCAAAGGCACCATTCTTGTGGTTAATCTTGGAAATTGGACTTGATAAGAACCACCTAAATGCACCATTAGCTTTTCTGTTACACTAAGTAAGAAAACAAACAATAACACAATACTCAGTCCTCCAGAGTTTATACCTTTATAAAGTCTGAAATGGCACACTGTTATCATGGACCACTGAAACCAAATATTTATTGGCGACACCTGGATCACTTTAGTTTCTGTGTTTTCATCATTAAACAGGTAAGATGGCCAAAGGACGTATTCCTTTAAACACCACGCTGTACTCCTGGTGAACAGGTGATGCAGGCACTGTACCTCTGACAGGGGTATGAGCAGGGTGCAGGTGCCCTCCTCTCGGCTGGAGAAACACAGATAACTGTCGGTGGTGTAGAGAGTCCCGGCTGTGTGGCAGCGTGCATGCGGTGTCCATACCGAACACGAGGCCACCTCGTGGAGCCTTTCACCCCGAGGGAGCCGAAACAGAGCCAGGACGTACTCCCTTAATGCCTGTTCCTCTAGGATCCTGGGAAGAGGATGAGGAGGGGAAGAGTTAGGCAGTAACACACAGATGTATCTTGGAAAAAGAGGTTTAAAAGCAAAGAACCCGGGCTCTATCTGAGATTCAGTCAGAGCTGCAAGAAAATGTCTGCCTCTTGTTCACTTTCACTAAAAACTACACAAATGGCAAATAATAAAGTATTACTTCTGGTGGTGCACAAACGTAGCACATAAGGAGGATGTTGGTGTGGTGGAGGGTGCTGTGGCGGAAACAGCGTACCAGCAACAGGTTATAATGGTAGCGCTGTACATCTGTATTGATACGATTGGACGTTACTAATCAGGCTAATCTGGTAGCCAAGAAGCTGGTGAAAGAGCAACTGATGGTGAAAGCGTGAATGAAGCCGTTGATGCCAATCAGCTAATGCAAGCGTGACTTCAGAGCACTGCCTGAACTGAACAAATGCTATCCTCCGTTTTGGATATGTTGACATCTGAAACAAAATCCAGCATGGGAGACTGTGGCAACGTCACACGAGAAAAACACACAAAGAGGAGATGTACAGTAACATGTCCTAGTTTGTCTGTTGTTGTGATCATTTACTACAGTACAGGGCTGGGAAGTAACAGATAAGTATAGTACCGCTCGCTTGGCAGAGTTTCTAGCATAGTTGTACATTCCCCTCTATAATTTAGATCTTGAAGGATCAAGACAATGAATCACTGGACAAAATCATGTGACTTTTGGTAGACGGGGACAGAGTTAGCCCGGCTGTATACGCCACATAAAATCACATGTTAAGTCTTTGCCTATGCAAACACTGTATTCTTCAGCCCTATAAATCACTGCCTGCAATTGGTCAACAACATCATGTGGTTTCTCTATGTATGTCTCCACTGCTTCCACTGTTCACTTATAAGCTCCTCCATCTGGCATGTAGACCGTTAAACAAACAGACCTAACAGCAGCAGTGAGGATACTCACATTGCATTTTAGGGATGTTTGGTTAGCCCAATACATTTTTGGGTTATACTTCTTTCCTGCAAAGACAAGTATGAGGTATCTCTCCTTGCCAACTTTGAGAAGAGAGGTCTTCAGTGTTATTGTAGTTGGTTTAAAAGGCAACACACAGGCACATTATGTGTATATATGGATGTATATGGGGGCAGATTTGGGCCCGGGGCTCTGCCTCCAGGCTGTCATGGGAGGCAGCATACTGCCTTGCCAAAGTCTGGCTTGAGCCCTGAGGAGATGCAGATCGGTTTTAAACACAGCTATTTTTTGTTCTTCTCTACTCTGTGACACAAATCACATAATTTTCCTGCACAACTAAGATCCTACATACTAGTGCTTTGTAGTGTATATGCTATATATACAGTACATTGAATAATGGAGGATCACAAAGATGCACAGTAAGCCGTTTAAAAGTCAAAAGGGCATGCATGACAAATGTAAAAAATAGGTTTCAGGTTATAGAAAATGTGTAATGTCCAGGATCATTTCACAGAAGGTAGCAAAAATAGTAGTGTAAAGTTTTCTTGGCGGACACAAATGGTTCCGTTAAAACGGTTATTGTTATTCATTTATCATCCCACAACCAAAACATATCACTGGGACCTGAATGAAGTGAAATAAGCACCTGTTGTTGGTTAAAATGTGTTTTGAATGCACCGCTGGATGCTAACTTGTCACGTTCTGCAGGATTGATGTCAGCCGATGAGCAGCAGAATGTGACATGACAGAAAACAGCATAACTGCACCATTAATATGCCAATAATACATGTTTTTACCACCCTGTCCACCCTGAACTCCTATATAGGCACTGAGGAGAATCTGAGCTAAGAAGTAAATGAGTGGAGGTTACAAAAGGAACTGCTATTTCTTTATCTGACTATTTTTCTTTGTGTATTTTATTGCCTTTATTTTATGTGTTACTTGTGCGATTTCACATTCAGCAGCCAATGGTGCATGGTGATTTCCTACTTTGTTTTTGCCCCCATTCTGGACTCTCCGTGGTTTCTGTGTCCCGTGGACATGCCTTTTATTTCCTCTTCCTTTTTTTCAGTTCTCATCTCTTGACTTATGCACGCTCAGACGAACCCTATCTACTGTAAATACAAAAAAAACAAAACACATGTGCTATTCACAGGTACAAAAATAAAAATACATTTCTGTGTTGTGGTCATACATCTGCCCTGCAGCTCAGGCAGTTTACTTTTAACTCAACTTCCTGCTGAGTTCCGGTTTTGAGGTTTTTACATAGACAGAAATATGTGACCCTGTGTTTCACAGACAGTGGCATTTGAGGAGGAACGCTGTGAGTAAAAGCGGCATATAATGTTGTTGGTGTAGTCAAGGCAAGTCAGGTTTGTCGTCAAGTGCTTTAGAGAAAAAACACAATGCATGTAAAAACACCTGATAACAGAAAGAATAAAATAACAAGACACAGCACATCAGTATATCACACACATAAAACGTGGGTTATAATTCAAAATAATTATATATAATTATATAATAATATATAATAATATAATTCATCGAACACACCACGCAATCTTGGGTTATTTTTAGGTTTTAAGCCAGTATGCTTCTTCAGAACTGCTTGCCGTATGGTCGAATAGCTTTGGAAACCCCCTCCTCCCCACACCTTTCCCACATCAGATTCGGGGGTGCTGTGTCTGACCATTTCTGTAACTTTCTGACACACAGTGACTGTGTGAAGTGGGTGCCAGCTGTGCTGTGGTGAAAAAAAAAGGAGCCAGGGTTTGAACTTCTCTCTCTAGCTCTTGCCATTCTGCAAAATGTGATAGCTATTTGGAGAAGTCAGCCGAAACGTGAACTGAAATGTGCTGAAACAAACATGAGAAGTTAAACTTCGCTGTCAGTTCATATCTGTAACCAATATGATACCAGAACCAGCACTGACCTCTTGCTGATGCGTGTGGGCTGCTGCAGGACTCGGTCCAGCTCCAGGCCTTCGCTGTCCAGCAGCCGCCTGAGGGCAATGTCAGCCAGCTGACCTATGACCCCGAATGCCTCGTCCAGGTTCAGGAACATGGAGAATTCCCTCTGCCGCTGCCGTGTGTTGACCCGGATCGCCTCTGTCATCAGGCCGGTGGAGACCCGCTCCAACCGTGTCACCTCCGCCCAGGGAATCACAAACTTGACTTGAGAAGGAAAGAAGAGAGTAAATCTTTGAGTTTCTTAAGACTGACTATATAGTATGTTGCAGTGACTACTAGACCTGTGAACCACCTTATGGTCATTTCCATCCTGTGGTCAAGCTAATTTATATTTATATGAAAAATCAGGCACAAACTTTCCACAACAATTGCAGTTGTGGAAAAGTTATTTTCCCATACTGTGTTGCAATATGACAAGTTAGGATAGAATAATCTCTGGGTTACCACTGAAATCCAATATAACCACTTGTAAAAGCTGCCGTCCTCACAAAGGAGCAATTTGGAGTGTTTGTTACTGATTTTCAGTAGAGCCCTCCTTTATTGTTACTTTGAAGCTGACCTATGAGTAAAACACAAGCATGGGCTCGCAAATTGTTTAAAATTTACATTGACAGTATTCATTAATAAGTTGTGGGGAATGACTCCCTAACTGACTCTGCGTTCAGTCTTTTGGTTTGAAAATCAGAGCCCTCACTTTGGAGTACAGACCTTCCTTCCCCAGCAGGAAGGAGTAGAAGGCCATGTGGTTGATGCTGAGGTAGAGGAAGCCCTGCCGAGGCACCCGGCCCTTCCAGCAGCAGCAGGAGTAGTACGTCACCAGTTTCTCTGACGAGGGGAGGCCAAAGTGCAGCTCGAACTTCAGCAGCGCCTCCCTGAACTTCTCCGGGTCCTCCTCCTGGGCGGCCTGGCGACCCCGAAGATCCTCTGCAATGAGGCCCTACAGAGGAGGGAGCTTACACACTTACTTCACAGCACTTTACATGGACAAAGACATGAAAATTCAGGTTTTCATCATCATCACATAATCTACAGCGAGGCGGATGTTTTACTTTGAACACACAAATGCCTCAAATCCTTTTTAAATCCACAGGCTTTGTGAACACATCTCAAAATCCAAAATCATCCTCTGACAGGATTCATGCCAGCACTGGCAGGTTTCACACCTTGACTTTTCCTTTGACAAAGCTGGCAACATCCTCCTTGTTCTCAAACACAGACAGAGAGTGAAGCAGGTTGTGGACCAGCCAGTCCCAGTGCTTGTTCACCTCCTCTATGGCAGCTCCTGACAGACAAAAAGACAAAACACAGGAGGGAATTTAACAGCTGTGACCCATCTAATGGGTCAGTTGAAGGTACAGAAAAGCATAGAATTATTTTCAGGCAAACCAAGACTGCAGATGGCAAAAAAAGCACACAACCACAAACAGCAAGGTATCTAAGATAAACCAGAGAGCTGAGAGTGAAGACAGACAGCAGAAAGGTGGAGACTTGACAGTTCAGCTCACCGCTGGCGATTACCCAGCTGATCTGGGAGCCGGGAACCTGGAGGAGGATGCGGAAGGGTGTGACCCTGGCATTGGAGTCCAGCACTGTGTCCAGCGCCCCCACCAGGAGACCTGCAGAGACGACAAAACACAGGTGTCAGATCAGACTGGGGCTGAAATTACGCAAAAATATCCCAGAGACAGAGCCCAGGCAGCAGTTATATTTTTATTGGCTGTGTCCAAAGTCAGTGTCCAGTTAACTGTCCATTATTTTGTGTGTTTGCGGTTTACCTACCCTAGGCATAGTGGACTCAAATTGGCCAACAGTGCAACATAAAAACCAGTAAACAAGCTCCTGACAAAAGTAGTGTCTACTACAACAACTCCAACAACTAAAAACACATTCAAAAAACACAATGTCTCTACTGTCAATATAAACAACTACGTGATTAATTCGTTTTTCCGTCGCTCTGTTCTTTGTGTGCCTCACGATGAAGAGTTCATACACAGACAGCAATATTTCACAGCTATACGACAGAAATACACCAACAGGTCTAAAGTTGGCAGAGAGGTCTTGACTGGAGGCACAAGAGAAGACAAGACAGAGAAGAAGGCAAGACATTACGTTTCTTTACCATGAATGTTTTTTAACATTTAAATTGAAGTGTTATTTCTCCTTTTATTGCCATTTTTGTAGTTATTATGATGCTTATGTGGCCACTAGTTCTTCATCACTTTGTTTTCATATTTCCCCAATATATTTTATTTTTTAATCAACTTATTTTCCTTTAATTCTGATATCTGCTTATATTTGTTATTTACAGAAGGTTGTACATTTTCTTGATAAAGTTATACAAGTAGTTTTATACCATTGTGATGTAATTACCATCATCATTAATAGTGTTATTATTAATATTGGCAGCAGTAATTGTACATTATCATACTACTGATGTCAAAGTTAGGCATTAAATGAATTCAAATGTAATTATCGTCCTGATAGACCTTATAATAAAATATGCTTTAACTGATGAAACCAATTAAAGTACAGTATTGCAACATGTCCCTGCAATGGAAACTTTTCTGTCAACATACTGATTTGATTTAGTCAAAGGCATAAACACAACACCAAGCCACAAAGAGAAGTAAAAACAGGTACTTAAGAGAGAGAGGAAGGAACTAATCTTATTACAGTTTAGAGGCGTCTCAGTATGTAATCAGAAAGGTAATAAACTCCTGTCTCTTCAGTGGACAACTAAAGTTCAGTTTTAATACTAAAATCCAGCAGGAAATCTGTTTAGAGGAAACTCACTGGTGATCCCTACAGTTGCAATCAACTCCACAGATGTTCAGGAGAATACAATTGACCCTGCAAGAACCAATAATGTTGACTGACCTCAATCATGAAGCAAATAGAAACACACAGATCTGCACTTTCTGAACATGTTTTTTGTCTAAAGAGGCTAAACCACGGCTAATCTGCATCATGCTCTCCCAATAACAACTCTCTTGCTTTAATTCTATATTTCCTGTGTGAAAATACACATGTGGAGGCGTCCATATATTCTGCCTTTCACCATGAAACTTTGACTCTCGCAGCTAATTTTACATTTTCACTTTTATGACATTTTTTTTTTAAAAGGGTTACAAACAAGAAAACATTTTTTTTATTAAAAAACTATTATGTTTAACCACCATCAAAGCTTCCTGACAACAACAAATAAAATAAAAATATTCAAAACTTTACGCATTTGTGGTCATCATGTTTCACATTACTTTGTTTGACTGGGTGTGGTTGTTTTTTTGGTTGCTTGTTTGTTTTTTTCTAGGACATTATCATTTTGAGCTCTTCAAGGTACCCAGAAAAGCTTTTAGCCAACATAAAGACATTGGCCAGTATGTATAAAGCCGCTCAGTGTATAATAAGTGTATAATAAGTGTTCAGACTTGGTCTCTTAAGTTAGTTTGGAGTGACCAGTAGAGGCAGCAGCTAAAGTAAACACCCACACTATTGTACAACATGAGAAAGTTCATGACATGTTGGCTTAGTGACAGTATATCAATTATTAAAAGTGCGATACTTATTATATTAACTGGGCTTTAAAATACAAGAAATCTTCTGGGTTCAAAAGATGATGAATAAAAAATGAGAAATTCAAATGTTTCTACATATATAAACTTGCTAGTAAACTTTGTGTGGCAATGTCCAATTAAAAAAAAAACTCTTAATCTCTTAAAGGCCTCGCTTCAAATGCTTATTAACTATTGGCTGATTCGGTGCTTGAGGGCGGGCATTTTGGGTAGGGATAATTGTAGTCCTCCTTATTTTACAACACGCAGGATTTTCTGCGGTCAGCACTTACGAATCACACTTAGACTTTGATCAAAGTTACGTTTAGCTTCTTTGTACAAAGCTCCACAATCCAACTCTTCACTTTGACTGTTTTTCTGCTTGTAAGTCAAAGTTTAGGACTTTACTTTAGACAATTTCTCTGAAGTTTAATACATACCAACCCAGAGAAAAACTGACTCTTAACTGGCAAATTTTAAGATTTACCCCCCATCTTTACTTTGGCCTGTTAAAGAATTTCGGCTCTCTAAGGCAGCATTATCAGCCAGATCAACCCAACATACCACAGCAAAGCACAACACTGCATTTCAAAGTTATGACTGAACAAGATGAGGCACAGTCAGATCTATATCTCTGTGTATATCAGTGTCTTCTCTGGCCTGGTACACACACACAAAAACATACATCTATTCCAAGTGAAACATGGAGAGAAGAGACAGAGGAATCAGTATCAGTTCTTCCACATACTGGAGGTTGAGTGTATGATTTAACTCAACAGCTTCAGGGTTGTCAGCCTATAAAACCTGCAGTGAAAGAGCCTCGAGATACTAGCCCTGAAAGTATTTCATCAGAGTGGGATTCACTGGAGACTTTTATAGCCTCGTGAGGATCAAAACGCTGTTTAAGAGGCGTTTGGAAAGTATGTGCTTCGATCCAGACATATTGTTAAAGCCCATACTGGTGGAATCCTAAGCAGGTGGAGAAGTGTAAAAACAAAGTCTCCTCCAGCAGGCAAATCAGGCTCTCAGCCAAATGTAAACCACATCTCAAGAGTCAAAGTCGACCTGCCTGAAGCTGCGAACCCGGCAGCCCGGCAACACAAAGCCATCCGTCTGTCACCACAAAGCCGAGAAGGAGTTTACACTGGTAAACTTTCCAGAAAGAGGAGTCAATATGAATCATCCCCTTTCTGTGCTAATGGTCACATTGTGAGGGAACACTGCTGTGGAGACATAAAGGCGACTGTAAACCTTTATGAGGCTCGGAGAAAAGCAAAACAGAGATCTGCTTTCCACAAGACTGTAATGTCTGTTTGCTCTTGAATGCATCAAAATGAATTATCTGTATGTCTTTTTCTTGTGTTGCTTTGTGTCAACATGTTAAATTAAGGCCAACTGGTCAAATACAGAAGCATTAAAGACAAGCAAAAAGTTACTTTAAACACGCTTCAACATTGTAGAGAAAAGTATTTGGTTAGAAATAAAAAACACAAAGACTGGTATGAAGGGGCTGATCAGCTGCAGATGTTTAGTTGCCCATCCCTTCTCAGAAATCCTGCTGAAAGTACGTCCTCACTGGTGCAATAGGGGCTGAAAAAGTGTGTTTTCACAGCTTTGAGACCACACTGAATTTCAGTTTCTGCTTTCATCTTTATAGCTGGAAACAACTCTCCTGTGTGTTGTTTCCTTCACCTGTGTGGCAAGAAGTGAAGGCCGTTAATGTTGTAGTTAATGTTAAACGATGTGACAACAGGACTTGACCCTTCACCCCTCTTGCTACGGGAACAGTGGGAACAAACACGTACACAAAGTAAACCCCGGCCAGGAAGTTCCTACTTTTCTATTTTATGAGAGGAGAGCAGGCCTGGTTTCCCCACAGGGAAGAAGGAAGAGCATAAAGAAGACAGTGTATGAACCGTTTGCCTGGTTTAATGATATGAAGTGTCACTCATCGCATAAATCTACTGTACAGACGACTGCCTGTGTGTCAGTAAAAGCCTGTTGCACAGATACAAAACACAGAGAGGAAGCGAGACAGAGGAAACAGCAAACATGCCGTTATGGAGAAAGCTGTAACTCACAGCGGTGGGAAGCAGTCGGACGGGCTACAGCTGCAACAAGCACGTGGTCAGAAATTTGTATAATAATCACCAAATGCAACGACAGAACCTGTTTGGCAGGGTGAGGGGGGGGATTCTTCAAACTAAAGTCGCACAAGTCCAAGAAAAGACAGGCCCGAGTGTTTCTGTGGTTCTGAACAGTGATCTTGTGATATTTATGGCATTATGGGTCACCTGTAGAGTCACAAGAATATTCCTCTTCAATATTATACTTATCATAGCTTTAAAGCATGTGATTATTGCACAGTTTCTTTTTATGCCCATTACAGGACTGCTACAATTCCTATTACGTGTATGAGAGCAAAGAACAGAGTTATAATTGAATGGAACAGAACTGCATAACCAAGTACAATTGCTTGTATTGTATAATCAACAGTCCAACCCAAAGATATCAAATTTACAAAAGATATACAACAGAGAAAAGTGGCAGATCCTCACATTTTAAAAGCTGGAACCAGAGATCATGAAGGAGGCCAAGAAAGGCCAAAGCATCAAGTCAGAAACTTTGATTCAGATTTAAGCCATTCCATTAACCTTAGACCCCCAGAAGATAACACAATCAGGCTAATTCAAGCCTGGTTTAAATAGTAACGATAACTGCCCCAAGTGCGACTTTTAAAATCACAAGACTTGACATAAAAGCACAGATCACATCAACTCAAAATGTAGGAGATTTACAGCTGTGACGTTCATGGTCTCAGAGCACCACACATCCAACACTAAAATAATGTAAAGAAAAATCAAAAGAACACCAACAAAAATAAAATCAAAGTGAATACTGAAGCAGACATTTTGACATCATAGTTATAGTAGGAAAAGCAATAACATTAATGATGGCTCCGGTCCATTTAAGTGCCCCAGTACAACAAGTATGACGGCGTGTGCAATACCTGGACCCTGAAACTGAAGCAGCTAAATGGAATTCAGCCACCAATCATTTCATTATTTACATACAAAGAGAAATCTCACAGTAGGAAAAGCAAAAGGCATATTGTGGAAAAGCAGTGTGCAGTTAATTAAACCAAAGTGAAGTAATTAGTAAAGTCAAGTTAGCTCAGTCTGTTGGTGATGTCCTCTTCTATTCTTTCAGTCTTTGCTGTTCTTAATACTACAAGTGTTGCTGGAGATTTGACCCTTTAACACTGCTTTCCCTTCATGCAAGTAGTCGTGGTAGTGCCAGAAAACCCCCACTCTACTTCTTCTTCTAATCTTGGCTTTGAGACCTGTGTGAAACTTTTTTTTTTCTTTAAAGGAACTGAGAAAATGTTGATATGACTCAAAGGATTGGTTTCAGGCTTTTAATTTTAACCACAGCTGAGCCCCATAGGTGAGAGTTAAAGCCTGAAAACTGGCTCGGGGCCAGTGGTTAAGATCAATTTTAATCTGCCATGTAGTTAGCCATAGTAACACATACAGACTGTAGTAAACCAAGTATCTGGAACAGGGGCTTTCCTGTGAACCATGTGATTGGAATAATCCAGAATTTCCCTGATGTTTGGTTCAACAGATCTAGTTAACTCTTTACTCCTAACACCCCCATTGGACACACCCCCTTGTTTACCTGCCTGCTGGCTCTTTGTGGTCTTTCCTGTGTTGTCCCTGTTGTTTCTATTGTTGTTGTTTACTTGTTAAACTGGCTTCTCCAGTGTTGTCATTGTTTACCTGTGGTCCTGTCTATAGGCTACCAGCTGTGTGGCCTCTCCTTTGCTTGTTATTTTTTGCTGTGTTATAGTTGTTTTTATTTACCTGTGATCCTGCCTGTCGGCTCTCCGTGGCCTCTCCTCCTCTGCAGGAGGAAGAAGTCGTTGCTCCTCTCGATCACCCAGAGCTTCAGAGCGTTTTTCAGCAGAACTTCCTCCGGGTTCAGCCACATTTCTTCCAGCAGGGAGGGACCGGAGGAAGCCCTCCGCCGTCTCGGTCTTTGCAGCGGCGGTATATAAAGTTGTCTCCGCCTGTCCTCCGGCTCGGCCCGATCGATCCTACAGCGCCGGGTTTTCGGGTTTCTCCATGATTATCCTGCGCTCCCAACAGCTGCAGGCTTCAGACTTCCTCGCCTCGCGTCTGCTCCGTCCCTCACGCCCGATTTACAGCAGCTGTAAGCTACACACCAGCCAAAGATCGTCAATTTGAGAGGATGGCTCACTCTGTAGTTGAATCGGGTCTCCGCATTTTTACTGAGTGAAGATGATTTTTTTTAATGAATAAAATATAAAGTTACATGAAGATCTTATAATGTACCAACATTTTTTGATTTTTTTTTTAAATAGTTGTCGATCTCAGAATCACGAATGATCACAATGAAAGCATGTTTTTTAAATTATTTTTTTATTTTGGCACAGAAAGCTCTCTGTAATTATCT
Source organism: Macquaria ambigua (assembly GCA_008360985.2). Classification (NCBI taxonomy): domain Eukaryota; kingdom Metazoa; phylum Chordata; class Actinopteri; order Centrarchiformes; family Percichthyidae; genus Macquaria; species Macquaria ambigua. The sequence continues at coordinate 165,804 of VMKM01000386.1, read as the reverse complement.
GATGATAAATATAAAAGAATATAAAAATAACATTAAATATGTTTCCTCAACAGACTATCAGGTATCTTCCATTTGGCACTTTGATATTTGTTTCACTTAATTCATTCGGTTAATTGGTTCATCGGTTAATTCAGTTAATAAATAATTACCTGTATTTAGCTTTGCATATTTAGTTTTCTTTTTGTCTTTGTGGAACAAGAACACAACTCCTACTTATATTTTCACTATTTATAAAAGAAATAAAGTTAAAAAAATAAACACAAACTGAATGTGAAAAGGTCCTAAAGTATAACTAAAGCCCCAAATTAACTACAGCTCATTATGATCATACCTAACTGGGAGGAATGGTAAAACTTAGAAGTGTACATGTTAAAATTATTGGAATACCTACACCCAAGACTAATTTCTGTATGAATTTAAAGTAAAAGAAAATAAAAGAATAGGTTTTGAAATGACCCCCAGTGGTCATATAAAAAGATTCAAAAGATGCTACGCTCACATAAAAACTATACAAATTGGGGCTTTAACAATAAATCATAATACCCACACATACTCTGATAAACATTTCTCATTTTTCAGGCGTACAATGTATCTTCATTTTCTACTGTGCTACCAAAATTTGAGATTTTCAGTACAGCTCTTCTGTGTTGTTTTGATCATATAAAGTGTGTTATTATTATATATATATTGAAAAAGTTCAATGGATTTTGTTGCCACAGTTTTGTTGGCATTTAGCAAAGGAGAATGGCTTCACTAGATTGTAAATCCTTCAGTTTAAGCATCTACAAATCATTCTGCCATTTTTAAACTAGTTTTAGTTTAGTTCAGTTTAGTTTTAGTCATATTAGGCTCCAACGTTTTAGCCAAGCTGTAAAAATAAAATAAGTATATTATGTTGTTGAATAATAATAATAATAATAATAATAATAGCAAGCTATAGCATAGAGTAACTTAAAAAAATAAAGCCCAAAATAATTAATAAGCCAAGAAAGTAAAGTTGACAAAACTACCTTAAGATTAAATCCAGAGGCAGCTCATGCAGAAATGAGGTCAGTCATTTTGTTTTGTAAATAATTATGAACTAAAACATGATATACTGATTGTAAAATAACTACAACGACCACAGAGCAAACTTTCTCCCATGTAAAAGCAAAATGCATTGACGATGTTTGTGGTTGCTGAAAAAAAGGGACAGAGTGGGAGCTCTTTGTTGAATTGTCTCCTCTTACGCATTTCAACTTTCCCTTCCGCCAGTTCCGGCAGAGAGTCACTGGACCTCCTGTGATTGGCCGTTCAGGTGACACAGTGTTCAGGTGCTCAGTACGATTATTAGCACACAAAGGCTTATTGTATTAATTCAGTCATTCATCATTAGAAAAAGAAAATGCCTGAAGTCGTTTTCTGCGGGTTGGCTGTTTGATTCCATTTCTCTTGACAACTGAATGGCAAATTAAACAATATATAATAATTACTTGCATTTTACTTTTAAGGCCCTTAGTTGATGTATAATATCCAGAGGGAATCATGTGCTAATGAGTGCAGAATATCATCAGATTAGATCTGTTGAAACCACATGACCCGAGGGGGAAACCTGCAAAGATTAATACAGCAAAGAAAGAAAACATGACACAGCTGATTGTCAATTCTAATAGTCAGCATTAATGATAGACCAATATGGGTCTAACATAATTACTGATACAAAAATCAATACATTTACAGTTACCTCTTAAAGAGAGGAAAGGCAATCTTTGAAAATAAAATGAGCTCTTGTGCTGTGATAAAAGAACAATTCTTACACAAATTAAAATAAATCCCTAATTGTTCTGTCAGAATTTTATGACCGAAACATAAATAGTTTTATGTTCTGTAAACGCAAGCAGAACACACATGGGGGTTGAGGACATGAATCACATAAACAGATTTCAAACCCCCTCTAGTGCATCCGCTGGATCACATGCTTTATCCATGGATCAGTCATCACTATGACATGAGGCAATAGTTTGCATGGCTGGATTAACTCATTAGGGGACACCAGGCCAAAAGATTTGCTGTTGGGCCTACCCCCATACATACACACTGCCTGCTCTCTGTGCATTATGTATATTGGCATCTCAAAGTTCCCATCAAGTACAGTACACATCAGACTATGCATTACAGCTTCATTATTTTGCCAAAAAACTAACCACCAGTACTCCTGCTGACATAACACTACCTGGCCCCAGCCACTGTCACTTACTTTGTGATAATTTACCATTAATGAAACTACCAAAAAAATTTGCCATGCAGTGAAACTGGGGGTTCTGGTACCTTGGGGCCAGTCCATCCTTGATAGGGCCAGACCAGCTATAAATATCACCAAATATTAATTTGATCACAGAGTGATCAGACCTGTGTAAAGTATAATAAGTAAGAACAGGAAGAAGAAAAAGAGGAAGTTAAACAAGAAAAACTGGTAGGAGCTTAAATTAGATAAAAACATCTCTATGTGATGTGACACCATTTTGAGATGAAGACAGTCCTGTTAGCTTCACTTCAATAATAAGTTCAATAAGTCCTGCCTCAAAATCCCGACTTTAAGTAAATAATATGCCATCCACTTCAGTCTTTTGTTGTGTGTGTTTAATGTGTCATTTAGGCCTACCTTTTTCTTTACATGAGTTGTTGATAAGTTGTTAATTTATGTAACGTACTGTAAGTACTGCACTGCAATTTTGTTATTTTACTTGAGCATTTGCATTGTGTCATACTTTATAAGCCATAATTTTACATTTCAGGAGTAAATATTGTACTTTTTACTCCATTAGATTTATGTGACTGTTGTTCTCCAGTGTATTCATGCACAAAACATGATCTCATAAAGAAATTATCATTTAGTACAGTTTATACTATTCAGCATTTAATGGAGTTTGCCCAGTTACAGAAACACTCTGAAAAGGACATTTATTTATAAAGTAATGATAAGAACTGGTATATTTCCAATTCCAATGTCATTTTAAAAGGGGAATGCCTTACAAATGGTATGTGTGTGTGCGTGTGTGTGAGCAACAGCAGCTGTTTGGTTTCACTCTCGGCAGCCACAAATGGAATGCTCCGCTCCTACTCCTTATATGGTCATTTTGAGCCTCAAGAGGAAGTTGGTGTCACTTTTATTATTGTCCCACCCGTAAAGCATCAGTTCCTCGTCTTTTTAAACAGGAATTACCGAGCTGTAGCAGTATATAAAAAAAAAGAAAAAATATTGTCTGCGTTTGACTTAAGATTTAATTGGTTAAACTGGTTTTATTATAACCCTAAACGTATTGTATGCTTATTTAAAATAGTCATAGGTTTTTGTTTCCTGCCGGAACCGGTCCGTCTACGGTCCTTCTGTTTCCGTGTCTGGAAGGAGAGCAGTAGTGTGATTTCAGAGGAGTGTTTTATCTGTCAAAATGCAGGTTGGTTAAGCTTTATTGGACTTTTAAGCGCTGTGGTTTAACATTGGTGAATGAGAAGATTTAGCATCGATTGATGTCGGCGTATTGTGTTGAAATAATTACAAAACATATTTTTGAGACTTAGCTAGCTAGCAGTGTAGCTGGGCGTTTCTACAGTTTAAATGCTAGCTTTACCATAAGCTAGCTAGCTAAGTGCTTAACGCCTCAAACCAGCCAAAGAGTCACCGAGAAAGACATGCTGACATTAAATTAGCTGGTAGTAGAGCTGAAACGATGTGTGATATATCGATTAGTTGGTAGACAGAAATTTAACTGATGACAATTTTGATCATTTCAAACATTTGGTAGTAATAGGAAACGGAAATAATCAAAGTTGTATAGTCATCGTTTAATTGTCAGTCTACAAAATGTAAAATCAAAAACAGGAAACAGCTGAAACTACTTATTTTTCTGAGCAGTAGTCCAAAACCCATCTACAAGCATATGAAATGGAAAGAAAAGCTGAAAATCCTCACATTTAAGTGCCTGAATCCAGTAGTTTCTTTCTGTTTTTACTTTTTAGCTAAATGTTTTGTCATCAAGTACTCTTTTGTCACCTCGGCAGTACAATAATTGGTTACAACAATACGTTGTACAGGAAGACTTTCATCTACAGTATTTGCAAATTTGTAGTTAAAAAATGAGGAAAATGCAGTTTTTAGAAGCTCATGTTGTCAGTTCAGGTCTCAGGCTGAATCATGCCTACAGTACATTACCCACATTTCAGGTGAGGCACATGTCCCTCAGCAGGTTTAGACACATCTGCATGTTTACTTTTTCTGCGTGCACATGCTTGTCTTAAACCATAGCTCAGCCTCAATCCCAGTTTAGTAAAGCAAAATGTATGTGTTAGACAGATTTGGTAAACTTGTGGAGGGAATTCGTTTGCACAAAGATTGAAAAATTGAACCCTGAACTTGGTAATTTCTAACAGATTTCAGTTTGAGAGAAGAAACCCAGAGTACAGTACAGAGAACAGTACATGTATATATGCTTTGTTTTCTCCCCAGGACCCCAACGAAGACACAGAGTGGAATGATATCCTGAGGAAGAAAGGAATTCTTCCTCCGAAAGAGGTACCTAAAGATGATGAAGAGGAGGAGCTGGCACTCCAACAGCAGTCTGTCGGTAAGAGAGAGAGTTTGCGATAAATATCAGTATTTCTTTGGGGCTTAATGTGGGAGATATGTGTTTCCACCTCACAAAACATGGCTGAAAGTGTCACCCAAATCAATGTACCTTTCAATTTTGGTTTTATTTGCAGGAAAATCATGTAAACTATATCAAATATGATATTTCTGAAAGAGAAGAAACATGCAATCAGCTGCTGTGACTGATGTTGTTTCTCTGAACAGTTAAAACCTATGAGAGCATGACACTGGATGAACTGGATGAGAATGAAGATGAGTTCGGTGAAGACGATGAGGCTGCCATTGAGATGTACAGGTGAGTGGAGATTATGCAGGTAGGGGTCTGGTTTACTGAGCAACTCCTGGTCATGTGCATTGCACTGTTACTCTTTGTGAAGGGCTTCCAAAAAAAGTACATTTGTCCTAAAGGCCACCACAGGGGCTAGTAAATCCATCAGCAAGCTACCTTTTAAATGATGGCTTGATACCATTAGAGTAGAATGCTGGAAGTAAAAATGGCAGCATTTGGCTGTTGGGTAGGCTTATGCTCAGCCCAAGATTGTTTCAAGGAAAAAAACAAAGCCAGAAAAATTACTATTCATTGTTATTAGATAAAACAGAGTTTCAACATAGAGTCCAGCTTGTCAGTTGTGTTGATGGACCTGTTTGTCATTTCAACATTTGTTTAGTATTCAATCTTGGCCTGATCTCTAATAGTTTAGTTTAAAAAAATGTATTATTTTCTCTTAGTTGAAATTATCTCTCATAATCATATATGCACACTCAGTTACCAGTACTGAAGCAGCATGTTGGTACAACTAATTAGGACATTACTGTTAGAATTTTGAATAAATTTAAGACATGTATAATATCTAGTTTTTGAAATATTGATTAAGGGAATTTCCTGGTCACAAAATATCTTAAGATCACATAAATCTATAAACCTCTGACAAGCTCTCACAGCAGAATGAGACTTCTGTAATATGAGTCTGACTGAGACACATTCACTCTGACTGTACACTAATATGAGATGCGTCTCCTTGCAGACAGAAGCGTCTTGCAGAGTGGAAAGCGACTCAGATGAAGAATGTGTTCGGGGAGCTGGGGGAAATCTCAGGGCAGGACTACATCAAGGAGGTCAACAAGGCCGGAGACGGCATATGGGTGGTGCTGCACCTCTACAAACAGGGGTAGGTCATCCAACAAAATAGAGTAGTCTCCCCATTCTGACCATTGGCTCTCTACTCTACTGACACTTTCCCAGCAGAGAGTGCAGCACTAACTTTAGTTTTCTCCCTGTTGATCTTCTTTCCCAGCATCCCTCTGTGTAGCCTCATCAACCAGCACCTGAGCATGTTGGCCAGGAAGTTCCCTCAGACCAAGTTCCTCAAGTCCATCTCCACCACCTGCATCCCCAACTACCCCGACCGCAACCTGCCCACCATCTTTGTGTATATGGAGGGGGAGATGAAGGCCCAGTTCATCGGGCCGCTGGTCTTTGGGGGCATGAACCTCAAAGTTGAAGGTAGGAGGACTTTGAACACGCACTTAAATCTTCAGGACCAGTGGGGTGTATGTAAAGTAATGCTGGTTTGACCATAAAAATGTGAAGAATTGTTGAATCCCACTATTTTTTTTAGATTCGGTATCTCAGCAGATTGACATGTTTATAATAGTCAATTTAAAAAGAAATGTTTTATATTTTCTGGCATTTGATCTCAATTTAGTGTTTTCAAAAATATGTATTTGTTTTGTCACATTTTAATCTTTTTTTAAAATGCAGTTTTAGTCAGTTTGGACAAAGACAATTTTTATCTATGCATTCTCAGATTTTGACAAGTTATACATGAACTATTTTATTGAATCTTTACAGTGACCTTTCATTTAACACACTTAACACTTGGTTTATTATGGCATAATGGATCATTTCCCACTCAGTTACCAGTTTATTAGATACACATAGCGAAAACTAATGCATCAGCCAGGCAATAATTCTACCTTGTATGAAGGTTCAAATGTTCAGTTTTTTGTTGAAAGGTGTTGATTTTGGAAGCTGTAGTGTGTAGTTGAACTGCATTTACATTATTGATATTTTACTGCCAGTTTAACAGTCACATCCTGTACATTTCATCATATTTTATGAGTGACGTGTTTGTTATGTGTCCTGTCTGTCCCACCCAGAGCTGGAGTGGAGGTTATCGGAGAGCGGGGCGGTGAAGACAGACCTGGAGGAGAACCCCAAGAAGCAAATCGAAGACAAGCTAATGTCATCGATTAGATGTTCGCTTCCTTCACGAAAGGACAGTGACTCTGAGGACGAGGACTATTAGGAAAAAAAAACGCCTGTCACTCCAAAGGACCTTAAAACATCTGATGATGGTTTGAGCAGGGACAGAGAAGGGACAGCATCTCCTTTATCAGCATATACATTTCATGTTTTGACCATGTAGATGGCGCTCTTATACAGGGATCAATCCCGCTCAGGGGCACTTGAACAGGACACTTGGCTGGACAGAATCAAACCTACGAGCTTGTTGTAGAACGAGCCAGCCTCCTGTACTTCTCTGTGGGAAAGTGGGGAAAACAGCACAACAATCACTCTTTTGTAATTTCAATAAACATCCAACTCCATCACCTGAATCCTTACAAAAGCATCAAAGACAAATTGTAACTTTTTTATTACGTTTCATGATTAATTGTCACAAAATGTACATGTACATTTAAATCTGTTAAATTAAATGTGAGTTCACCTCTTTGCCACAATAATCGGTGCCAGTTTTTTTCCCTAAGTTCTCATTTTTTTTGGAGTCTGTGTCACTGTTGATTATAAAGAACTTTCTTAAGAAATTATTTGTGTTTTGTTTGTATTTTGTGGTGGTGACACCCATGTCCTGTGTAACAGTGCAACATGCCATATTTGTGCTTGGGAACAGTTCACATTCACTCACACCGATTGACATTTGGAAGCAGGAAGACACATGGCAGCCGTGGCAGTGCAGTTCTATTTTTTCCCCATCTGTACAATGATTTATTTTCTGTTAACAAAAAGTCACGTTTCTGTCTGGAGGGACATGTCAGAGATGCTGTGCGTCGCTCCACCAGTCGATGTTAGGTGTCAGAGGTGTTCAGAGGCTGCCTGCGGCTCTTCTTCTGTTAATCCTGATTTCCTTTTTTCTTTTTTGTTTTTGTAGATTTTTCTTCTACAACATCACCTCCGGCAGACCTCGAATCTTCTGTTTCATTAGGAAGAATGAGAAAAGTCAGTGTCAGCAGGAAATCGAACCTGAACAGTGATGTAATTTAATGTGATTTACTCTCTTAATCACTGGTTCACTACTTCCTAGCTCCACGAAGCTTCCTGGAAAGGTTGACTTTTTATAGACAAAGAGAAATGGTGAAAGTTCTTTGAGTTTGTTGTTCCTCACTGATGTTGAAAGGTGATGAATTTCCTGTCTAAAGAACGTATATTATATTTGAATATAAATGATGAATGAAATTGTTTATTGTGCATGTTTAATTTCCTGGATAGAGACCTGATACTTTATGATAGAAAAGTTGTGTTTGCGTCTTTACTACAAAGAGCTCTGAGCTTTACTGTCTTAGTTTTTACTGATGTCCAATGCTAGTGTCTTTATAAGGTGAATATTAACTGTTAACATAAATAAAGATCGATTTCTTTAACCGGACACATGTAGAGAAGGGGTGACGGTAGTTTTTTCTGCCCTCCATATTGTCTGCAGGTCTGCGTTTCAGGTTGTATACGGTCCCACAGAACCTCTTACAACTTTCAGCCAGGTAGGGCGAACTGTATGTAGCCTGAGAGGCAAAACCCAGGGGAGAAAAGTTTTTAATTGAATGAAGCGTGTAAACTTGTAAAATTCAATTTTCTAGTTCGAAATTCTGCCTTAGTGGCAGGTGTCTTTGGTTTGAGATAGAGCCATTACTTTTTCAGTGTTTATGGTTTTGGCACACCTCTTTTTTTGTGGACAGTAGCTTACTGCCCTGTTTTTAAATCATTTTTCTTTCCCTGGCTGGTCACTGCCTTGTTTCATCCTCATACATCCTCGCATACAGCTGACAGTTAAAGAACAGTATATATTAATAGGTTTTCTTACCAAAAGTACCACCTTCTTCTTTCTCCTCTGGGAAAGCTTGGGGGAAAGTCGCATTAAAGGATGAACCGAGTTAGACTGGAAAGAGGAAAGAGGAGGGTTCATTTAGAGAGGAATCAGAGCAGAGATTAAATCATTGGTGACCCACTGTTTTATATTGAAACTGTATCTGACATGGCTTAAAAAAAAAACTAAAAAAGTCTATTTTAATGCTGTGTTCAGACCTATAATATCAAACGTGACCGTCTGCATCAGTATGAGCCTTGTAACAATTTATAGAAATGCAAAATACAACAATGAGATTATAATCCATCAATGTGATTATATTAGGTCCAATGCTAATGAGGTCCTTGGACTTATTTTGTGTCCAGTAAAATCCTGTAAGTCCAAGGAATCAGACAAGTGAATGACAAACTTTGGTCTGAAATGTGTCCATAGCAGAGAGTATATAAACTCTTAGTAAAATCAGATTTATGCTCATATGTGTAACCTTGTTTATTTAGTCTTGATCAGATATTTCCTAAATCCTAATTTTGCCAGTTTTAGACCATTTTATTTAGGCAAAGTTGTTGTATGTGTTTAGACAGCATTTAACATTTGAAAGCTTTCACTTCTTTGTTCATATTTGTCAAAGTAAAAAGTATCCAAAAATATATATACTGCTATATAAATAGTAGTGAAACCCAGATAATGTATTGGCAGTGGTATTGAAAATGTTCCAACAATACTCAGCCTATAAAAACACTTACAGAAGTGGAAAGTATTTGAATTTTCACAATGGTATTGAAGTGTCAACTCTCAGAGTGAACCAACAGCACTCCAAACAGAATTGTTGCAACTCTGACTAACTGCCAACACTTGTTGTTTGACCTGATCCACAACTTCAAACAGGAAATATAATCTGTCCTAGGTTAGTTTTCCATCTTCAGAGACTTGATCTCTTCAGTGCACTTTGGTCATCATTGTTCACTTCAGCATTTAAAAAAAACCTTTTGTAAATTAGCCTGTAAGCTTCCAGCAGATGTTTCATGTTAACGTTTTCCACATCTGTTGCTGTTTAAAATGACCATAAGTGATGCAACAACTGGAATCAGTGACATTAAAGGACATTTTGAGACATAATGAATCAGAAAGATGACACCACCAGTGGTCTGTCTGTTCCTCTGCTCACCTCATGCTGTACAGCTCCGACAGAGTTGCGTGCTTTAGAGTAATGAAACAGGAACTGAAAAAAAGGAGAAATTCAGAAGGTCAGTGAGCTGCTGCTGAACAAAATAAAATCGGAAATGAAAATAAATAAATAAACAGAACTGAGGTCAAAAACTTACTCTTTTGAAAACATTCTGGACTTGCTCCTGTGGGGAAACACAATTTCAGATTAATAACAGAACCAACTATAGTTTGGATATTCCTGACGGTTGCATTGCAGCCACTCTCACCATACTTTCACTGTCACATAAATGTTATTTTTAACATTCATTCTTGTCACATGGAGTACAGTGGAGGGACACAACAGCAGTAACTCCTGTAAAATCTAAATTTACTGCAATGCAACAACCAATAAATCTTTTCTATAAGAAGCAAATAAGAAGCCAGTCGCTGGTGACACTTTGTCATAGACAAGTTGATTCAACTCGGTCATTTCTGAATAGTGGTTTTGTGTTATATCATATTCCTGCTGTTTGGTCCATCACCTGCACACTAAGTTCTGTCCAAACTGGCCTGAATATCCAAACAGACTCATGTTTTTCACATTGATGAGCACATAGTCATTCTTCCCTCTCTCTTCCTACAGACACACATACATGTCTTATTCTCTTCATCGCAGAGTTTCTATTTTATCTGACGTTTGTGACCAGTTCATTTTTGTTGTTTAGATTTTCTCCCCCTTTTCTCATTTTGTATGGTTGTAAAAACAACTTTCTAGCGCTTTGGTAGCCGAATGGTTACAGCGTATGCCATTTAACTGTAACGTTGCCAGTTTGACTCCAGCTGGCGACCTTTGTTGCATGTCATGCCCCTCTCTCTGCCCCCATTTCCTGTCTGCCTCTTCACCTCACTCTGTCCAATAAAGGCAGAAAAGGTCCCCAAAAATGTCTTTAAAAAATCAAACTTTCTCCTTTTTGTCATTGCTTATGCTTCTAACATTGAAAACAGTTAAATACTTACTTAGTTTGTTAGATATTTAAGATATTTTAAGATGATGGACTAAGATTTCTGCAGGTAAGTATTCGTTTGGATGTCTGGAGGCTGATGATTCTCAGTGGAGAACTTAAAATTACACAGATAAAAGTTCTGTTAAACTGTGTTGAAGTTCATGATATCAGTACCTGAGATGGCTGCTACAGGGACAAAACACGCAGGTCATTATTTTTAAAGTAGCCCCAGTTTTTCCAGTCTTGTTACCGACAGCTTTGCACATACCATCACTGCTCTTTCTGCCAGCATATATCACTGTGCCACACTGTCTGTCTGTCTCTCCCGCTCAGTCTCTCAGCTGTTTTTCTCACTTGCTCGCTACCTCCCTCTTCGAAAAAACAACCCATATTTTATGTTAGCTATTGCACAGAAATCACAAGCCATTTAATTTACAAAAAGCTGCAGCGTAATATTGTCATGATCATTTAGGGAAAACGTAGCCTATAGTCCCCTAACCCCTCAATAGCGCCACCTATGCCTGTGATGTAGATGGAGGGATGGCTTCTTAACAAACCCCCATTAAATAAATCTAGAATCAGTTCTTTATAACCAAACCTCGTAAAGAGCCCCCCACCTGCCTTAAAAGTGTTCTGTTTAACACTATATCGTTAGCACATAATCATCACATTAATTGCAGTAAACAAACCAGACCATCAGTGAGCAGACAGTTAGCAGCGGGGCTCATGGGAAATGTGGTACTCCATTTTTTGAAACTTGAATTTTAACAGTATAACGCTGAGGGAGAACAATCATCTCCATGCACCATGGTCTTGTGTTTACAGTAATTAAATCAAGATGTCACAGTTAATTTAGACAGTGATATATAGTGTATAGTTATATATAATATTATGTACCTTTAAAGTGGCTATAAAGTGTTTTTGGTGTTTACTTTTCACCTACCTCGTTCTGGTCTCTCCACAAAACATCACTCAAATCACCACTTTGGATGCCTCGCACCTGCAGACAAACAACACACTTCATTCATTATCATTTAATAATCCACAATCAATGCAACACAATATCTCACTCTCAACACTGACCACTGCAGTTTTCCAGGAAAAAAAACTTGGACTGAATGCATGTGCAGATCAGTGTGATCCATGGACTTTCTTTTGCATATTGGGCACATTGAAGGCGTTGGTTAGCCACTGACTTAGGCAGAAATACTTCTATTAATATCTGATGGAGAGACGAACAAAACCTCTTGATTGATGATTAAAGTGACTGATTAATTGAGGACTTTACAACCACCACACCTCTTTTGACTGCCCTTCTATTTTATTACAACCTTAATATTGACAGTCTTTTCTTTACTCACAACCTGAAAATCATTTATTATTAATTGGCTCAAACATCACACGTAGAAATTGGAAGAAAGAGGGAGATTTAGTAAACAAACATGCATGTAGTTGTCAGAAAGTTTTAATGAATGTTATAAGTGAAAAGATAATTCCCTACCTTTCTTAACGCTATCCCGTCTTCCCACTGATCGAAAGGACTGGCATCTGAGTGAAGAGCAAAGAGGTCATACTGGAAACATTGTTTATACCAGGGCAGCATCTCACTTCTTTTTTTATACAAACATTATTGCCATCACGATAATAAATACATTAGGACAAATCACTGTGACATTATATAATAATACTATAACAATTCTGTAGGAGTCCAAGTGTGTTTGAGGTCCACAAAAGCAACTTTAAAGTGGTTTCATTGTACTTAATTGTATTTTTATGTGCTGTAATTATAATCTCATGAGAACTGAGAGTATATATTTGGTGCAATACTAAATGTATAGTGACTTTATGATGCAGCCTATTTGCATAAGCAGCTAGGCCAGTAGCTGCTTATGCTAAACAAGTGGACATAAAAAATTCTGCAAAAAGTGTTTGTAACTCTACACTATTATAAATATATTAAATCCAAACTGAATCATGACCTACAGTATCTTGAGATAATGTTGTGCTTTTCAGAGAATCCCTCGATTTTAAACCTTAAAGCGTGACTTTACACCAGCTGAGAATCTTGTTTCGGCTGACCTCCAGTGGCTGAAGTTTTTGCCTTGGTGCAGTGATGCTGACGTGTACTCAGGATGTGTTTAGTACATCATGACATCACTGCTGCTGTGGGTGTGGTTAATGTGACAGAGCACAAACTTTCAACTAGTAGAGGTCAGTGAAATGATGCTTTTCAGCCAGGTAACTAAATACATTTACTCAAGTTGTGTGCTTCAGTATAATTTTGATATAATTGTTCTATACTTCTTTATTTTATTTCAGAGGGAAATATCATACTTCCTACTCGATTTGATAGCTATAGTTACTGGTTATTTTGTAGATTCAGATTTTACGTACAAAATAAATGATCACGTTAAAAAATCCAGTGCATCTTCAGATATAAACTACTAAAAATAGTTAAAATGAGCTCCACTTTGACCAACTACAACATGAAAATGCTGATTACACATTAATGTATATAATAATATTACAATCTGGAAGGAGCCATTTTATATAATGAGTACTTTTACTTTTAAATCTTTAAGTACATTTTGCTTCTAATACTTCTGTACTTTTACTTAGTAAAAGTAAAACTTTGAATAGAGGACTTTTACTTGTAACTGAGTATATTTGACTTTACGTATTTCTACTTTTAAAGGTTTTGTAAAGGATTATAAAGGATTTAAAAACTTCTTCTGCCACTGCATTTCTTTAATAAGGCATAATTTATAAAAGGTTTATATGTTGAAATTGTAATTGAATAATTTTTAAATGTTTTACAGGCCAGTAATGAGCCATTACTAAGGACAACGTATTGTCCTGTTGCTCTTTAATTCATCATGAAGACCCCTCCAATGGACAGTTATATCGTTTATCCTCTGAAAACAAACTGCAGAGCATCCAGACTCAAATTAATTTTTAAATAACTTATTAAAATTGACATCTGCAGACTTGATGGGTTACTGTAAAATGGGGAACCCGTGACCTTTTGTTAATGACATGTAACAGCTGACCTGGAGGCATATTAGAAAGTCATTAATAAAGAATAATTAATGAGTTTCTTACTTTATAATTTGTGATCATACCTGAAATTCTAGTGCTGTATGGCAAGTATGGTATTGTTTATTTGAATAGCACCTTTCAGCCACAGACTCAACTTTACATAATATCGTAATTTTGGTCCAGATACTCTGCAGCTCACTTCCAGTAAGTAAGTGTTCAAAGCAGAGGGGTCTTTCTTTCTTTCTTTCTGAATTAAAGAGGGAGCTGAAACAACACACCAATTTACTGTTTCCCTGAAGAACATAACCAGTTTCTCACAACCTGGCAACCCAAACGTTCTCCTTATTAATGGCTTATTACTGATCTATAAAGTAATACATTATTTCATAACAATTAAAAAAAGACATTAGTTAGAAACTATAAACCACATATAAAAGTAAAGTATGCCTTAGTAGACTGTGGTACCATTTACTCTTTAAAAACCCTTAAGATTAAGTTGAAATGTGGTTGGAAATTTTAAGGGGTAAGACAAATAAATCAGATCCTCGTTAAACCAGTGGCAACCCCTAGTTCATGCTCATGATTCTCAGCATACTTTCACATTTGTTTTACTTAAACTTGACTATTTTTTGTATAATGAGCTGTAATATTGCACCTTTTATGTATCCCATGATTAACCTACTAGATGTTTTTTAAGAAAGAATAAATCCGAGCCAAAAACAAGGAGAGAAAATCTACATTAAAAGTCCAATTAGTAATTTTTGACCACGTGATTTACATTCATATATATAATACCGAGAATTTGTTTCTCTCAAAAAAAGAAAGTTTAAAAAAAAAAATGAAAATGTTTGTTTGCTATTTGCATTTCCAATAATTACTGACATAAACAAACCATTCATTTTTAGGATAATAAACATTAATTTAGATGTAGTTAGGTTTATTCTTGTTTTTAAAAGACCTGCCAATCAGTTTAAAAACTATCACCCACCTGTGGCGCTCCAAGATCCAAGAAACCAGAATAAACACAAAAGAAAAAGTTGTCGCACATTTGGCAGCGTCATGTCTCTGTGTTTCCTCTCTCCTCTTCCTCTCTTAATTCCTCTCCTTGCTGGGTTAGGTTCGGTTGGGTTCGGTTGGGTTCGGGTCCCCTCGTTGGTCTCGTTGGTCCCCAGCAGCTGCGCGGTCTGAACACCGTGCCCTCGGCCTGCAGCAGTTTAAAAGCACACAACCTGACAGGCATCCCCACATACGCAGAGGTGACCAATCACACCGACCCAGTCATCAGCAGCGCACCCTGCTTGCGCAAATCCAACGCACCCTCCACCCCCATCTCCCCATCTCTCTCTCTCTCTCTCTCTCTCTCTCTCACACACACACACACACACACACACACACATTTCTTTCTGGGAATAACACAGTACTGGGAATACTGGGCGTTTTTTTTAACACAGCTGATGCAACTTGGCTGCGTCATGTTGTTAATATAGATAATATGACTGGAAATGGATGATAACCCTGAGGAAAAGCAACTAATGAACTGCATTAAAGGGAGAGGAATGGTTGAATAGAGACTCCTACAGTTACGTCTTTACTATAAGGATTATATCTCATTTTTGAAAACAGGTTACAGTGTCATATTTGTGAAGCTCAGTGCAAATTGGTCCTCATCTATAAGGAAAGATGGCCATACCAACCTGAATTGCGCACATATTGTCTCATTAAAAAACAAAACAAAAAAAAACAACATATATAGAGCCTTATGTGAAGCAGAAATTGACCAGGTCAAAGGTCAAATATCTGCACAGTAACATTCAGGTACACTACTATTAGCTAGAGAAGAGAAAAGGCTTTGTTGTGTGATTCAGGTGAGAAGATGAGGTCCATTTTGCTGCGGTTTTATTGCTCATTATATTAAGATGTAAGGGCTGTGCTTATTAGTAAAATGTCCCTCATCTTTGCTGACTTTCTGGTGGACAACAATAAAAGACTTGAGCTGTGTTTTAGGGAGGGAGCTGCTTTGTTGGTGGATTTTCTTTGTAGAGAGTAGGAGAAAAGAGAAAGGTTTTGTTTGTGATGTTAGACTGTGTTTAAGAAGTCGTTTTAAGTCCTTTTCTGACAAATGTTTCACTACTGCAATGGTATTTTTGTTGTCTTGTGCATGTGGGCTGCGCACTTGTATACGGATGACACAAACAAACTACTGCTAGTAATACTCCTACTACCACAGAGAGATAATAGCTTTCATTAATTCACTATAAGAATAATAAAGAAGATGAGTCACTGTTGGTAGTAGTGACTCAGGCAAAAAGGTTTTATAGGAATCTATTCACTCTGCCCTCCATGATGACTGCATATGATTGATGCCGACGTGTAATAGCAAAGCAAAGAAGATGCCATTTTTATAGTATGAAACATGTAAGCCCCCATGTGCTCTAGTGGATTTTTGTTAACTCTGATATATGTTAGTCAACATATGTGAATTGTCATGTCATCTGCATGGTCCAGACATTGAGGCTGGCACATTTACTGTGCTGGGACTTGCTGTCTACGTGACGACATCAGCTTCAGGGATCTGCCTGAAAGGCCTCTTTACTCATCTACAACGTGAGTGTCCACAATCAGGCACTTAGTTTGCCACACCGTGGTCAATGATGAAACGTCTGGCCACATCTCTGAGCAGCCGCCTCAGCAATCGAGTTTAACCAAGCCTACTTACTGGGCCTCGTGTGGACTAATTAAAGAGATGAAACTAAAGATACGCTACATGTGCTTTTTGTTGCCTCCTGTCTTCCCCCCCCCCCAAAGTTCTAGCATTAACCTTGATCCGAAACCTGATCCACCATTTTATTTAACTAATCAGGTGACAGACCTGTTGTCAGCTTGTGCTCTGATGTGGACACTGTATGTTGTTGTGTTCGGGGATTAACTGCTCAGATCAGACTGGAGACAGCTCTGCATTTAACCATACTGGCGCTCACATTCAACCAGGGAATCGCATTTACCCTGACACTTGATTTTGCACCATGATCTGACCTTTCCAAGAGGACTAAAGGTAACTCACAATTTGTCTTTATGTCAGACATAAATATCACCTCATCTGTGGTCCACTATCACAGACTTTCTGTGTCCTTTTTAATCCATCAAAAGGCTGTAAAACACTGTAGAATACTATAAATGCACTTTTGCTGTAGGAGAGCAGTGTTAAAGCTCTACTAATCAACAATGATTCAAGTAATTACATGTAATGTGAAAGTGGACACTCGGAGTGGTGACGCTACAGAGAATTCACCTAACTCTGCAGCTCTGCCTTGTTTTTTAGCCTCCTTTAGCTCATTGTTTTGGCTTTACGGCACATTAACTGTACAGTTGAGTCTCACTGCTCTCTCATCAACCAGCAGCAAACAAACTCTGATTTACCCACATGTACATACACAACCTGCCCACAACCAAACAACAGACAGCAGGCTGGGAAATTAACTTGAACATCTACCAGCCACTCAATAGTAAATAATTTATTTGTGTCTGAAATCTACCAGATTTAGTTAGCAGATTAGCTGGTGCTAATTTCCATCCCTGACAGACAGGCAAAGTTAACGACTAGCTGGTGAAGAAGCTGGAACATGCGGCAGCTAAAGAGATGGTGGAGACCAAAGCTGAGCTAAAGGGAGAGTAAATATTGGACTTCCATTCATCAGGACAACACAAACACGACGTTAACAATAATGTACATGTTGCGCCGTGTCTTCTGGATGTGTAAATTAGCAATTGATTGCTAACTCATTAGCCAAAAGAACTTTATGAGGCAACAATATGTCAGATGATGTGTTTTTCTATTTTGTTGTGGAGCTCTTCTGCATCCTGGTGGACAGAAAATCAAAAAAAGAAATCAATGCAGCAGGGTTACATTGTATGTGCGTCTGTCTACTATACTGGCAGCTGCTGTCGATCTGACATATGCTTTATAATATAACATGTAATATATCAAACTGGGCTCCAGACATCATTAATAAGAATCTGAAATGATTTAACAGCACCAGTTAAATTCACCCATTTCTGGACACTTTGGTTTCCTTGAAGAAATGCATAAGGGGTGCATTTTGTTTTATAATGCAAATCACTTTTTGTCAATAAAGAAATGAAAACTGATTTTAAATCTACATAGGGAAAGAAACTGACTTCTCATGGAAGCTCACTGACTCATTGTATCGTATCTATCTACATGATTGGTTTAATATAATTCTGCATGACTGCAGGGAACAAGTAATACATTAAAAAAAAGCTACTCAGCAGACTGACTGAGGCAGCTTCTCTGTCTTGCGGCCGAGATAAAAAAGCAATAAACTCAAACACTGTGACTCTTGAGTCTTCCCAGTGTGCATCACATTTGAAGATCTGGTAATCACAGGCCATCTTGTGTGATTGGCCTGGACAAAAAAACAAGAAAATAGGAATAACTGAGCCACAGAGAAGCAGCTGAAGAGCTTCGCATTCACTTTCTCATTTTGAAAGATGGACATGTTCCATTCAGTGGCACTTACACAACCACAGAGTTACAAAACCAAGTGCTTGATGTGGAATATGAAGCATAGTGACGGCCCTGATCAGAAAAACAACTGCGTTTATTGTTCTGTCATATAACAGTTTTATTATCAGTTTTATCTGTATATAGTTACTTTCCATCATTTTATATTTTCATACACAATTACAGGTTTATATTTTTATTGTGTTGTATGTCACAATATGTTATTTCCAGCTACAACCTTTGTTAGGATTAGGAAATAGAGTTGCAGAGACAGAACATTTTTCTATCCAGATGGTTAGAGGATTCTGGAAATACCTTCAGAGCATCGGTAAGTTTTGTTAAATTACCTTCTGCACTTTAGCTATGCTAGTGCTGTGACTCTAGGCATGGCAGTGTCGGTCTGTCGGTCGGTTGGTCAACCATTTTGGTCTAAAACAATTGAATGTATTGCCAAGAAATTTTGTACAGACATTCATGGTGCCCAAAGGATGAATCCTTATGACTTTCGTGATCCCGACTTTTCATCTAGTGCCACCATGAGGTTGACATTTGTGGTTTTTAGTGAAATGTCTCGATAACTATAGGATGGATTTCCACCAAATATGGCATAGATAGCTCTTTACCACAACAGGAACTTAGTGACCCGTCACCTGGAGCTTCCCATAACCTGAACTTCTAAGAAACCGAAAATGTGACACCGCTTCAGATACCAGGACAAATGTCGTCATTGTTATGTGCTGTTTGGTGGGCGAGTACTATGTCAGTTTCATTAAATTAATAGAAGCATCCCACCCGCCGTAGGAGGTCAACAGAATGAAGCAAAGCGATAACATAATGATAATGCACAAGAGGCTGAAACTGGTAATGTGAGCTACAGTTTAGCTTCAAATCCATGCTGATGGCTACCTTCATATAACTAATTTGATGTGTCACAGGCAGAGGCACTGGATAAAATATTGTTAGGAACAGTTAATGAGGAGCATCAGTCTCCTTGCTTTTGTTAACTACCATTGTCTTGATTAGCCCTATTTATCAATTAACCCTGTCCATTGGGCCTCATGTGATTCTCTAATATACCAGTAAAAAATGCTCCTGAAACTGCCTGAATCTTTGCCGACATCCATGACACCTGCGCTGCTTCCCTGATTTTCATAATGTAACTGTGTCATTTTTCATGACTTAAAGCTACAGCTGCTCTGAAATAAGGGCAGGTGAGGTTCCTCATGATCTCACATATCTCTGTGAGTAATGAAGTGTTTCATTATCCACCATGAGTGGGTCTGTAGGACCCTATAAAAGAGCTCAGACAAGAAGGCCACGCAGAAAAAAAAAATCTGATTACAATTAACAAGTAGAGTCAGATAGTCAATGTTGGATTAGCCTAGGAATGCGAGCGACCACCTTTGGGATGCCGGTTACATGCCAAGTCAGTTCCAGATCCAGTGGGTTGCCGAAGTAGCCACGTGAACTACCTGGCTCTGCGATTCAATAGCCTAGCTCAGAGATTGGGTAGCTCACCTCGGCCACCATTGCTGGCTTCTCATTTACCACCGACCGTCTAAATCTGTTGCCATCTTCAAAACATAGACTTTTGCTCCTCTGGCCTCTCAGTAGTCCTTTTTTTTTTGGCATTTTTCCTGCGCCATAGCGATGCTCGCCATCTTTCCAGACAATCTATGTTTGGGCAACAGGGCCCACGTTGTAGTCATGTGGGTTATTTAGCCCTAAACAATCAGTAGAGACTGATATATCCGTCGCATTAACATTATTTTAGTCAACATAAATGCTGCCGTAGTGGTTGCTGGGAGCAGATAACATGTCGTGTTGATCGAAGAAATGTGATGATTGAGGAGTCGTTATTTTAGTAAGCTGACTTACAACAAGCTGTCGGCTGTGTCAGTCTCATCAGTGCTTGTTGGCATTTTTGTTTGGAATAGGTTCTGGCTCTGGCACAGGAGAAAGAGGACTTCATCTTTAATCCTACACCAGACCCCTTTAAATGGCTGAAAAAATAGGAGATTCAGAGGGGATTCAGAGGTGTGGAACCAGGCTTTTTGTTACACCCACTAGTGCAGCAGTAAGTCTCCAATGAAGATGTTTTCCTGTTTTCCAGGAAGTTCAAGTGTCAATTTCATGGGATCTTTAAAGCTAGATCAATATTTTTTCACGTACGGGCTGATTACCACTTACTATATGGTGTTTTCTTCAATATGTTATTAATGAAGCGTCATGTTTCAGATACTGTAGATGTCCATCCTGTCTGTCCTCAGAATCAGCAGCTGTCAGTACTTTCTCTGTGCAGAGCGTTTACACTGGATTTACAGGATAAAATGCTCCAGGCAGTGTAAAAACTATTGCTAATTCTGCATAAACACACCTGTGGAGGTACAGATAACATGCAGGGTCACTCTCACTACTGGACATTAAGTTCCTTTTTTCCATATAGTCTTTTTTTGTTGTTGTTGGTTTTGGACTATTTAAAGTAAAGAAATTGGCCAGTTATGTTCAGCAGCTCTTCTAAACTTTAAGCTGAGTTGAAGGCACGCAGTCATGTCAGGATACTTGGGTAGAAAACCATATACTGTATATGTTTATCCTTGAAAATGTACTATATTTTCAGAATTGAACCCCAACAGAATAATGTATCCACACACAATCAGAGATTACTTAAAAAGGTAAAATGCTAATAGTGGGAACAAGAGAACTTGAGCACCAGAACTAACAGGATATACTGTACCTATGTACACATAGTCACATACATGGGCTGACATGTGTGCTGTGCCTGTACTGCTGCTACCTGTGGGATGCACTGATGAGCAATAGAGCATGATGGTAAAGTGTCCTGCAGTCTGGTGGTTTCCAGTACAGCCTTTTGGACTGATTGGTTTGGTGCAGCAGCTGCTTCATCACTGTGAATGTTGTATTGTTATGATGTTTTCTGATAGTCCCTGATTGCTGCCTCTGTTTGTGTGTAAGTATGTTTGATTTGCTGCTGCATCTTCCTAAAGAGCAGAAGTGTTGCTGTTTGATTGCATATGATGATGCAAATAAACACAATGTTCTCCTCCTCCAATGTGTCACAGGCTAAAGCGAGCAAAACAGAATACAGACGAATCTTCTGCATCTGCTTTCCTTTTTCGGGTCGTTTCGCTGCTTAAAGGACAAGGCTGCAGAATTCTATAATTTTCTTATTGTCAGCAAATGAAAATGAAAAGATCAAAACCACCAATGAATTTATCCTAACAGGGTTTTTTTTTTGTTTTGTTTGTTTTTTTTGGTGTATCCAAAGTCCGATATATCTTTTTCTGCCATGGTGCCATGGAGCTCAGTTGTTTGCCAAAAACTGGGTGACATGTTCCTTCATTACCATGAACACACACTGTAGTTTATTTTGACTCAATTCCACATACACTGTCCTGCTGCCGGAAATACTCATTAGAGAACCAAATATGTATTAATCTGCGGCTGAAAATAGTCCCCAACAAATGTACTATTTACTTGTGATTGAGTAACATTTGCTTAAAACTACAGAGCCCAGCTGTTTTAGAAAATTACTTTTTTTTTTTGAAAAATGAAACCATATATCTGTAAACTATTTTTAGAGATTTTTATGCTCAGAAGGAACGGATGGGATGGAGGCTGAGAGCCACAAACAGGGTAGGGAAGTCTGAAAGTATTGAGAGCTGGATTTTTCATGGGATCCGTCCGATTCTAACCAAACATTTGTCCGTGGAAGGTTTTAGAAAACAACCAGCTTTTCTCCAAAGCTGACTTTTAACAGAAAAAGGATTCCTGATTTTTCATTGCTTTTTTTGTCGGGGTGTTTATCAAGCTCTGGCATTAATGAGCGAGTCCACATCACTTTGTTGTTGAGGCCCATCAATGCTCTTCCCCTTATTAACCCCATAACTCAGCTTGCCCTCACCTTTAAAATAGCCCAGACTGCTGCGTCTCGCATGGTCGATGCAGCTCAAGTGCTGCTCAGGGAGCATTAAAAACACATGCAATTCAAAGGGCATTGTTCAACACTTCTCGAAGACCATGATTTGTGATCAAGTTAGGCTACAATGCTTTTCTTTTGCTGGAGAAAGTGTCCACTTGCCAGTACCAATTTCAGATTTGCCTTTTCTTCTGCCTTCTTCTTGATTTGATGTGGAGAAAGAAGACAGAGGTTGGCGCACATCGCTATGAATTCCTTTGATAAAAGGTAAGGTAATTAAAAAGATATCATGGGGCTGCAAACAACACGCATGTCAGGAGGCTCAGAGCTATATATGATCTTTTGTTGAAAGCAAAATCCAAAGATTTTAAAGCAAAATATATCCAGTTGTCTTCAGTTTAAAACACAGAGGAGTGTCCCATTTTTATTAAAGTCTACTGGGTCTTTTTGTGCAAATGAAATCCTGGTTTTGACCCACATATCATCTTTCTATTGAGTGGAAGTGAAATATAGCTATTTGCTGGTTATAACTTGTAAAATCTGAAACTGAATGGAAATACTAAGATTGAAAACACAGACATACTTCAGTCAGTCAGTAAACAGGCACATTACATACCCCATGCAAGCTGTTGCAGATGCTAAAACAAGTGTGTGGGATATCCAAGCTATTTGCTTAGATAGCAAACACTCATAGATCATGTGAGAAGCAGAATCAGTGAGAGCTTACAATGAATTCTTGATCGCAGCAAAAACACACCTTTGAAAAGAAGATGGAGGACTTACAGGGGAAATGTAATGGAGAATAAAGTGGCATACAATTGAAGTACTTAAGTAAAGTACCTCAAAATTGCTTGAGTAAATGTACTTTGTTACTCAGTAGTGCAAGATAATTGAAGTAACAGTGCAATGTTTGGGTCTTCAGTTCCCACCAAAATCTGTCTCACTAAAGCTTTACACACATGTACTCTTATGCAACTAAGCATCAGATGTTTGTTTTTTCTTTTATGTCAGTACCTAATTAAAACCAAACCAAACTAATTACCAAGAGACTGTGCCTGTACATGTGGATGTGTGTTTGATCAAATTAGATGACTTTAAACTGTTGGCTGCTGCGTCTCTGGGTGCTGATTCTGAGTCTCGACCAGCAGAGCGGCTTTTTCAACAGTCAGTGGAGTATGTGGCGGGAGACAGATGCTTTCCATTAACACACAGTGACCGACGTAGCTCAGTTGGCGTGAGTCAGAGGATGGCAACACCCTCCGCTGGCTGTGGGGGGTGGAGGCGTAAACGAGAGAGGAGAGACAGCCATACTTTGTGTGCAGCAGCTGGATGAAAGAACAAAACAACACTAAAGAAAATGAGACATTCCCCATGTGCCCATATAATGTCATTGTATAGCCTGTGTGGGGAACACACAAAATCTGAAATGAGAAACACAAAACTGACGACAGCGAAGGCCTAATTGAGTTGTTAAACATGCTTTTTTATCAAGTCAAGAATGATTAGAAAAGGGCTTGATTTAATAAAGCCAAAAGCCACTGTTTGTGAAAACTTTTATGATAATTATCTTTATTAATTGTCATATTCCTGCTTGATTTGATGTGTTCACTGGTTTTAACGGTGTCAGTGTGTCAGTCATATTCCTCAGGAATATACTTGACCAAAACCCAATGTTTTGATGCAACCCAGTTTCTAAAATGTTAAAAAATCAAGACATTTATAGAACAAAATGTTCTTTATTTTACAAATTATCCTCAAATTTATAATTATTAACAAATATATTGTTTCCATTTGTTGTAACAGCAGTCAGCTGATTACATTTATGTTTTTTTTTTGTTGGTCATTTCATTGGATTTGTAATATGACAGTATGAAGAGATATGGACTTGCATTTATTTCTAGTGACATCATCATCTCATATCAGCACTATTAATGATTCAAGTAAATACAGTGGAAAATGGAAGTAGATTCTTTTTCAAATGTAATTTGGGGTCATATTCATATTCTGTCACATCAAAAATGTGTGTGTGTGTGTGTGTGTGTGTGTGTGTGTGTGTGTGTGTGTGTGTGTGTGAGTGTGTGTGTGTGAGTGTGTGTGTGTGTGTGTGTGTGTTCTGACGTGAGAAACGCAAACATGAATCCTACTACTGCATGTAGTAAAGATACCACTTTTTCATTTGCACCACTGCCCCTTAGAGAGTCAGTTCTTTACAGTTAACAGTTATTGACCAAAATGTTAAGGTCCTGCCTTTCTGGCATTTCCAGTCTTAGTTTCTACCTCTGAATGTCTTCTTTCCCACATCCAAACAATCACAGGAGCCCAACAGTAAATCACAAAGAACAACATGATGACTCTGTGTCGTTGCTGCTCCGTAGTTCTTGGGACTATGTGGTTGAAAGGGGACATGTGAACCCGACTGCTGTAACTTTTATGGTTTTTGAGATCCAAAAACAGCAGAAGAAGAAGATGAGATCATTAGTAAAAGAAAGAAGAAGTGCAAATAGTGTTTCTACTGTATTTTCATGTTCTCAGAGAGCAGTTTTTTAATTATTTTCCCTTATACTGTACATCTTCACGTAACCAATTTGGATCCACGCACACTTCGTTCTTCGTTCGTCATCCCTGAAATGGACAGCGTTCCTGGAGCCTGTCAGGACACGTGCAAAAGTGTTTGTTTTCAGTTTGGCAGACTTGTTAGATGCAAGCGATCAACAAATCTCCATTCAACCTGATGCATGATTTGCACTTTCAATAAACAAATCTTTGGAGCACGCTTATACGAGCAGTAAAAGTTAACAACACATAAAACACAATATTGGCCCTGCCTGATGAAGCGCCGTACACACAGCTTCAATAAAAGCACTTTTACCATGGACGTCAAAGCAAAACTGAACTATGGAGGATAATCTGCCAAACAATACTGAATAAAATCTTATAACTCAGAGTGACATCTATCTGCAGATCAGTTTGTGTTTAGCAATCAATGAGTCAAGAAAACATTTATTTGTATAGACAAAGATTTGGGTACGTGCAGGTGGAGTGAGTGTTGCAAACATACATAAACACACACACATCGGGTTCCAGTCTCGGTCACTGGTTTGCTTGCCAGTGCAATACCTCGATGTTTTTTCTTTCTCCCACAATAAAAAATTGTGGAAAAATGGAATTTGAACAGTGTTGTTGTTAGAAATCTTGATGAAGGTCTTATGACTGAAACATAACAACTAAATAGTTAAATGCTAACTGAGTAACTAAATAAAGTGAAAGCAAGTGAGTGCTGTGTAAAGGATTTCTGGTTTCTTCTCAGTTTATGGAGAAGAAAAAAAGAAAATTTAAATTTAAACCCCAACTGCACGCCGACTTAGCTGACAGCCAGGCTGGTTTACATATTTTATCATTTAGCCCTTGCAAGGCTCAGTTACAATGTTTTTACCTCGCAGTGACAACATACTGATGAAAATCAGAGGGATAAAGGGCTTCAGTTCCTCTAAAAGGAGCACTCCACTTATTTTACATGTCAGAGTCAATTTACTAGTCATGGTTAGCACTACTCAGCCTGTGAAAACTGTTTCATATCGTGTTCTGGAGGAGCTTTTTCAACTTCAAATTACTCAGCCAAGGCTGGGAGACTACAAATTTTATAACAGAAAGTCTGTGTGTACAAACTGGGGGCAAGAGAGGGCCTGTCAAAAGACACTATTGAGTTGCATAATGGGACCCAGGGTTTTTGGAGACTGACCTGTATTAAGGACTGAAACTCAGGATATCTCATCTCTGCTGCGTCGATTTCCACCTGTCCCTTTCAATCCCCCCAAACCTCATGGAAGTGCAATACTAAAACACTTGTGCAAGAACAAGCTTCTTGTTGCCAACAAAAAAGTTGATGGTGTTTTCTGACCCACCTGAAGAGTTCAACCTGTTGTAAAGTTCACGTCAACACCAGGTGTCACATCTGGGCTAATTAAGCTCGCTTTCAGGTGAGTGAGAGGCGTGAAATGAAGGAGAGGAGAGTGTGGGCTCTGACAGCCATCAGCGGGCAGTGTTGATTGGTGACACATAGGAGCATTAACTGTGGCGTGTCACCAGCCTGCGCTGCCATGATTCAAAGGTCAATCAGAAAACTCGACTGTCTGTTCACACTGAACTGCAGCTGTGTTAATGGTTAATGGGTCACTGGGCCGGGTCCCATTCACTGTCCACAACAAAGATGAGGATAACAATCCTCTAGTGGTGGCTGTTACTAGTTACATTTTTATAATGAAGGGTTACCTTCATTATATTAATATGAAAATAAATAAAACAACAAAAAAGAAACAAACCAAAATTAGTTTGTGATACTATGAACAAAAATACATAAACTGGAAGGATTCTGACTGTTTAAAGACCAATGAATCCACAACGTATGGCATTTAAGTTTGAATTTGTCATTCAAACACTAAAACTTTAAATTAAATGATTAACTGCAGAACTAACTTTGCTGACAATTGTTTATGCAATTAAAGCTGCTTTTTTAAGAGATTATAGCAAGGTTTCATTTTCATACTTTGGTACTTTCAAACTGCTTTGTTTGATGAGAATAAACAGGATTATTTTAGGCCTGATAACAGCATGTTAACTGGACTTAGTTAAGCCACATTTGAAGAACAGGGCCCAGGTCATCAGATGGTGGTTTTCAAACTGCACCTGGAATAAGATCTGGTGAAGGGGCTTTTTGTCACTTCACTCCCGTGGTCTTTTGTACGGAAGCCGAGAACGGCCATGCTTGCAATTATTTGTTTAATGCAGTTATCTCGTTAATCAAAGCTCGTTTTCTCGTGATAATTTATGTTGTAGTCTTCTCCTTAAATGACAAGGACTGATCTGAATGTTACCTCTAACAGAAAGACACAATGCAAAGGTAGGCTACTCCTATGATCTGACATTTTCAGCTATCATCAGTTGCTACAGGCACTCCTGATCTCTGATGAACCTTATAGTAACAACCTTTTGTTTTCTCGTGATATAACGGGTTGATTATCTCATTATCTCGAGATAACAAAGTTTGTTCACTCGAGATAACGAAATAATTCACTTGTGATCTCGAGATAACGGCATTCAAAAAAAATTGCTACTCTGACCACATTCAAAAGCCACCTTTTTTCTGTTTTCTCAGGTTTCGTGATTAGTTTCCGCATGTCTGTGTCTGCGGTTTCTATCTATGGGGTTGGACGTGGGTTCTTTACTGTCTGCGGCTGGGTCTTGTGTTGGATGTGTGCTTATGTGTGTTACTGTAAAACACATTTCCTTGTGTGTTTCCTTGTAATGAAGTGTGGTTTGTAAATATGGATGGGTGGATGTGTTTGCGATGGCTAATGGAACTGTGGCTCCTAATCTTGTAAAAAAATCACTGGTGAAGGAATGTTTATGCGCCTTCGCAAACCCATGAAATGCTAACATTTCAAACCATTTGAATCGCCTCAGCACACAAATAAGTAATAGTGCTATCATTATATCAAGTTAAAGGCAATGATGTTTTTTTTATCATTTGAGAATTCTCCATTTAATCTGAAAACCAAAGTCACTCCTCGGAGGCAGATTGAAATTCAAAAGGTTCCCTTCGTGCTGCCTTAACTGCTTAAGCGTCAGAGCTTCTAATACTCTATATGTTGCGTTCCTGACTGTGTTCTACTAATGCACACAGTCATGCAGTGACTCACGGCAGAACAGAACAACGTCTAACTTCTGTCTGGTAAGAATCGATTTGTCAGAGGATTTCTTTGGTCCCCCACAGGGAAACTGAAGAATATTAACTGGGTAAAACAATTAGGTAAACTTCACATTATAAAACACATTATACAAATTGATCATTTAAATAGAAAGCGGCCTTTTCTGGTTTCTTCATATCTCTCAACATTTCTAATGATGTGAGGTAGTAGTTTACTACCTCACATCTCTTGTCTCATTTAAATCCAGCAACTACAGTACATGATCCAGTAACTACTTAACCTCCCTCATGTACGCACTAATGTTGGCAGAACTGGTCTCAGGTATTATGCACATTTTAAATGATCTGCAAACTGCACTTAAACTGCAGTCTTACATTCCCCTTGGTGATTTTAAAGCTGTATTATCTGATGTTTTTTATGATTCTTGTAACTGTTTTGATTAATTCCTTATTTATTGTGTAGCTGTGTTGTTTCTGTTTGCTGATTGTGTTCTTGTGAATGTTTCTTGATCTCAGGCCTCTCTTTAAAAAGAGATCTTAATCTCAATGAGAGTGCCTGATTAAATAAAGATTAAATACATTTCGTATCTGCCCTCAATTTGAAAAATACATGGTGAAGCTTAAGATGAGAGCAGCTCTGATTTGCTGCTCTCAGTTTTGAATCTTGAATAAGTTATATTTCAATTGGTTAAAGTTAAGACCCCTTTATGGAAAAAGTGGGCAGTCCAACCAGCATTACCCTCTTGTTTCCTGACATACTGACATGAAACCTCTGTGGGAGAGACTTTTTAGACGTTGAAAGGTTAATTTTAGATTAGCTCTTGGTCTTGGTCTTTGTCTCTTACTTTAATTAGCTCAAAATGAGAATAATCATTTAGTCTGTTGATGTTACAAGTCCAAATGTAAAGGTGAAAGGTAAGAGGTCTCAGCACTAAGACAATAAGTGGGACTTATACTCAGAGAAACGCTGGAATGATGATGATTTAAATGTATTTGGGAGAAAAATAATAGCTGAGTTATTGGTATGGAGTTTTTTTTTAAAATGTCAAATACAAAAGTACTTTAAAAATACTAACGTGTTAAAGAAACAAAAATGAAAACATGATAATACAATAATTTAAATAATAATGGAGGAAATAGAAAAAGAGGGGAATTGATTAATTTAGACAAATTGAATAAACAAATTCTGTGTGTCACAGACATAATGATCTGATTGATGAGTCAATAATTTGAATGTAATTTCTGAATCCCTAGAGGAAACTTAGAAAAAGAGGTTGGATCCAGAAAAGTTGCCTCTATATATATATGTAATATTTCACTGACAAAATATAACATAAAACTGAATCAAAACAAAATAATTGCAAATGTTCTCAATAATAAATCTAGCAAATTGTGCTTCTCTTGTGTGACAAAAATCTCCAAATGAATGTTGCAGATCACACTGAGGTTTAAATTTATTATAATCCTCAACCTGGAGCAACATCAGTATATTCCAATGTAAATTACTAAGTGACATTAGAGCAGGTAAATCAGAAGGAAGAAAGTTTAATCTGACAAACCACATGAACCTGAGTAGACTTGACTTCTAACAGCTGTGTGTTTAAACCAGATGACGTCTCCAGAAGTCAGACTGCCATCTTGTGGCAACTCAGCTGCCTGCATGGTGCATTAAGTGTTACAGCAGTCAGTTTAATGACATAATTACTGCTAACAGTGTAATTATTCATAATAACTCTGCCATCAGAATGAAACAGAAGTTAATTTACCACGTTAACATCATATTAGTAAGATTAATTACATAATTGGAAAGGAGTAAATAATTTATTATATTACTGTTTATTGAATTAGTTATTTGTTGAAACAGGCATTGAGATCATTGAGATCAAGGTCTCTTTTTCAGGAGTGACCTGTGCATACGGTACAAAAGCACAGACAAACAAACACAATTCAAACATACAATTTACATACACAATAGACAAATTAGTTACACACAAAAGAAAACAACTACAAGTGGTATTTAGGATATGTTTTATATGAACCGCAGAGCTGAAACAAACTGTTCTGACTTTAATGACCTTAAAAATCCAGGTTGAAACTCTTTCCACTGCCTTTGACTGAACCCATAAGCACAGATTTTTATCCACCTCGCACTTACATCGTGACCTCTCTTCTCTTATTTACTTCTTTTTTAATGGTTTCTATCATTTTAATGTTTTGTATATGAAATGTACAGATAGATGTACCTTTTGTTGCCTATCTATAATGTTAGAAAATCTTCAAATGGGATGAGAGATTTAAATTTCAATGGTTTTGCAACTCATTCCATTTGTAAGGTAGTATTACAAAGGTGTAAGGTAGTAAGTTGTTTTTAAAACCTGTTTGCCGAGCTCAGTTTGAGCACGTGGTCCAGCTAAGTTAAAATAACCTGTGACCTGGCATTATTATGTATAATATACAGTACATGTATAATGTATTTAATTACATTTTGCTGCACCTGTAGCTGCCAGTAGTTGTTACATTTATGTAAGGATGCCGGGGTGATGAGGGAAACATGTGCAGGGAGGAGCAGGGTCAGGTGATCGGCAGGAGCAGGAAACTAAAGACTGATGAACCGATGAAGCGTGGAGGGGGTCTGGACGGTTTCATGAAAATGCAAGGCCTAAGTGGAGGAGAGCTCTGAGGTTGAGAGGAGAAAGGGAGGAAGAGAAGGTGTCATGAAAAACAATTCAAAAAGAAAAATCAATAAATGATGCTCAGGTTTGGGGGTCTAGCTCTAGCTTTGGGGGTCTCGTCTATAGATACATATCAGTTTACCAGCAGTCTGATAAAAGCTAGTATTCCCTTTTTAATAACATATGAAATTCAATATTATATGGTATTGATATGTATTGTTATTTTTCACTGCTCATTCTGATGTGAAAGAAAACACTTATATCATGTATTTCTTATTTGAAAAAGAAATATCCTCCCAGGTATATGTCAGACTGAAGCCAGAGGTGTGCTAGAGAGTGTGGCCATTATTATAGTGAACGCAATTACCTTTCCATGTAAACAAAAGGAAATGGGAACATCATTTGCGCAGAGTGCAGCATTTTAGTGTTGTTGTTCAAATTGTTCAAGGATGTTGTTAAACAGAAAACTGAATGAGGAAATGTATTTTTATCACCTTGCCTTTTGTGGAGATTATATGTGTGTGTGTGTGTGTGTGTGTGTGTATACATTTTGGATAACTCCAACTGGCGCCATGGCAACCACGGCATCTCCTTCTCACCCCCCCCACCTTCGTGCTGCATGTGTGAGTGTCAGCGGGAGGAGCGTTCACGTTGCTGCTGATCGTTCTCATTATTCACCCCCACTGACTCCACACACACTGAACATTACACACACTGGAGCTGGAGAACGGGTGGTGCTGTAGGTGTGAGTGTGTGTGTGTGTGTGTGTGTGTGTGTGTGTTTATTTGTTTATTTAAAAGGATCCCCATCAGCTGATGCCATAGCAATCAGCCAGTCTGCCTGGGGTCCACATATGACATACAATTCATGACACATTACATGAACATTAATTGCATTAATATACATAAAATGACATCAACATACATTGATTCACTAAAACCAGTCAACACTGTATATACATTTAGGTTTTTTAATTTAAAAATCAATTAACCCGTTCTGTATGCATGTTGATATTTGGTAATCAAGCTGTTATTGTTAAAGCAGTCTTGGATCTGAACATGAATCATCCTTTTCCATGACCTTGCTAAGCACAGGAAGAATTCTTACAGGTCTACTATTAGGCCCGCTGAAAGGTGACTTATTATCCGTAAGTAATGGAATGATTTGTCCCTCCTTCCCCACAGAGCAGACATCTATTCAATATGTGACTTAAGGCACCCGAAATATAATCAGCAGTGATGTTTAGCACCTTGCTGGCAAGATTCAGACTCTTCAGGAAGAGTCTTCAGCAATAGCTGAATTGGAACATCCAAAATTACTTATCATTTCACCAGGGCTGGAATCATCAGTTCACCTTACTGATAAAGAAGTTATTAAAATAGTTAGCGACATCTTGGGGCTTAGTTAAAAACATCAGATTCAACAAAAGAGGCACATGCATTTTTCTTCCTTCCCATGATTTCATTCTAGGTATTCCAAAGCTTTTTACCATCACGTTTAATACTCTTAATTCTTTGCCTATAATATTCTTTCTTCTTCCTTTTGTTTAATTTAGCCACCTGGTTTCTCAGTTGACAGTATTTTAATCTGTTCTCCAATAAACCTGATTTTACTGCAACCAAATTTAGCTTCATCCCTTTGTTTCATTTATTTTTAGAGGTAAATCCATTGTGCTGTATTAGTTTCCATAAATATATTCACAAAAGCAGTTAAGTAAGCCTCTGGGTCATCACCACTCCAGTCAACATTTCTAACATCCTCCACAAAGTGATCATTAATAAATCTTTTGTATAACCGTCTATATACAAGTTTTCCACTGAGAGCAGCCATACAGTATTGTGGTCTCTATTGTGTGTGTGTACTGCTGTAAGTGCCCAGGCAGTCGGCACATGTGTTTTTACTGAATGGTGCTGGAGCCACGTGCTGGCGACAAGGGACACTGTGCACTTGGCAGAGATGGACGACAGGAGGCAGAGTTTCAGTTACACAACCGTTTCTGCTATTTGATATTAATGGCAGCAAAGGAGCATAAATACAGAACAGAGCAAACAGCCACGAGAGGTGTCCAATCACAATCCTGCAATTTAACTGATTAAGAAATGAGACACTTTGTGAAGATAAGAAAAAGACTTCTTTGTGAATGTGACATAAAAACACAGATTAGGCTTTCAGACATACAAACATTGCAGTGTAAATCATCTTATCGAAACCTCAGTGAGGAGATCCACAGTTTATCAGAGATCAGGTTAGCTAACTGCAGAAGAAGAAAGAAAATTATACAAAGCAACTACTGTATATTTATGTAATGCATACATTTAAAGTGATGATTTTTGACATTTTCATATCAACAATAGTCTTCCCCCTCTCTAGCTCTGCTTGCTCTAACACATCACAGTCTGCACAGTAAAGATGCAGACTAAATCACAATAAAAATCCATTTATATATCCGAGCTTTGATTGCCTTATAATCCTCCTCACTCCTCAGATACTTCTCTTCTCATTCCACAATCGAGATTTTGACACAGAAATGGGTCTGCTGTTAGGGTTCCTAGATTTTAGAATAATTTACCTGGGGAGATCAAGGCAGCAAACTCTGAAGAGAGATAGGAAAGGCAGTAGAGAGAGGGAGGATGACATGCAGCGAGGGGCCCGGGTCAGAATTTAACTCTTGCCGCTGCTGTAAGGACTCAGGTTTAATGGTACACGCTCTACCAGGTGAGCTACCGAGGTGCCCGGGCAACAAACTCTGATGTTTGTTTTTTTTAAATCTAATTCAGTTGTATTGCATTATCTTACACGCAGTTTCTTTCTCATTGTGTCTTCTATGTTCTATGTTGTTTCGATCTGTCATGTTTTGATTCGTTAGTAACATGCTACCAGTCTGTTCTTACTTTCCTCTTCCTTGTATTCTTCTTCATTCCAGTAATCCAGTAAGCCTCCATACCTGTTTATCCTGTTCCGGGTCACGGAGGGGCAACAGTCTGTTCCAGCATGCATGAGGCAGGGTACAGCTTGGAAAAGTCACTGGTCTGTTACAGCTCTAACATACATACATCGATACAAACATTCGCAGTAACAGCAGGTTTGAATTTAGGATTTATCAGTGCTAAATATAGGTATGTGACAATTCTTTTATGTTAAATGTTTTCTACGTTGTTGATTTGTTTTGTGGAATGTATTTTTGGTTTTGGTCGTTTCTGAAATTTTGCTGTAATCTTTATGTTTTTATTAGTTCTGTGAAATGTTTTTTTTTTCCATAGTTTTCTTTTTTGTTCTTTTTCTATGCTCTCTCTTTGACCTCGTCTTATTCTGTTTTACACCTTTTATGCTATTTCAGAGACAATTTGGTTCAGTAGAAATGTCACAGTTTTCTGTCTTGGCAATCTGTTTGTTGAAGTGTTGCTTGTATTGTGCCTGCATTGTGTGTCACAGGGAACAGCACACGGGACAATAAAGCATTGAAAACCCTGGGATACAGTATTTTAAATAACCTATTGAGACTCACTCTATTCTTGGAAGCAAGTGCAGAATAACTGCAGCAGCCCATCTGACCATCAGCCAGGACAGCAGAGCAAGCTCTCACGTGTTGCTGTCTGGCTAATCACATAAAGACAACCCTAGCAACTTGTATAACACTCTGTACTTCCTCCCTCCCTCCCCTTTTTACTTCAAACCAACCAACACAATCAATAAAGCAGCAGATAATCGGGATTTCATGTTCACTTCATGTCCTACAGCGATTGTTCTGACCTGAAAACATCTTGTCTGAAACTAAACTCCCGGCTTGTTTGTTATGAGCATTTTTCCTCATTTTTTTAATGTCAATTTTTAGGTTAAGTTTTTCAAGAAGTTGTTTTCTAATAAAATGTGCTGCATGACTCATTCTTAGAAACAAATTGTTTTTTTTCCTCTAAATTATTAGGCCATTTCTTTGTACAGAGAAAGTAGTTCATCTTTTTCAAACATGTTGTCACAACCTGGCTCAAAAGTATGTGACAAAGAGGGAGACCACGCATAGTCTGAAAGGAATAATAAACATTTTAATGAAGTAAATAAGTAAATCATACAAAGGGTATGTCTGTCAGTAGGTCAGTATGTATGCAGTGTCTGTGTGCATGGTGAAGCGTGTATGAGTGTGAAATACAAAATACAAACAAAGGACAAATGTCAGTCAGCCGGCCAGGGGAAAAAAAAGCGAGATGACCTTGCAGGTCTGATAGGCTATCCTCCAGAGCCCAGCCTGCTCAGGTGTGTTGCATCTCTAACAAGGTCTCAGCTCCACCCATGAATTGCCTGGAGAGAAAAGGAAAGACACAGTCAAAAAAGGACGGACAAGAAGGGGCCAACCCTGACGCCATCACACTCCCCCACATAAGACAGGGTTTCCACCCTGGACCTTAACAAAGTGCATTACCCTAAGTACCTTATAAACAAACTAACCTTACAGTGTTGATGAGATGTGCTTGTTATGGTCAGTAAATACTACAATTGGTATTCTGGAGTCAAGGTAGACCTGGAAGTGTCGCAAAGCCAAGATTAATGCCAACGCTTCTTTTTCTATCACTGAGTAATTCAGCTGGTAGGAGTTGAACTTCTTGGAAAAGAAGCTAACTGGACGTTCAATACCTTGTTTGTCAGCTTGAACGAGTACGACACCTGCTCCGATATTACTTGCATCCACATGAAGTGTTTTCACTTTTCTTCAGAGACTCGATAGAATCTTTGATGAATTGGTTTTGCGTCACCCACGTCAATGTCATGTTCAATCAGATTTGTTTTTGAAGGTGTGTCCCCAAATAAAGATGGATAACTTTTTATCAGTTCAGCCAACTCCTTACGCTTTTCCACAGTCAAGTGAGTCAACAAAACTTCTAAATTTTGAAGCGATTCAGAGTTCTTCAAGCGACCGCGCAGTAAAGCATCATTTTTCCCAAATTTGACTTTATGTGCCAGCACATATTCATCTGCCAGGGTAGCAGCTTCAGAGGCAGTTCCTACTCCACGCTCAGCAATATATGTGGCAACCTCAGGTGGAATGCAATCTTTAAACTGCTCCAGCACCATCAGATCACACAGATCCTTAAGAGTAGTCACCTCCAATGCACCAACACCACCTGTTGAAATGTTCTGTTAAGTCCCTCACAAACTCAACATGTGACTGCTTATCAGACTTTCTCCAGGACCTGAAGCATTG
Source organism: Macquaria ambigua (assembly GCA_008360985.2). Classification (NCBI taxonomy): domain Eukaryota; kingdom Metazoa; phylum Chordata; class Actinopteri; order Centrarchiformes; family Percichthyidae; genus Macquaria; species Macquaria ambigua. The sequence goes on along the minus strand of VMKM01000386.1, from coordinate 129,862 downwards.
CTGATAGGCCTCTGGTACCAACTCATAAGCTTTCAACACCGCATCTTTAACAGTGGAATATTTCTGGCTGTCCACTGCACTAAGTGCCGAATAAGCTTCCTGGGCTTTTCCTGTCAATACCGACTGCAACATAACCACACGGTCAGCTTCAGGCCAACTCCTCGCATTGGCGACACGTTCAAAAAGGGAGAAAAATGTGTCTGGGTCTCTCTCATTAAACTTCGGTACTAGACGCAAGTTACCCACGACATCAAACATTTTCAACCTTGGTGAACCAGATGCTACAGAATCATCTGAACCCTCAGTATCAGCATTACCCGACAGCCTACCTGCCCTAATTAGGTCCAACCGGTACTGCTGCAACTCCAATCATTCTTTTTCCAAAGACTGCATTAGCCGTTCCTTCTCTATGCCCAATTTATCCCTCTCCATTTGCAACAGCAACAGCTCTTTTTGCTGCTCAAAGGTTAAAGCTACTGTAGGAGAAACCACAGGCTCACTAACACTGTCACTTGGACTCTGCAGTGTAGGTGGCAGGCCTCAATGACGCCCCCACATCCACGTCATAATGCTCAATAAGCTTCAAATGTTGCTCTTTTGTACAACTATTTAAAAGTTCCTCAGATGGAGACTGAACAAAGCTAGCAACCATAGCCATAACAGGACAATGTAGCCAACTGGGTCTTGCCTTTCAGAAAACAGTCGCATTCAACAATGGCTTCTTTTTGCACGTGAGACCTATAAGAAGTAGACAAACAAAAAAACAAACAAATAACCACCACTAGTGACAAAAGTCTATATTTTCAGATAAGTGCTGACAATCTCTCAACAGACCCAGTCCACATCTAAATAATATTAGCTTGGGCCTGTTTACCATAAGGAATGTGTCTAGAGTGTCAGACTCTGGGTGTGAAGTGCACTCGGATGTGTTTACCCATCATTGCATCTAAGGAAGCTGGTCACATGGTCGTATTAATTAGCAAAGCATGTACTGTGTAAATACTGTGTCTCTCAGTAAAACTCTACAGACACAGGTTTTATCACGCTCTTAATGTGAGAAAATGAGAACAGCTTGATAGTTATGACTGTGCATATTATGCTGATTGTCATCTGGCCTGTTTTCACACTCATCATCAGGCTCACACGTGAGGTACCTCACCCGTCAGTGAGTGTATAGAAATGCTGTGCTGGCTGTTTTCCATGAGTCACGCAGCAGAAACCTCTCTGCTGGCAGTGGCTGTTGGGGTAATCCAGAGGATTACAGTCCAGTAGAGGAAGGTGTGCGTTGGGATTACAACAGGGATTAAGACATGAGGTGTTGGCCGCAGTGACTTGACAGATGCTGGCAGCTACTCTGCAGACATCTGATCAAGGCTCGACACTCTACATCTAAAAATAAAAAAGAATTTGTCATGTTAAATGACTGGGACATTCAAAGAACAGGGTGGTGGGAGAAAATGAATATATGTCTCTAGGTTAATGATTTCCAGTTAGTTCCACTTTTTATAAAATAAAAAAATCTGGGAATTTATATGTGTTCATTTTGAATTTCTGAAAAACAATCTGATAAAGAGAATCAACAACACCAACCAGATGGAAATCAGATTTTAAAAATAACTAATTACTATTTTTTAAACCTACTTAGAGGGATTCTCGTGCCTAGTCAGCCACTCATTTTAATTTCCTCCCTATTTTACTCGTCCGCTTCTATTATTAAAAGCATATTCCGAGCTGTGTGTGTCGCAGAGGAACTTTACTATAAACTGTGGTAAACAGGGTGCACTCAGAGCAGGAAACAACACATTTTGGCTGAGTTGTGGTCCTGCACACATTTGAAATGAAGACCTTTAGTCAGTAAGCCTCTTCCTTAACATACACTGTGTATCCTGTTCATCATTTATGTAGGATATACATGTACATGTGATATATGTGTATATGTGATACATATATTATCTTCAAGTACCTCGCCTATATAATATGTAAAATATTTATATGCATCTGAAGTTGAGCCATTAGTGAACGTGGCCTTTATAGGCTTTTATAATGGGTGCAAGGCCAAGAAGGATGTAATCATTACACATGCACTGTATTAAAGAGCTGGACTAGTCCTGCCTGGAAATAAACACTTTCTTAGACCATGATTTGAAGGTGGAAATGAATAATGCAGTATTCCTCACATGCATTATTACAATATAAAGGTAAACTGGCATCAAAAACTACTCAGAGGCAGCACTGACATTCCTCATTGTCAAAACATGTTGAACACAAAAAAAGGGTTGTATTCTCTGTTGATTGTGTACATTGCTTTTAATTCAGAAACACTACTTTCATACACAAGTGGTGTGACACGAGAGTCATGCAGACACACTGACTGAGCACAATGAAGAGAGTTTTATTCATCCACACTGATGCATTCCACATGGTTCATTTTAAGAATGACATTAGTGACTGTTGGGACTCTTGTGTTACAGCTTAATGTGTGGGTGAAGTGTGACAGTAGACCAATAGCCTAAATGCTGAAATCATACCCTCTGTATTCAGCCCAAACCCTCCGTCAGTCACCCAATGTCACCATCTAGTGGATATAATGTGACATAATAAATATTTCTGCAGAAGTTTAACTTCAAACTTTGCTTTTAGTCCTGGAATGACTAACTTTTTTTTTGGCCAAAGCATAAAGTGCACGTTTGAATTTTAGACTTTGTCCTATTAGCAAACACAGTAATGGGGGCACTAGGGGTGCTAGGACATCATCTTCTTTCAACTGTCAAACATTTTTCTCTGTTGTGTAAGCACCCCGGTCTCATGCATCTGCTAGCATGGTAAAATACTGTACTATGTTTTGTTTGAATTTCGTTTATAGTCAGTTTAACTCAGGGTTAGGTCAGTTTTTAACTAGTTCACTATTCTTCTATTGGGTTATTTGAACTGTTCAAGCTGACCAAAGCTGGTTTACTCAAACAGAAAATTGTAGGTCACCAACAGAAAATCATTAGATGCTCTAAATAATAATTAGATGCTGCTGTATACAGGAAAGTGCTGTATTGTTAATAACACTGAAAATCATGTCCACTCTGAATTTAATATAAGGCCTTCTGGACGACGCTATGGAACACCTTTTGGTAAACAAAAAGGTTTATAAGAAATCCTTTGTACCAATCAATATAATTAATAAACAGCACGTTAACACTAGGACATTAAGGTTTAGACTTCTTTCGTATCCTGACATTACAGGCTAATCAATAAGTGTTTTTTGTGGCGGTGCTAATAACAACTTTAGTGTTTGACACAGAATAGTTCAGTTAACCTGATGAGTAGATAAAACCTAGAATAATGGATGAGGGCAACAAGCTGGTTGTTTTCCCTTGTTCTGTTCTTAGTAGTGCAGAGGTGTTCAGCTGTAGTGGGTGCAACTGCCACCTTCGCATTTTTATGTATGCCGAGAAAAGCATGTTCCGTCACATCCTTATGAATTATTTTTGAAAAGCTGATGTCTAATAAAAGAACAAATCTGTGGGTGTCAGCTCATCTTAAGCTTGGCTGCGCAATGGAAGGACGATTATTCATCATTGTCACCTCATGTGCTGACACACTTTACTGACAGGCTTTGGCATGATGCTTTCCAGCATTTCTATTTCAGATAGGAGATCTATGTCAAGAAATTACAAAACACCAAGAACAAAATGTGGGTCACTCAAGCCTGTTTCATAAGGTAATGAACTACGATAGAAAGCAATGCAAGTCTTGCATGTAAGCATGAAAAATAGACTGTGTCAGAAAGCTCACTATCACTATCAAGCACTTACTGTTGTTTCATGAGGTGGTATATGTTTGTATATTAATGCAGGTGTGTGAATGGGTGGCCTACATGTGTCCGCACATGTCTGTACCTGTGTTAGCGTGCAGGTTATATCACTTCATGATACTTTATCAAAATATTCATCTCGTTTGAGCTGCCTCTCCTTTCTGTTACAAGACCCCATCTCACACACACACACACACACACACACACACACACACACACACATTTCCTGCATGGTGTGTAGATTAGATAGGACAGCAGTGATTTTATGATACTTCAGGGAAATGAGTCACAGAGGCTCGTGTCATGATCCTTATACAACTTTCCAATTATGAAAATTCCCAGGAGGGAAGTTTTTGTAGGAGATGCTATATGCTGAAAATATGTTGTTTCACACATTTCATTGTTGCAGATTAATCTAGCTTCTAATCTAGTGATACATGTAGCATTTTTAAATGAATACATTTAATTGTCAGTAGAGAAAACTGTGAGGTCTGTAGATTATCCAAAGTAACCGGGACACTGTTTCTGGAAAGAGATGTTACTGTTGAATGATTTGAATAGAAATGTAACTGTTACTATCAACTCCCCAATAAATACAGAACATGGCGCTCACTACACTCAGCAACTTGCTTAGTGATATTTTACCTCAAGAAGTCAGCGAGTACTCTTAGATTCGGCTCCAGGTCTGTCTTTTAATCACTGTCTTAATTTGATGAAACATTAATTTGCATTTAGGCACAATATGAATAATAATGAGGCATCACATGTTGACCTGAAAAAAAGATGTCAGACTCTGTACTCCCTCTGATCGTGTGGAAAGGGCCTTAACTGTTTGAAACTCAGTACTTTGTTTATTGATTCCAAGCATGACCCTTTGATGACGGTAAAGTGACAGTAGTTTTGATTGAACATTTAAGTTTTAGGAGAAGAGGAATCAACCTGGATTATCTACGAATTAATAACCCGCAGTGATTTTTAATGAGTTGAAACCCTTGTTAAATGCAGCGTTCATCCTCAGTTGTGAAGTTGGGACCACAGTGTATTCAACAGGTATTCATGTTCAGTTTATATGAATATACTTCATACACATTCGGCATTTTGCACTAACAGGAGATTAAACAAGACATGCTCAGAAGTCATCCAAAACTACACAAAGTTAAAAAGAAAACATGTTTTAATACTAATTTTTAATACTTTCCTTTATGTTTTTCAAGATGTTCCTGACAGTTTCTCACCACTGTCTATGATTAGTTTCATTATTTCATTTCATTATTCCTTGCCTTGTAGTGTCCATCAACAACCCACTCAAAAATCAAGCAAATTTTGCATGCTGCATTTAGGATAGTGACATTTTTGTCACCAGTAACTGAGATCACAGCTCTTGCAACTAGACCGCTTAATACTCTGGGGTGCAGAGTACATAAGTAAGAATAGGAACACAATTCTGTTGGCTGTGCATTATATCTAAAGATCAGTATAGGTCCCCCATAGCTGGCGGCCCGATGCAGTTACTCAAAGTCTGCTTGTGGGAGCAGGATCAGCCCAGCCTCCAGTTCCTCTGAAAGTTGGGCTGCCTCCTGGGGAGATCCCTGGTTCCTGAATTGGGTCACTCACAGCTACAGTATTTGAATGGCATCACAAAATGTGAGATAGGTTCAAATCCATAAGTCTGGAACCAGGCTTTTTCTTTATTTTTATTTTTTTTGGCTCAAAATGATAAGTCTGAACCCTGGTATGTATGAGACATTTACTCAACAACTCCAAATCCAGACGTAAAACACTGCTTATATAAAGCATTACATAAAACAATGAATCAATCCCACAGCCGAACTATGTTAACCAGGGACAAAGTGATAATTCAAGTCAAAACAGGACACAATGATGCCTGTTATTTCACCTGAAGGCATCTTATTTTTATATCACGTGTGAAACCGTATTAAAAACTAATAACTGTGTGCTTGTTTTGGTACAGCTCAGTCATCCACGGCTGTCTGAGAGGTTATACAATATAATTGCGTTATATAAGTGAACCACATAACGGACCAATAGGAGCCCGTCTCTTGCGTCACGTGACGCCCTGCGCTTGCTTCGCTGAATTGTGCCTGAAATCCGAAGAAGCAACAACCTTTAGCTGCTGAAGCTAGCTGGCTAGCGACCAAGATAGAGTACCCCAGTGTCTGCTTTGTTTTCATCTGGGTTTTCTCGTTTTTAAGAGGAGGACATGACACCCGGATTCGTTAAAATATACGGGGTTTGGGACATCGGGCTGAAAAGAGTTCGTTTGTGGAGTTCGACTAGCGGCAAGGGGGCAATCGGTGTTAGCTAGTTAACCCGCTGTAACGTTAGCTAACTCTCGGCTTTAGTGCTCCCGGGGTCTCTTACATAAAAACAACAGCCGATCACTGGAGCAAAGACGGGTTTGTGGGTCTGTAGCTAAGATATATCCAATCTATCCTCGACTTTCGTGTACTGTAAACTATTTTAAAACCTGCACTTGGCCGTTGTTTAGTTTATATAGTATCTTAACGACGAGTTCGCACGAAGAAAAGCTTATTACTTGCTAAGCACGGAAGACTTTACCCACCGGCTTTCGACTACACATAAAATTGCTCTATACTCATTTTCGTGTTCTCTTAAAAGACACTGTCTGGAAAGTTTCCATTTGTAGCCGAGAGACTATATCAGACCGCCTCCTTGCTGTAAAGGGGGCGAGAGAGAGCTGGCAACTGGAAAGCTTAGTAAATAACACCGACCTTTTAACTTACCTCCGAGAAGCCAGAGCCGGCGTTTACAGGGAACACACGTCCCACTCGCTGGCTTTATATGTAGGGAGGCCATAGTGGTGGCTGTCAGTGGGACACGGACCTATATTATCGGGGTTGAGGTCGTATGACTCGGAATGAGTCCTAACCTACTTCCAATGGCCAGCAGTGACAGTAGGGCACAATCGGAGGTTTGGTTTGACGGCAAGGCATTTGGTTTGCCTTACTTTGGGGTAAGCTCTCTGAGCAGCGTGGGGAGTTAGACTATCAGTGAACCTCTTCGCCGTCTACTGACTTTCCCTTTGGAAGGAGGAAGATGGAGACAGGAGTAAGGTCACACCAGGGCGAGGTGTTCATCCACCCTCTCTCCAACCCTGGAGCTGCGGGGATCTTCCCCGAAATGCTGGAGGTGGCAGAGGAGGCCAACCGGGCTGGGGACTTTAACCTGGCCGTGGAGATCTACAGCTCCCAGCTCGCAGACCTCCAGCAGCCGGACAGGGGCTTGTGTCTGAGGAAGGCTGACTCTCTGGCCCGCGCTGGGCGGATATCTGAGGCGCTTGACTCGTACTGCACAGCGGCCAGCCTGGGCAAACTGCGCCCGGAGGAGCTTCCCCTCCTGGTGGAAACCATCGCCAAGACTCTCCGTGAGAAAGAGCTGGGCATCCCCGGGACGTTAAACGGGCACGGTAGAAGTAGCGACGGGGAAGATGGGGTTGAAAGTGATGGGGAGTGTGGGGAGGATGAAGCCCTGGACTTGTTTTCCTGTCGCCTGTGCAAGTGTCTACTCCACGAGCCCACAACCGTGGAGTGCGGACACACTTTCTGCAAACGCTGCTTAGAGGACGACTCTGTCAAAGACTGTATACACTGCAAAGAAAATCTGAACAAAAAAGATGGACTGCCAAACGGCCGGAGATTAAATGTTGTTCTCAGCGGCCTGCTGGATAAACTGTTTGCAACCGAGAGTAAAGCTAGGAAATTCTGGATCGAAGGGGAGGTTTTGTGGAGGAAACAGAACCTCTCGGATGCCTTGGAGAAGTACAGTGCAGCATTGGATCTAGGTAAGAAAGCACAGCCTTCATGCATGCAAGTATTTCATGTACCCCTTTATGTGTTAAATGTGTCACTTTTTGATCAAAACTATAGTGTTTTGTACAGGTGACCTACTTTTTTCAGTCTAGCTTCCCGGTGTCACCGGTAAGTGGCGCCACTCTACTTATCTACACTGTACTGAGGTCAGGCGTTATATGACGCACCGCACCTCGATCTCATAGAGCAGAATTGGGGAAGGGATGCATTTGTAGCTTTATGGACATCATAGTCCACTTTGTTATTCTTTCCCCATATATCTCAAAAATATTGTTTTTATTTGCATAATACGAGTTTAGCCTTACCCCCCCCTCCCTTTTCTGGTTGTGTTACATAAACTGGCAGTTCATGATGTGTTGGATAACACTCAGGGAAAAGTGACGATGATAAACTGCAACTGTTGCCATACTACATTAATAAAACGACTTGCTTTGACACTTAAAATCCCTCTTTTCATATGCTTCATCTTTTGGATTGTTGTCACTTTAATCAGCTATTTCCATTTCCCCAAACCCTCTGAGCCAAAACACAGAAGGTTATGTTCTGGTGGCACATTACATAAAGAGTGACAGTGTGTTTTATTAGTGGGCCAGGGCAAGTCTCATGTTGCAAGGTTTGGATCCTCACAGAAAGTTGAACCGACCTCTTCGCACCTCTGGCCTACATATTTGAGTCACATTAAAAATCAATTTCCTGTGGTCCTTGAATAGCTTAATGGGTGAAACAGGGCACTGGGACCTGTTGGCTATGTCAGGTGTTCACACTCATGTTGGTTTAAGAAATTGATCAATTTGAGATGAAAGTGTCAAGCAAAAGGATGCTTCCGTCTCTTTTTGTCATTTTGAGCGTTCAAATGGCATCTTTTCAGATATTTCTCTCCCCGGATCAATATTGATTCATGCCTTCTGTCTTGTGAAGGACTCTGGGTGACAGGAGGACAGAGTGCCTTCACAGCTCTCATCACTGCCAGTCAATGTTTTCCCAACACATGCAGCAGGAGGCCTTCTGGTATCCGCGATGCAGGATGAGCATAATGGGCTCATGATGTCAGCAGAAGCACAGCTGTTATCCAGTCTGTGCCTTTTAGTCAAATTCTTTTCCTCTTGGTGGCTGTCCGTGCCACATGTCTTATGTGCTGCATTTACACAATGCAAGTGATATAATGTCTGTGTTTGTATTTGTGCAAAATGGACAGGTGCAACAATGGGAACTGGAGGAGAGATTTCAGTGTGTTTTGCAGCCACAGCCTATGTTTCTGTAAATAGTTTCAGTTTATTTAAAAAGATAAAGAAATTGCAGCCTAACTGTAATTAAATTAATGAAAATCAATGAGATATCCAGTTACCTCTCTTGTAACTGCTCTTTCTGGATCTCTCACGTTTTCTTTCACTCTTCTTGCCTAACATCTTGTGTGTGCCTCTTTGGTGAGAAGCTATGAGGATGTAGGTCATCCACCTTCTCTGTCAGAGCGCATCCAGCTTGAGGAACTGCATTCCCCCTTTGCACCATAGTTAACCTAAAGCAGTGTCACACAATCATGTTACAGTGAGTGGTAATTTGTCCTTGTTTCAGTGAGTCAGCTGTCCCCTCGCCTAACAGATCAGACTTCTGATCATAACCGAACAATGCCCACCTGTTGGGATTTGCCTTTCGGTTGTTGACAAAGGCTTATTTATTGTCTTGTCTGTGAGTATGGTACTGACCTGAACAAAATGTACTTTCCTTTGTGGACAATTCAGAATATCTAACAATGGTGTAATTTTACCTCATTGCCCATGAATACATTTCCCACTCATAACCACTGTCTGTTTTGGAAAATACAGTCACAAGGCCACCTTGATCAAAGTAATCTCCTATGAGGAACAGGTTTTTATTTATACCAGCATCCTTTCGTATCAGATTACTGTTTGTTAACTCGAGGTATGAATATTTGACATTCTCCCACTCCTACTGATAGATACAGATAATGTATTAGTAAAGATGCAGCAGTCAACCAGGCCAAACAATCTGGCAAATATGCAGCAATAATTATTGTGGAGCACTACTGTCTTTGTAAAGCTCATATGGGCTGAAATCTTTACTGTGCCGATATGTCTATTCAACTCTACGTGAGATTATTTTTGGGTTTTCTGTGACTGTGCACCTGCATTCTCCTGGCGACCTGGCGGAGTAATGTCCTCCCATTTATTTCTGGAAAATTGCAGTCCATTTTCAACCAGCTGCAGCAATTGTGGAGCAAAAATACAACACAAGTCAGTATTATGTCCCTGAGCCATTTTTTAAAAATATATTTGAACATCATGGGAGCCTCAGGTGGAGTTCGCTGGAGAGCTCCAGCGAATACATTGGTGGGTTTTGAATTTACATAAGTAATAATGGTGATATGAAAAATTATATTAAAGTTGCATTGGTTGCCAGATATGTAACCCAGATGTGGGCAGGCAACGTAAGTACATTTTTCAGCAGCCAGAATTTATATGATGTACATTACATACCAGCACAATATCTCCAATGTCGCCAAAGCGCGTGTGACCTACCCTCAATACTGTGCCTGAATGCATCCTGTAGACATAGGAGCACTGAAACTGCTTCTGCTACTGCTTTGCTAATGTGCTGCTCACGCTACACCTCCTGTGTAGACAGACACTGTGTAACCCTTTAACGTCTAAAGATTTTAGGGATGTTCACCAGAAAAGATGCCCCTGCTGAATCTGTATCAGAACAGGTGAAGCCTGATGCATTTTGTATATTTTGTTTATTGCAACCCATTGGGCTCATAGTATGCCAGCTGTCAAAAAGCCCTGTTGCCCTCAGTTCAAACACTGGAACCCAGTCCTACTGCACAGTGGTGCAATCCAGCAAACCATCGAGGGGCACATTTTTATCGAAAGTGACATAAAATTGAACAGTAACCAGCAGATTCATCTGCACTGACAAAGAGTGCCAGAGAGCCAAATGATGATCTGCTCAGTTCACATGAAAAAATGGTGGATAATTACATATATATAATATTAAACTTTATTTATATAGCACTTTTCTTAACAAGGTTACAAGGTGCTTCACAGAAAAAGAAAACAAACAGCAGATAAAACAGCTCAGATAAAGAACAGCAGATAAAGAAAAACCAAATAAAAACAACACAGGGAACAGAAAACATTGGGGGATAAAATAACATAAGTGTAAGGCTGATTCAGATGTAAAAAGCAACTGCCTTACAGTACCATGACAACAAATCAGAGGAGTTACCTGTTTACTTAGTCAATTAGGTGAGGTGTTCAGATGTTAACTGCATTTGAACTTCATTAATTAATCATGCCGGGGATGAAGAGAGGAGGGTAGCCAATCCTGTCCAACCTTACCAACAGATTTACACTGGCACTCCTTTCACATGATTGTTTACAGGTGTTCATTGTGATGGTGGCCTTGTCAGTACCTTTGTCAGATTTATAGACAGATTTATAGGCTGTGCTGTTCATTTTAAGTACAGGTCCTGCTCTCCGAGTCTAGAGATGCCAGAAACTTTCATTGCATCTTGCCAGTGAACTGTGGCTACAAGGTTTTGAATGTTCCTTGTCTGATGTTGCCCTTGTGAGAATAATGTAACTCATAAAATAACAAAATAAGATGTAGACTTTGCTAGACGTTAGTGATGGAAGCACCTATTCCACAGGGACTATGTTCCAAATGTTTATCCCTGCAGTCTCACACAATGGCTGTTGGGAGTTTGATTATAGCAGAATATTTTGGGGATTTGTAAATACTGTTGGTCATGCTGTTGGCGTTTGTGCTGAAGTCTCAGCTGACTCAGCTCAGACAGCCTCTTCACCTTCTGTTCAGTTTTTGGGAAGATGAGAGATCCAGCCTTTGGAAAGCGGTTTGTCACATCCACATTCCAAAGGCTTTCAGAATCCAAAGTTCCAGCCACGATGTGCTAAAGGCAAAGGCCAGGAACATTTTTTATGGGTAAATCATGAGGGTCACCAACCCAGTGAGCTGGAAGGAAACTGTAGAAACACTGTGTTGAAGTGTACTGGGTTTGGTCTTTTCCGAAACGTTGTCACTGTTGTGTACACACAGTCTCTAACAGTCAATAGCAAAACTGTTACTTTCAGTCAAACCTGTACCAAACCAAGGATGGAAAAAAGATGAGCTGTTATACGTTATAAGTTTAGTTGCATGACTAACACTAGGAGTTTTCAAGTCTTAATTGGGTACAGAAGGTACTTGTGGTGTATCATTTGCTATAATGTGGCACACAAACCTGTTTGATAATGTGGCCATGCATGCAGTGAGTGTTTTATAAAGAAAACGGACTGGTTATTGTCCTATTGTCCTGTAAGTTATTATTACTACGTAAGTTACATAGCATTCCCACTTGTGAAATAGGTCTCATGTCACATGTTACATTGTTGCCCTACTTCTGCTAGACCTAGAAAAAAACGTCCCATCCCCTGGAGGCCTATCCAGTGACCTGATGGTGTGTGTGTGTGTGTTTTTCCCTGTGGTGTACAGTGCCCTCTTCAGGCAGACTGCTGTGTCAGCGGGCTGAGTTGCACATGGAGATGAGGAACTTCAGTCAGGCAGTGCAGGATGCCAACAGCCTCTGTAGGATAAAACCTCTCTGGACAAAGGTGAGACACAATTTTGAAATTGTCTTTCTTTTTTTAAAACTGATTTTCACTAGGATTTTATGGCCATAAGCATCAGGCTACAGCTCAGAACATACTTCCATCTTTATAAATAATTTAAAAAAAAAAAAGAAAAACTACATAATGTCTGCACTGCAAATAACGGTTTCATAGTCAGTTTTCACATATTTTTGCATTAGACTTTTATTGTTTAATAGTTGTTATAAGACATAGTATAGATAGCGAAAGAGTTGGACACTTGTGAAGACAGACGGGATGTGAAACATTTTATTCTAAACTAAAATATCTTCTATTTGCAAATGACCCCCAGTCTACATATTAACTGCTGGTATTAAATGAAGCACATTATGAGTTGGTACTAAAGTGCAGTTATCGTTAGATATTTGCCTATAGAGCTAACCGCTCTAACATCATGTTACAGCAGTTTCTAATATTTTCAAGTCATTTTGACTGTATTTTGGAAAACGTGCTTGATGCATTACAAGTCAGTATGTTTAACAATGAAAACACCATGAAGATGCAATGTGTAGATGTAGTACATTGCAATAGCATGTAGTTCTTGACATCCCATAGTAGAGACGAATGGATTTTTGGAACTTTTATGTCACTGAAACACTGAAATTAGTTAACTATTTCAGAATTGAAGTGTTCAGACTTGTCATGCCTATCAGTGATGTAAGTGGATAATAAATTATGTCATGTCAAACTTACTGTAGATTTCAAAATATGTTGCTAAATGGGGGACATTTGGTTTGAAGGTGGTGTTTATGATAAAAATGCAATAATAGTGATGCTAATCTATCACAACACATCCCATAAAAAACACCTGTTGACAAGAACAGATGTCAATATTAAGTTTTTTTTTTTTCTTTTTGCATGTAGAAGAACATACTGGATCGCATTAATCACACGCTCACACAGTTTTTGTATGTTTACTTCAGGCTCACTTTCTGAAAGCCACGGCGCTGAGTAAAGCAGGCCGGAACGACGAGGCCTTGCAGGAATACTTCATGTGTGTGGCGCTAAAGCCCAACTGGACCAAAGTCAAACTGGAGGCTCAGAAGGTAAGAGAAGCTCCTTTTTAAATTAAAAAATGCTCATCAAGTATCCTTCCAACCTCTTGTTTTCATGAAATATTTATTTTGCCCATAAAAACCTTTTAATGGAAATGACAACAATCTGAACGAAAAGAATAAATATCCCAAATATGTAATGAGTTTTGGGTTGTGAGACCTGCATCAGCTGCTTCTTGTTGTAGCATCTGTGTGTTGCTTACACCCAGTCTACCAGAGAAAGCCTAAAAAATGAAAAATAAAAATGGTGGAAGACAGAAATGCCACAGAGTAAAAGAAATACATTCATATAAATAAAATAAATGTTTTATTAGGTGAGGAGCAGGAATAAAGTGCCATGATTTACCCATGGTTTCAGAAGAATTACTAGTGCTCTCTTACTGGATTTGCTGGTTTCTTGTGGGGAGTTCGAGGCTGCTTCTATTTGGGGCATTCAGATTTGAGGTGACATGTGAGTCATTAGTTCACATGGCAGAGTCACATAAATCGAGGTGTGAATTGGTGTCAAACTGTCTGCAAAAGGATGTCAGGACAGCGTTGTAAGTAGCTGAAGAGTGTTGTGTTAGGCTGCCTCTTCTGTTCAGGGATGGTTGCTGCAGTTTGACATAGATGTCCTACACTCCTTTCTCAGAGCATCTGCCCTCTCTGTCCAAAATGTGTACAGCACATTGCTGTCCTTAAAGCAAAGTACAAAGTCTTGAAAATGCTTGATTTTAACCGTTATTTTTTCAAGGTTAGGAATATGCTTGAAGTCGGACATACTCCATGAAAGATGCTTGATTTTCAGCTTAATCTGGTGTTTCATCATTTACACAAGCACTCATGTAAACCAAAAATCTTTTAATATTATATATTATTAATACGATCCTGTCGTCATATTTGTTTGTTGTCTCCTGGCATTTATAGTAACAATTTAGATGTGATGATGTGTGAAGAGCTGATTTTTGGTTTAGGTACCTTGAAAGTGCTTGAATGTTACTCTTAAAAAGCTGTACAAACCCTGTTAAAGGACCACATCAACTAATTGGATGGCAACATCAAGTTCAACTGAAAATAAACGGGTTGTAGGAAATGCCTTATTTATTTTATCCTTAGGCATAAAATGCACAAACACACTGTTTTTCAGTTTCACCATTCATAGTTTGGAAAATAAGTAGAAAATGTGTTCATATGTAAGATAGGCAGACAGAAATGTCTGTTTTTGGCTAATTCATTGAATTAAATACCTGAGAAATCAATGTACTTCATCGCTTTGATTTTTAAAAATACATCCTGTAAATCCAATAATGCCATGTATGCAGTGAATGCTACTGTTCAGGTGCATTTTAGCAATGCAAAGTGTGGTCACTGTCGTATCCATTTTCAGTTTCTGATTTTGAGAGCAGACACACAAAATGAGGTGTAGACAAGTCTGACTCATCAATGTCGGTCATGTCTCGATTTTAGGCAGGTTACAGGGGGAAAACAAATTTCCCCGTCTACTTCTTCTGCTCATCTGTCTATGCGTATTGTGAACATTGATCGAGTGCCTTGTGTTTCATCCTGCAGGTCCTTAGTGAGCTCTTCTCTTCCGTGTTTGAGAACGAGGACCTGCCAACACCGCTGCACCCACTGCAGGGGGGCTTGGCCACCCGCCTCATCAAACCCCCGGCCTTGCTCAGGTCCCTGAGGCCGCTCACACAGAGACCTGGCTCCTCCTCACAGGTTAGTGCACACAAACAAAAACACTCCACCCACTGAGACCAACGGAAACGTCTGCGAGAAAGGACATTTCATCTATTGAAACATTAAGAAGATAAAGTTTCATATCAGGGAAATTGATTGTATCTTGACACATGGACACACACTGCGTCTCCTCAGATAACTGTGTACAACACAGAAACTGTAATTACAGCTGCTGGGGTAACATGCAAATATATAAGAACATAAATAAAAATGACATCACCAAGGAGAATTGAATATACACACATTCTGTTTTAGGTTCAGGAAAGGTCAGCTGTACTGCACCTTTATTCAGAATACATTATATTTCCACCACAGTTGGCATTTTGTATTCACATTTTGAATAAAGGTGCACTGGAGCAAAGTGTGGCTGACAAAATGATTATCCCATCATAATCGTCCAGCTCACTAATCTGTCTGTCTGTCTGTCTGTCTGTCCAGGACTCAGAGTTCAGTGTGACTAAAAGCGCTCCAGTGGACGACTTGTCCTCCAGACTGTCTGCTCCGTCTCCTGGTAAGTCTGACCCCGCTGTGGGGGAGAACAGCACCAAGAGCCTGGCCGAAGTCTTGGCTGCACTGCCGGCACCCCCTGGTGGCCTCAAGAGGAAACACAGCGGAGCAGGGCCCTCAGCAATTTTCAACCCTCCCTCCAAACTGCTCAGACCTGGTAGGAGAATCTGAGTTTCATTCCAAAATAAGATAATTCTTCATTGACTGATGACTCACATAAAAGTACCACTGATCACTGAAGAATATGGGTGAATTACTTTATATTGAACCCTGTATTTTCTGTCTTGGCATAAGTTCTAAATAATTCGCTCTCACTGGTGTCACTGATTAGATGCCACTTTCACTTTTAGTCTGGGACCGCCTGTTGCTTTTTTGATAATCATTAATAGATGATAAAATTATTAAATTCACCAATAGGTTGTTTTATTTATCAGCTCATGTAAAACTTGAATCCTGTTGAATCATGTTGCTTTTGAGTAAAGCGGGAAATATCAGCATTTGAAGTAGCACGTAAACAAGCAAACAAAGCAGGAAATACAACTAAGAATTAAATGATGTCATTTAAAACTTTAAAGATTTTTTGATTTGTATTTCTTTACTTCTTAGTTAGATTGCATTCAGTAATGACCAAATGAATACAAGGAAGCATAACACAATCAAGTAGTACAAGTAATAACTTTCTTCACTGAGTAATAAGTGTGTTATTAAGTTAATCGAGATGTCCTGATCCTGTGTGTGGCTCAGACAATCCAATGCTGTGTCATCCTGCGGTCTGCTCCTCTGTTGTACAAGTTTAGCTTCTTTTGCAGCCAGAAAAGAGACTGTTGTCTGTCAGTACAGCTTTTATAATCTGTGCCAATGCTTTTGTTTTGGTTCTTTACTGAGAATTAATAATTACATTAAATTAATGTTCAATGCATAGACATTTGTTCCACTGTTAAGCATTACGCAAAAGTTTTTAAACGACAGAGAGCCTGATCTTCACTCCAACAAAACAAAGCAGAAAATTAGCCATTTGATACAACTTTAATGTGTCCTGTGAGTGTGTGTCATGAGTCACGGACTGAAAATGATCTGAATATCAAACACGCACTGTAGACCTGGACAGATTTTATGCTTGTTTTTTTATGGGTTGCAAAGCTTGAAGTAGAAATCTGCCCCCTCTCCTCTGTAGATAATAAATAACCTGAACACACACACGTAGACGTGTATCCTGATGTTGTGATGTTTTGCGCAGACAAGGTGAGCAGCTTTCAGACGGCCGCAGTGTGTGGAGGGAGCGTGGTTCCTGCCGAGCTGATGGACAGTGGAGACATGGAGTGTTCTCTCTGCATGAGGTGACTGCACACAGTCCATCGTTACAGCACACACACACACACACACTGACTGCATGCATACACAGTATTCACAGGTTTTTGCAACAGCTAGGACCAAAAGTATTGACATAAAAATGTCTTTATATCTGAATGCAATTGTGTTATGAAGACGTGTATCTGCATGTGATAAATGCTGCCTTGATATCAGTGGCTAACGGCCAGTGTTAACGTCTGGTGTGCTTTTTGTCATTTGTCCTCCAGATTGTTCTATGAGCCGGTGGCCACTCCCTGTGGACACACCTTCTGCCTCAAATGTCTGGAGCGCTGCCTGGACCACAACCCCAACTGCCCTCTGTGCAAGGAGAATCTGTCTGAGGTACACACATATTTTATATAGTCAAATATGCAAATACACGTAGTTCAAAATAGGTTTTCACCACATATTGAAAAGTGTGACTTTGTGTAGTTTACCGTGACAGATTCAATGATAATGAAAACAATTTGTATTTGTAGCCCTAATTGATAGCATACTTATTTTGTTTGTGTGTTGTCATTGCAGTATTTGGCCACCAGGGGCTACAGCAAGACCCTGCTGATGGAGGAAGTGCTGCAGCGTTACCTAGGAGATGAGCTGGCTGAGAGGAAGAAAATCCATGAAGAGGAGATGAAGGAGCTGTCAAAGTCTGTTTCACACACACATGCAAACACAAGCACACTGAAATGGTTTATTTAAAATACATATGAATACACTAGTCACAGCATCAAAAATACACATTAAGATGTTTTTTTTATTTTTCATTTTTAAACACTGTTGTTTGTTTTCTACCTTTTTTATTTAACAAAATACAAAAACATTTTTAATGGTGAAAAGTTATAATTCAAATAATAATGAAATCAATTAAGAAGTACAACGTTTGAATAAGACTCCTTTCATTTCCACTCATTTCATCCTTTCAATTAATTCTGTCCACTTAGAGTTTGATTTGCCAGTTCCAGATTAAATTAAGTGGTCTTAAGAAGCCTGAAAAGTATTTTCAATTTCTAAAACTCCCAGATTCACACAAACACCACAGTCTCAACAAACTCTTCACTGTGTCTCTTGTAGCTTGAACCAGGAAGTGCCCATCTTTGTGTGCACCATGGCCTTCCCCACCATCCCCTGCCCACTGCATGTGTTTGAGCCGCGCTACCGCCTCATGATCCGTCGCTCCATGGAGACGGGCACCAAGCAGTTCGGCATGTGCATAGCAGATGAGCTCAAAGGCTTTGCTGACTACGGCTGCATGCTGCAGGTGAGTGTGTGGTACAGGACGTTGCTCATTTCCTCATTTTCCTCTCTCTCACAGATTTCCTCATCTCACTCTGCTGTATGCAGTCAAATAACAGATTCTGTCAGTGTAAATGTAAGACAAACTGTCTTTCAGGTGCGAGATGTGAAGTTCTTTCCCGACGGCCGTTCAGTGGTCGACACCATCGGTGTGTCGCGGTTCAAGGTCCTCAACCACGGCCAGAGAGACGGCTACCACACCGCCAAGATAGAGTACCTGGAAGACAAGAAGGTGGGCTGAGAGGATGTTTTCGTGGGTGTGTTGTCTGTTAGACCTTGTCATTTTAGACACTTTCCATCAGGCTGCTGTCAAGCAAATGTCACACAAAGTAGAACTCGGCTTTTTGCCCCAAGCCACTCTGTGACAGCTGAGCAGTGGGGAAAAAAACAATCCTGAGTCGCCTGCTCTGTGCCAGTGGCAAAGTCTTCCCAGAGGGAGAAAACTGCCCTCTTTCTGTTTTTGTAATTGGAAATGATGCAACCTCTGCCATCTTTCCTCTGGTCAGTGGTGTTTTTAAAAACAACATGAAATCTCTCTGTCCAATCAGGCGGAGGGGGAGGAGCTGGTGGAGCTTCTGAAGCTGCACGACTCTGTGTACGAGCAGGCCAACAGCTGGTTCACCTCCCTGAAAGACAACATGAAGAGCCAGATCCTCAGCCACTTCGGACACCTTCCCAGCAAAGACCCCAACCCACAGGTCTGCAGACAACCGTGTAGTATACTAGCTTCACTACTTTTACCACAATCACCACAGATTTAAATATAAATACGTGATGAAACAAGATGCCAGTTTACTGTTAGCTTCCTGAAACAGCTTGAAACAACACTGATTACGCTTAGTTGCACCCTTTATCTGCTAAGATTATATTTAAGGAATGAAAGGATAATAAAAAAATCCACAAAATTCAGATCAACAATAAAACTGATGCTTCCAGAGTAGACATGGTTTTTAAAAAATAATTTTTCTGTGTAGCCAAGACTTTCCTAAAACAGGAAAGCATGAATATGAACACCATGTGCTTAAAAACTTAGGAACATTCTGTGTCCAGCCAGTGTCCTCGCATTAAAACTGCATTCCTTGGCAGTCAGAGGCCTGAGCAGCAATAGGTATTTTCCTAGAGCAGGAAGGGTAGGTAGGACGGTAGCTGTTTCCATTCTCCACTCAAACCCTCTCTCAACTGCCTCAAGTTTTCTGTTTACTGTTCTCTGCTCACACAGAGACAAACCAGCTCTAGGTAGCAAATGCAGTGAACACCGCACAGTGTGACATACAGAGTCAATGGAAAGACACAAACAGGTGAACATTTGTTGTGTAGGTGACATAAATTTAGTTGTCACATACAGAAATTTGATTAAATGTTTTATTTTGAGTGGGAAATTGCACTTTTCCAGAGTATAATGCCTCAACTTCAGGAATGAACAGAAAGATCTGCAGGAAAATACTGGAGTGCCTGCTAAGTTAGGAAATTACTCTGATCTGCCACACACCCACATAGACAGAGTCACTGTATGTTATTAAAGCAAATGTCTGTACAGTCAGTCGAGGAACTTGTCCACTTGTTGTTTGTGTCTAAAAATACAGCCAGATCTATGAGAGTAGTGAGAGGAAATGTTTGCTTTGGAAAGTGTTGTGGTTTCTTGGAACAAGAGAAAAGTGATGTCTGACTTCCAAAAGAGTCAGCTCTCTAATGGGTCATTTGATTCAGTGTATGCTGTAGTCTATAGTCTCTGATAGTCTTTGAGAGAGGTCAAGCTGATTTTAACTTTATTGCTAGAACAGTGGTTCCCAATCTCTTTTAGTGACCCCTTACAGGAAAGTTACCCTTTATTGATGCCCGTAGGGAAATTCCTTCTCTGCATTTAAGAGCAGTGGGCAGCCACTGTGAAGCGCCCGGGAACCAACTCCAGTTCTAAGTCCTTGGTCAAGGGCACTGACAGGAGAATTAACCGACATGTTTTGGTGGTGGGGGCCTGGAGGAAAACATGCAAACTCCACACAGAAAGAGCCAGGGCCTTCTTGCTGTGAGGCAACAGTGCTAACCACTGAGCTACCGTGCTGCCCTTAATATGGAGCAATATATACTTTGGGCCCCTTGTCACAGGTTACATGTGTAGATTTGTGAGCAGGGGGATTTTTCCTTCTTTTTTTGTCTGGGTTGCATCATTTTGAAGTGCCTGAAGAGGTAAAACTATCCAGTATTTTACAAGAAAGAACCCAAAAATTTGAGAGAAAAATAAACATTATCTCTCTATATTTTGTGCAGAGGATTTTCTTTTTCTTATTTCCTACCCCAGTAAACATCTTGCGACATCTTGTGTGTGTTAGAAAGTAGCCACAAATAAAAAGCTGAGCACTCAAAAGAAACATGTGGTTGTACGTGCTCTGGAGCCACTGAAATCAGGTTTGTTTTTGTTTTTTTTAAGATGCATTAAAAAGATTCCTAGGCTACATGCGTCCTTTCTAAACCCCTGTGAGAAGTGGAAGTGATCAACTGTATATATCTTCTCTGTCCTGCAGGCCAGTCCCAGTGGTCCGGCCTGGTGCTGGTGGCTGCTCGCTGTCCTTCCGTTGGAGGGTCGAGCCCAGCTCACTATCCTGTCCATGACCTCCCTCAAGGACCGCCTCATTGCCATCCGCAGGGTCCTCATCTTTGTCACGCGCAAGAGGCCGCGGTGATCGCCCAGCCGCCCCGGGAGACAGACCGGAACCGCTTGGGCTTCTATGCAGTTCAGCAGTTTGTTCACTCATTTGTTCGGTCATTCGTCAGTTTGGTCACTCATTGACTGACTCATTCACTCATTTATACATGTGTTTACTCATCCATTTACTCGCGCATGAACTCCTTCCTGTGTCATGCGGCATTTCTGAGCACACGTCAGTTCTGTTGTGAGCGTCAGGTGGGCCGGGGTGCTGGCATGAGGGCATTCCTGGTTTCACTTCTGTCTGTTTGTCTGTCTGTTCATCCAGCCACCACCCCTCACCCACCCACCTGCATCTTCTCACCGGATGAATTAAGCTACAACACATCTCTGAACGAGTGACCTCTCACCTCTTGTCCTCTGTTGAGGCAGAGGTAAACTTCTGGGTAAATTTGCCCATCTCTCATTTATGAAGGAACAAAAACCTTTTGTCGCGAAAGCAGCGTGAGCGAAAAGGATCAGGTTCAAGAGGAATTCATTTTCTCCTAGATACACTAAGCAGTATTTTGCATAAGCTGAAACAGAAGTTGGCCCCCACATCCAGAAGTGTTACTGTTTGTACAGGTTCAGTCAAAACAGAAACTCACCTACTGAAATATGAAGCAAAAACAAAAACACTTGGCATGGCAGCAACGCACAAAAGTGAATGTACTGGTCAGGCGGTAGTATGTGGACGTTTTTTCCTTTTTTCTCCCCCACTACATTTACAGAATCTGTTCAGCGAGTTGCACATGAGGTCAGATTCCTGTATGTGCGCGCGCTACAGCTGCTTCACTCTAAATCTTCCTGACTGAGCCAAAATTCATGTGCAAAATCCTGGAGCTTTCTATCTGCTGCCTCACCCAGCGGTGGACGTGTACCTCAAGACTGTCTGACAAGAAAGTAACAGGGGCACCATGAGAGTCGTTGCATTGAGATAGGATTGTGACTATGCCCACTAAAAAACCAGACTGTACACTGTGTGTGAGAACAAGTGACAAGATGCTCCACTTGTTTTGAAAGGAGATTCAAGTGAGATTTAAACATAAGTCGGGCTGTCACACAAGTCCTAGCTGCATTTAGGAAAATGCACATACGAATGCATTCTCTGGAACTTAATGTTCTATTGTAGCATATCTGTGGGACTTCAGATACAGACTTAGTTATAGGGGTTGATTGTGTACTTTTTTTTGTTTGTTTGTTTGTTTTGTTTCTCTCTGCTATGCCCTTAAGTGTATGTGTATGGTGAACTCTTAAGTTGGGTGATTTATATGTATATCAATGTAACTCGGAGGCCTTTGTATTGTTTTATTTAAGGAACGTTTCACCCTCTCTCTCTCTCTCTTTCTCTCTCAATCTATCTCTTTCTCAGTGCATTTACATGTACACTGTAATGCAATTACGGTGCTTAAAGTCGCCCAGTGGAGTTTTCTTTTGAACGGTTTGTTTACAGTCAGTGTTTCTCAGTAAAACACATTGTGTGTATTTGCAAAGCTACATATTTTGTTATATGTATATTTTTGAACGTGCATTGTTTCTTCTTTCTTGATGCCGTGTCTCTTGGCGCTTAGCATCACCAACTGTTGATCAGCTGAAAAGCTTGAAACTGCTGGCAGGAATATGTCTCCATAGTGCTACTAGTGGTCAAAAACTCTACAGGATACTTTGAAGAAAACTGGTTAAATGTTGTGCAATAATAACCCAAATTTATATGATGATTGAATTAAAGGTACCATGTGGATTTTCTTTTACCACCAGTAGCGCTATAGAGCAATGTTTTTTTTATGAGTGGGCCTCAAGAAATGTAGCAATGTACCAGCAAATCGCAGGGAAGAAGACTGCTAGCTGATGATCAACATGGAGGTAAACAATGCAGGTTTCAGAATATTGAAAACATCAGCTTTGCAAATGTTTTAATGAGGATTCAATTTGTTTTGGTGAGAAACACTGAATGTAGACCCAACTGTTTGTTTGTTTACAATAAAATTCACCAGCTTACCTTTTTAAAAGGAAGGATGAATGGTGAAGGAAGTGTTGATTGCTAGAGATAGTTAAATTGCTTAAACTATCCCTGCAAGTATTTACAAGCCACAGTGACTCCAGAGCACTCTAAGCCACATTATGCGTAACTTTATGCTGGTCAGGTTGTTTTCACAGGACAGCTGTGTTTGTAATTGCATTCTTTGCGTGCATGTAAATGCACTGTTTCTCTGTAGAATTCTGTCCTTCCAAATGTTTGTGACTCCACTGCAATCACTTGCTCTCCATATGGGGACGGGGTTCACAACGTGCTGCATTTCCCTGGTATATTTATACCTATTTTTTATTGCAAATAAAGAAAAAACACATTCAGTCCTGTCTCTGCCTGTTGTTTGTAGCAGCTGTTTCATATTATGAAAATGTATAATGGACGTTTTTAAAGTGAGGTAGATGAACATTCCCATACAGCAACAACACCCTCATCTATTATATCTGGCTCAGAGGAAGAGTCCAAAATTAAACACATCACACACCTTTTCTCCAATATACCATACTTCATTTCTCCAATGTTCTGTGGCTTTAAAAGAGAGACGAAATAAAAGTTACAATAAATACAAAATATCCCTTGTAAAGACTAAATATCTTCTTTTGTAAAAACTAGGAAAGTTACATGACTAATTGGATGGTACATGAAGAAATCAGAAAAAATATATATATCATATACCACTCTGATGGAGGCCAGATGCTCAAAAACATTTGGGAAACAAAGCATGGTATCTTTGAGAAAAGCACCACAACTTGTTCGGTTTGGACAGATTGTACAAAATTAGAAATTGTCACATAAGGAAAATAAACTTGCCTGTCTGAAACCTGCTTTAGATAGGTTTTCTATCATAGTGGATATTATTTGATGGAAGATTTAGGAACAGAATAATAAACATACTGTTTGTGCATGTGTGAATATGGTGGACAGATGCAGGTACATCACATGTTCAGAACAGACTCGGATACAACAGAACTATATGACATCTGATTCCTCAGAGAGAAACACATAGGGACTACATAGTTTGCCTAACCTGGTTTGAAACTAGATCATCTCTGGACTTGGAGAGGGAAGGTGGCCTGAGACGTCTGACCTGAGCTCTCCAGGCTTGACGTGGACTGTCAGGATGCACCAACTCATCACCACTCTGCTAGAAAAACTGAAACATGTCATTGAGCAGGGAGGAAAAACACTGAGCAGAGAGTTAATGAGTCGCTCACTGCTACACTTTCAGATGAGGCTGCAGTCTTGGCTGGTGTCTGTGTCAGTCACTGTAGTGCAGAAAACAAGCATCTTCCTGTTTTTTCTCCTCTCAGGCTCTGCTGCCACTGTAGGCGTTTTATATAGTCTGCACAGTGTGACTGTTGCTGGGCAAAGTGAGTTTGGGTTGTTTCTTTTTTTGTCTCCCTTGTTCCCTGCTTAGCTGTAGGACACAGTGGCGCCTGTGGGCCACAGGGGGGCAGTGTTTGTTAGTGAAATAGCAGGTGAGATGATGCGGGTGGGGTGGGGGCAATGGAGTTCATGCTGGGTTCTTACTGAGAGGAGAGAGAAGACAGGAAAAGCAGAAAGGCAGACATCCCAGATAGCAAACTCTGGTTCAAATAAAAGTCTGAGAACGGTCATTTTAAATGTTCATGGAGGACAAAATATCCTGAAACAACAACATTACCACATCCAACATGTTTTGACACCACTTTGTTGTTATATAAAGTATATTATGTAAACTGAGCTCTAGTCAGCACCCTAAAAACATCATCCTATCACCTAAAATGTACACCTTTGTAAACACACAGTATAACACAGAAGGATCTTTCCTTAAAATGATCAACCTAGGAATGTTGCATTCAAACTATCTTCCAGAATATGCAGGGCTTGAAGGGAACATTATGAATGTGGAATTTTTCCTATTTGCAGGGATACACACGTACAGACCAAACCTAATTTTTAAATTTGAGTGTTGACTCTGCTGGCAGCAGGTAGAAATCCTCTCTGCATGGAAGGGCAGTGCTGAAATTACTGCTGAGGTTGAACCGATGCATTGTTTTCAGGTTTGGTGAGCGGCATCTCTTGGAATTTATTCTTTAACTGTAAAATTCTTTTTAATTAAGAAGGTTTCTAAATAATAATAAATTGACCAGGAAGTGGCCATAAGAGCTGGTTGAATTATCTGAATGCAAATGAAAGGTGCTTCATTGTAAAGGACCCCTTCACCAAAGGAAAGAAGATGGAGGAGATGTTCCCTTGATGCTGTTTCACCAAGTTTTTCTGAGCATGTGGTTATTTTTTTCCTAACCTCTCCCTATCTATCTCCTCTTTCATCAACCATGTTTTCCATCAGACTTAAGGTAAAGTAAAAGCACCTTCATTTACAGTTCTGATCTGGCCAGTGTATGCAGCCACAGTGCTTTCAGGCAGCGGTGCAGTGAGCATCGAGCAGAGGCACTCTCATGTTGTCAGCTCAAACCCATTGTATCCATCAGAAACACGCCCCTTCCCTTGCTCTAGAGGCAATCTAAAGACATTAGGCTGCCACTTCCTGCTCGGATTGTGGATGAGATCACTGACACAAGAAACAGAGGACTGTCTGTCTGTCCGTCCGCACTTTGATCCAGAGCAAGATGTCTCAACAACTTCTGGCCAGATTACAGTGAAATGTGTCCCCAGAAGACCAGGTTTTAGGCAGCAACAACATGGATTACACTTGTCATGGGTGCGTTTAGTCTCTTTCAGATATCTCTTACTTGTTCCCAAACACACCAGGAGCAAGTGACTTCAGACCAGTAAAAGAACAGATGTTAGGAGCTTCTGACTGGCAAATATATCAGTGGGACTAGAATTTTAATCATGGGCATTAATTGCAAAAGGAGAAAGGTTAAACTACAACAATGTTATTATTTAAGGTCACTGCACCTGTTCCATCCACAAGTCAGCACCTCTTCTTCTGTTCGTCCAGGGAAAGTTGACTGAGCACTGTGCAGTTTTGGAGCACCGCCTGGCTTTACATTCATTCAGCAACACACCCTCAGTTCTGGCAAGCTGTACCGTTGATGAAAACAATTATGTGGCTTGCTCAAGGGCATCAGGGCAGAGGCTGTTCATGTAGAACTTGTTCATTCTAATCCTGATTTTAATTGACAAACCTGGTGTTCCAGCTTCACCAAATACCTCCTCAACATCCTGACATAGCTCTTACTCACCTTCTTCTTTTATCTGAAACACACACACACTCACGTACACTCACAGCTTCCTCCATTGGGTACAGAGTGAAGGATAAAAGAGGAAGCAGTCAAACACAAACAGACAGTGTTTGCTGAGTGTTTGACCTGTCCAAACACAGAACCCCAGACACACACACACACACACACAACCATGGACACGCACTTGAACACACACGATGGAGTCAGAAAAGAAAGAGGAAGCAGATAGAGGATTTATTTGATTCTTTTTCCAGGAGTAATATAATAATACATGAGATGATGAAAAGTGCTTTTAGCCTAGACTCTGAGGACTGTAGGGAGTAATACTGTGGGTTCATGCATGTAATCCATACTATTACTGTCAACAGTTTTTATTGGAACTATTTCTTTGGTAGAAGGTAATTCCAGTGAAAAATCACGGCAGGTATCTCAGAGACAAATATCTCAAAACCTCGGCACACGTATGGCTCGAGGTTAAGAGAGAGAATGTGTGTTTTTATTTTTTTTCATTTGGGTGAACTGACCCTTAAACCCTCAAACAGCCCGAAATGAGAAGCAGCCAAAATGTTCTCACTGTCTAAACATGTCGTCACATAGATAGAAATACAAGAGCACACACACATATATATAAATATATGGAAGACCATTGTCTCAAAGCTGACTCTCTGATTTGCTTTGCTTTGGTGCTTGACAGTTGTTGTTGTTGTTGTTGTTGTTGAGTCATGGTGTTTATGTGCTGAGTGTGTTTTGCTAATATTATAGATTCAAATGCATTTACACACAAGCAAGCAGACACAACGTCAAGCAAATGCACATGCCTATATACACACACGCACGCCAGTCGGACAGGCTTGCTTTTCTAATTTCTAATCACCAAAGGAACTGTGAAACACACACTGTGTATTGCGTGTTTATCTGTGACCAGCAGGCAGCCACCTCGAGGTTCTGTTTGGGGAATGTTTACGCACATCACCCCCTGACGCTTGACACAGCTATTATCCACCTTGAAGGTGTGGATGCAGGGAAAGTGGGTGTGTTTGGAAGAGAGATTAAACAGCATTGTTGCTAATTTCAGGTTCAGCCAGGTCGCTCGCATTGTTAGAAATGTGCCCTTACTCCCCACCCACAGATTTCAAACAGCGCCCTCCACACCACTGTTTTTATCATCCAGTCAATCATGAATCATATGATACTGGCTGACTGGACACGGAAATTATAAACTTCTCCCCTTTGGATCAAATGACAGGCTAAAGTAGTTTTATGATGGTTCTAAACTACCATTATGAAATATTATGCCATGGCCACTGAAAATACTTCCTTCTGTTTGTCTGACGGTACAATTGTATACCTCATACAAAGATTTGGTCATCAGTTTTAAACCTGCAAAAACAGAGGGACCAAGCTGTAAACACAGCACTAACATATCATCACCATTTAAGTTAATATGGCAAACTTGTTAGCAAAGAATTGCCTAGTTACACATTCTGCAGTTATGGAGCAACACTAGCATTCATTTGGAGTGCTGTTTTTGGCAACCTGATGAATATAAGTCCAATATTAATTCTCCTTCAAGCTCTGTTTTTGGTCTCCACCAACTCCTGAGGAAAGTATCTGACTCTTTAGTGGCTAAATGTTCCACTATCTTCTCCAGCTAGTTGCTGACATTGTCTGTCAGCTGTTAGCAGGTAGCATACTATGGGTTTTTACAGCTTTTTCAGCTGCCAGCTATGACCCAAAATGACTGAGAGCGGCGAGAGTGAACCAAAACAGTAAAGTTGCAGACCATCAAGCTAAAACAATGAGCTGAACCCTTCAGTGTCAGTTACTCAGTGAGCTACACAGAGCCACTAGGAGTGTACTCTCCAGGTCTGGAATAAACTCAGTAATTTAGATGTCCATACAGCCTGAAATCCTTGAAATATCCCTGCTATAGATAACACATGAAAGCAGGACACACCCAGTGGGTGATACTTTGATGTCTGTGGGTTGCCCCCCTCCGTCACCTTCAAAGGAAAGACTCACTCAAGAGTACAGACCAAAGCACGAGTTTTAGAGCTGTGCACCACTTTTTTTTTTTATCCCCAACATGACATGATACAGCAGGTCTTCCCTGGAAGATTCAGCATAAATTACAAAGATTCAAGATTCAGATTAGCTGCCATAGACAAAGTTATTTAAAGCAATTAATGTCATCTGATGTCTTCATATTGTACTCTGGTCCATGCTTTTGCTATTTTATAATCTTTACATTTTGTTATTATGTGCTGTTGTTGGATGTTAGCAAAAATCTGTGGTCCATGTTTGCTTTTTCAAGATAATGTTACAATAAAAGTAATTTGAAAGTTTTCCTGTCCCTTTTCAAAAAATTACAATAATAATATACTAAAAATAGATCTGTTTGCTGTTATGCATTCTGTATGTAAAGTAATACATAATCAGCATATGTGTGTCCTGCTCTGTCCCAGTTTAATGACTCTGAAGTCCTGTGGTTTCTGTTCCGTGTGTGTCAACAGATGTTCATTTTTTGGCATTTCTGGATAGCAGAATTAAAGTGAGTGAGGCAGTGGAATAAGCTCTAACATCTGGATAACCAACATCATTAACGGGCTATAGTAAAAGCTGTGTTAGAAAGGGGCATACATTCCTGTGGAAAAGAAAATAGAAAGCATTGAAGCTGCAGCAGAGAGACTGAGATTGAGAGCAAATTTAAGAGTAGACGTTGGGGATGTAGGAGAAGAAATCTGCTGTGCATTTGCATTAAAAAAAGAAGTTAAAATGGTAAAGAACTTTTGAGCAATCGACTGCAGGCACAAGATTTTACAAACTGTGGAAGGTAAGAGAGAGGACGCAAATGGGTCATTGACTGGAAGTCCACTTTGAATTTCTGCCTTGAACTTGATTCCTTTCAGAGACAGTTGGAATCGTTGCTGAAACTTGGAAATTAACTTCTCATTTTGTGTCATGTATGTTAGTTGTATTTATTAAAGTTTATTATAGTACCTTCTAAGCCACACTAGCAGCTCTATGGATGCCCTTTATAGAGCCCCTGACTTTTTATCTAGCACCATCATCAGGTTTGTCCAATACTTTGGTTTATGACTAAATACCTCCAAAACTGAAGACATTACCTTCAGCCTCAGCTATACTTTGTGTTTAGTGCTAATTAGCAAATGTTAGCATGCTAACACGCTAAACTAAGATGGTGAACATTACATAAAATCAGCATGTTAGCGTTGTCATAGCCATGCTAATGTTAGAATTTAAATCAAAGTACAGCCTCACAGGGCTGATGTAGCATGGCTGTAGACTCTTTGTCTTGTTCAGTAAAATCATTCACTAACTTTGATTATTTTTGGACAACTCAGTGGCTCCGTCGTGATTGCCTTTCAGTTGTTCTCCACTTGACTGTTTAGTGTACTCCTCTGTGTCAATCTTACAAAAAAAAGCATGTGACATTTATGCTTTCACGTGTGATAGCTTACATTTCACATGTGCAGTGTCTGAAAATTGCTTATAAAATGTTTTTTCCACATGTGATAAATGTGAAATGTGTTTCACGTTTTGTCAGGAATCTTAATTTCCGACTCCGGATGTTGTTGGTTCCAATGGCCTTTACATTTTCAAGATATGTGTTTGTTTTCCTCCCTGGATTGCAGCTCCACCTATTCATAGAAGCCATTGCAGCTTTGTTTTGCCACGTCGGCAATCTTAATAAAAATCTAAATAGTGCATTCAACTAATTCAGATCACTCATTCAGCAGAACTTCATCATAATGTTTTATTAAAATAAGAACACTATTTTCAGAAGAACATCAAAAATGCAAAGTATCTGGTGACCTTTACTTCAAACAGTATCTGCATGAGCCTCAAACATTAGTCATCACTGGTATTTGTACTGTTGGATGACATTAAGTTGAAACAAAAATTCAGAATACAACTGAGAGAAACTCGAGTACTGAAATCACACGATATGTTATCAGCATGTGGTTCTTAATGCAAGTAAGTTAGGCTGGGCAGCTGACTGGGATGGGTGATGGCAGCAGGATATAATGCAGCCTGTCTGGATATCATAGCCTCCAACAAAACAGCAGAGCAGTGACAGTGGTACTGAAATATTTATCACTGTTTCCATTTGGCATGCTCTAATTGCCCTGTATCTATCTGATGGGGAGACGGAGGTAGAGAGACAAACGAAGGCTGACAGAGGAAGAGACATGGAGGACAGAATAATTCATGTAACACACTGTAAAACATTAAATCACCTTAAGTAAGAGTGCATATCACATACCTATTTACATATTATGATTCAGAGTGTGTATGCTGGCTCACACTATCGTTGTATGCTGGCTCACTGGGACACTTAATGGAACTGAGCCATCGTTAACAAAAATGTGTATCACCTGTGCTGTTTTCCTGCTATGACAAATTAAAAAATGTCTCTGATGTTTTTGCCTTTACAAGAACACCCAGTCTCTGTTATATCTTATCCAGCCGTTGATCATATTCAGGATATGATGTGAAACATAAACCTGGTTATTAATTTCTGAGTCATTATGACATTATTCAGGTTACTGATCAGAGTGTCTCTGACGCCTCAACATCACAAACATTCTCTGTCATTTCTTCTTTATTTTTTTGGATTATTTTTTTGGCATTTCTGCTTCATTTTATAGTGACAGTAGAGAGACAGGAAAGGCAGGGGAGAGAGGGGATAACACAACACTCAGCCTTAGGCTACATCCACACTGCTACGTTTTTGTTTTAAAACGCATCGCTTTTGCTACGTTTACACCTAGCGTCCACACTACTCTGGCGTTTTATAACCCCTAAAATGGAGACCTTTTAAAACGCTGCTGACCCCGTTTTAGTTTGAAAACTCCAGATTGCGTTTTAGTGAGGATGGGCGAAAACGAACTATGCAGACACCCATGTTCGCTTCCTGATTGGGTGTTATCAGCCATGACGTGTCCATCCCTGATTCGTCACGCCCGTATCATGTGACCCTTTCCCAGATGAAAACAAACAACATCAGCCTTGACTACCAGCAGTTAAATCAACCTTAATAACAAATTACAACACTTACTTTCAGTCATTTTTGGTCATTGGTCATTTTCCAAAGATGGTTTCTGTCATTTTAGGTAGTTCTTATCGCGCTGATGTTCGTTCAAGTGTTCGCTTTTCTGTTCAGTTTGGTTTTAATTGGTTACTTGATGCTATAAAAATTGGGTGAGACGTCATGATTGACAGCTGTGAGTGTGCTCGCGATTGGTTCAGGTGGGGGCTCCAAATGACGTCACCAGCACAAGATGGCAGCTCCTGTATCTGGGATATTTTAGCTTCAATTTTGTACAGTATGAGGAAGTTGAGATGCGTCGTCCATCTTTATATACAGTCTATGGCTCTACCAGGTGAGCTACCAGGGCACACAGAGTAATTTCTGTATTGAGGTGCAGGTATTATCTGACCCCTATAGCTATGACCTGAATGCACAGCTATAAATCCATTTTACAGGGGAAGTGTTGAGGGTTATTAGGGGCTGAGGACTGGTCCAGCTCCATCTTCAGGAGTGAGGGGGCAATGAAGTTCTGTTCAGACAGGGCCCCAAAAAGTCTTGGGCTGTCCCTGTCTGAGAGAGAGAGAGAAGGGGCGGGGAATGAAGAGAGAGAGAGAGGGACAGAGAGACATGCGGACAGACTGCGAGGGAGAGAGGGCGGAGAATACAGGCAGAGAGACGCACACACAAACGGAGAGAGAGAGAGAGAGAGAGCAGGCAGGGCTCCGGCAGTTGGTCAGTATGTAGCAGCGGCGGAGCTTCTGCCGGGGATTTACAAAGAGGGAAAAACGCGCCTTGGATAGACAATATCACCAGCGGGATTAAAAAGAGAACCACCCGAGGATGAGACACACACCGTCCGCCTGAAGGAGAATAAAAAACACGCCGTTATTCCGCTGATTTATCACCGTTTTTCACGAAAATGGCGAACGAGTCCCCGGCCAAAAGTCTGGTGGATATAGACCTGGCATCCCTGAGGGTGAGTGTGTCTCCCATACACATTTTCAGAGTGCATTTTATTTTTTCATACTCAGAAATAAAAACATAACCAGGTCGTAAGCAGTGCTGTTGTTGACACAGCCCTGCGGTGGCTTTTCTTTGTCTAATATCCGCTGGCATGGGAGGCCAGCAAACCGGGCGCAGCCGGCTCCTACATCGAACGAACCCGCTTGTAAATACTACAGGGAATCAATTAATCTAGCATTTTTATATTTGTTTGTTTTTATGCTTTTTTTAAAAAAACAGGATCCTGCTGGGATTTTCGAGTTGGTGGAAGTGGTTGGAAATGGCACCTATGGACAAGTCTACAAGGTTGGTGTGAGCCTCCATCTGTGTGTGTGTGTGTGTGTGTGTGTGTGTGTGTTAGTTAAAGCCCCAACCGAGAGAACAAACGGGCGGAAACTGGAGCACAAACATGCATTTATGTATTTTTTCCCCTCTCACGGTCTCAGGAACACATTTATTATAACATGCCCCCCCTGCCTTCACTTGGGACCGGTGCGGTCTGGACTGGATTATCTCCCTGATAGCGTTCTGGCCTCTCACTGCTTCACATCCATTCATTATTTTTTATTCTAGCGATGCAAACATCACCCCAGCACACCTATTTTGGTCCCAAAGAGGTCCCTCCTCCCTCCTCCTCTTCCTCCTCTCATCCACACCCCAGTAAAATATTCCTTGCATACTGCAGGCTTTGCGTTGCACTGATCAGGCCAACCCCATCCGTGCATGACAGCCTTTACCACGCTGACCGACTTGTGCGCCATTGGGTGGGCGGTGTTTCATTGCGCATTTGTGCACACCATTGCCCAGCAGGCCTTTTGCTGGAGTGGCTCTGTGCTGCATTAATGTGAATAGGCCTGTTCATCCCATCACACACACACACACACATAGTGGAAGAGGCATTTGATGGAGACCTGGTGCTCCTGCAGCTCAGATTCCCACCTCCATTGCCCCATCAGAGATGAGCAGCGACATCATCCTGCTGTTGCCTGGTAGAAATGAGAGCAGAGGAGAGAGGAGGACTGGGTCAGACCTGCTGGATCTGTCCTGGCTTCTACTGGCCTGTTTAATTTGAAAGTAATCACATGCAACTCTATCGTGTGAGGAAATGTGCATTTCGTTGTTGCATGTGCAGCTGATTGAAACCATGCCACGGTTGTTGCATTATGTCATGTTAATGTCATGAGAGACAGAAATATTCCCATGGTTATGACCTGTAAGCATTCTCACCATTCGGATAACCCTGATCACATTTGTGTACCATAAACTACCAAGTCAAAGCTGTGCCCGACTGTGATTGGCTCTCATTTGCTTGTGGCTGGAAAATAAACCCATGTGCCATTTTTCCCCCTTTTGTGTTGCATTGCAGCAATGTGGTTAAACAGTTCCAAAATCCAAGTGAAATCCAGTGAATGGTGAACACCTTGATGGAGGGTAACTCAACATGCTAATTATTATTAGCAAGTTTAATTTAGACAGGATTTTTAGGTTTTCTAGCACTGAGCACTGGTTGTATGATAGAGCTGGTCAGGTGAGGGCAAGCATTAAATTACACTTTAATTTCCTTGAATCATGGACTTTGTTGGATATGTCCAAGCTTTTTCATGTTGATATTTAGCTGTACGTACTGCTAAATATGCCAACTTCCACATGACAGTGAAGGCTGCATTAGTGAAGCAGAGCCAGAGGTGATTCTGTCACTTCATAATGAGAATACACACCTGGAGACAAGTCGATATTGTGGAGGTGGATAGCAGCAAGATCTGCAGATGACAAGGCTCCATCCTCAGGCTTTCTTATTACTTCTGCTGCAGTTTCTGCACCCTAAATGTGAGATATGTGGGAACTTCTCATGACAGCTTCTGACATGTTGTACCAGGCATCATAACATCAAAAAGAAAAGTCAAGAAAAATCTAAATAACCAAGTTATATTTACAATATTACAATCAACTTTAAAAAGAAAACAATATGTTTGTATGTGGTTGATTTTAAAATTCATACATGCGTCCATGTGGTAGCAATGACATGTCATCCTCTGAAGGCCCTGATAGAGTCCAAAATGGAGGTGGACATGGTTTTGTTTATGCTACATCAGGTGTATGCAGATATATTCACACACGTGCAGTTGTACAGTAATGTACAGTCAGCACAGTCGCAGACATGGGCAGATGATGTGCGGAGTAAGTATATTTTGAGCTTTTTGCTACTTCTTGTATGACATAAACTTGCTGTTGCTCTGTAGTTTATAGGCTGAGGCTCATGGTAAACATAACACAAAGTAACTGCAGGAAAATAAAGTATATATGAGGAGCCATTTTGGGCCTTGAAGTGGAGTCTGAGAAAGCACAGCTAAAGGGTATGTGACTCACCTGAGCTGCTGCAACAAAATTAGCTCGTAAGATGTTGACACTGAATCATCATTGTTTGGACGTCACTCTGCTGTTAGCTCGTGCACATCAGAGCCACCAGAGTCTTTCTATCACATGATGATCAGAAGAGCTCGGCATAATAAACATCCAGGAGTCTGAGCAGGAACCTAAACTGTTGGCATTGGCTCTCTCTCGCATGTTTCAGGGTAAACAGGAGGACCTCGCAGGCTTATTTTATGCTTGTGCAATGTGGCGAACGATCTCAAGGTCTACTGTATCTCCAGTTCTGCCTGCTGAGGAATTACACAAGTGACCAGTGGCCTTCAATGATTCCACTGCTGAGACGAGTGTCACTTTGAATCAGATTGTGTGCTCATGGAAAATGAGGACGGCCCTGAGGCGAGCGAGCCTCAGTGAACGCCTGCTCTGCTGTTACCTCACAGTGTGAAATGTCTCCTGATAATTAAGCACAGTGACGGTATGTATGGGTGTGTTTGGTCATATTTTTTTGTGCTGGGAGAGCACAGTACCAGTACCACTTTGCTTTGAACTTTTCTTTTTGGTTTTATTTGTGTTTTTTGGGGCTCGGGGGAGGGGGGCGGCTGCTGTAAACGTTTCATTAAAGCAGGGGACAAGTGGTCGTGGAAGTGCTCAGATGCACGGGAACACAAATTAACCTTGACATTTTGAGTTTAGTTCCTCGGGATTCGGTGAATCACAACCACGTGTGCCATGCGAGTTTGAGTGCGGATGAACCAAGCTCTGTTTTCGTCTGCCTCGCAAACATCTGACCCAAAAGCGTGTGTGTATGTGTGTGTGCGCGTTTGGGTCAGCACATGTGCACTTGATCCGAAGCACTTGGTGATTGGTTGGGCTTCCCAGGCTAGCGAATAGCTGCGGAGTGTGACGGACTGAGGCTTGTTGCAGCTGTGTGCACCGACAGCAGCTGTTGGGATGGAAAAAGAGACATAGAAAAAAGAGGAAATACAAAAGAGAGAAAAGCACTCACCCTTTAATCACCGCAGTGTTTTTGTTTGGCAAAGTGCATATTAAACTCTAAACATCTAAGACATCAAGCTGGTGTTCTACACTGTTAAAAATCCCCATCCTAAAAAACGTAGTGACATTTGAACTTTTAAAGTGTTAACATCTGTCAGTATGTTTTTTTTTTATTATTTTCCATGCCATTTTCTTGATACTCGTGCGGCGATCAGCCTTATTCTGACTTGACAGTAACAAGTATTTCCAGAAAATGCATCTGGGGACAGCTGGAATTGATCTAAATATTAAATATATATTGATGCCTTCAAAAGGGGTCGTGTTTACCGTGTGTACGAGAAGAGTCCACATGAATACCTCTTGTGGTATTCACGACCTCGTAAGTGGAAATGTTTTTGAAAGCTCCGAGTTCAAGAGTTTGTGACGCGTTTGCTGACGTTTTCAGAAATGCAAGTTCATTTTAATATATTGTCATTTTAGTCGTGTAGTTTTTCTTCGTAATTTTATAATATGTCTGAGGAAAATGTTGATATAAATAGAAAATAAGTCAACATTTTTTGGAAAAAAGCGGAGAATGTCAAGATAGATTCTCAGGACTTACCACTTGAACGCCAAGCATATCGTGTACACCCATGTCGTAACCACAAGCTCCATTTGAAGGCAGCATAAATCTCATTGGTCGAATTCTTCCCCCCTGTGAAAACGTTAGTTAGTTGGGAAATGTGTTGTCTACAATGTGGGAAATTGTCTTTAGTTTTTTTACGGCAAAGCCCAAATTAAAAACAAGTCAGTTAATTGAGGACATTCCTCAAGAACAAAACATCAGCTATCAGCGTGACTGAAAAAAAGAAACAAAAACATGCAAAAACCCCCACACGGATAAGATTAGAATAACCTAACTTCATTAACAGCAACCAAAAGTAAAATGGTCAGATGTCGCAGTGTTTGTGTTTCCATTAAACAGTGGGAGGTGGAGGAAAAATCAAATCAGAGCTGAAGAGAGAGGCAGAAGGAATTTTTAAAACTCTGGGGTAAGACCACACTCAGCATGTGGGGCTGGGAATCCCCCTCTGAGGAAATGGTTTAACCCATTTATGACTTGCCTGAGTTTTAAACCCACTGAGCTTCTCTCCTTCAAACCACAGCTGTAACTGTCTCAGCCCCACTGAGACAGGCATGCCTTTTAAGTTTATAAAAATGTCCAAGATGAGCAAACACATCAAACGTCTGGGGTTTTGTTCTCTAAAATAGAGCAGAGCTGGAGTTTGTTACCTCGCTCGGCATGGGTGTCTGCAGAGAGCGAGTGGAGGTTTTTGTGAGGAAGTAGTGAAACGGCGGAAGTCATCAGTGCAGTGAGGAGAAGTTGGTGGCTTTGCTGTGATAGCCAGATTAGAAAACCACAGCTCTGTTCCCGTCACTCTGTCATGTTATCAGCATGAAGTGTCTGATCATTTGTGTGGATGTTGTTGCCATTTAAATTCATTTCATTATCGTCATGCCCAAGAATACAAATTAAACAATTCTAGGACTGCAACTAAAGATTATTTCCATTAGCAATTATTTTTTGGATTATTAGATTCAACATTTAATCTATAAAATATCTGAAAATAGTGAAAAATAGGTCTACCTGTCAGTCTTTTCCAGAATCCAAGGGTTCAGCTTGACATTGCTTGATTTGTCAGAACCCCCAAAAATATCAAATTACAATGATATAAACACATAAAAGCACCAAATCTTCACATTTGGGAAGCTGGAACTGTAGGTAACGTTGTGGCATTTTTACTTGAAAAATGACTCAAATAATTAATTGATCACAAACATTGTTGATAATTGATTTTCAACACTAACTCTTAATATAATATAGTCTCAGTGTACCATACTACTATACAATATTTATAAGTAAATCTGTTTTCATGTGAAAATAATAAAAAAACGAAGGTAATGAGCTTTAATCCTGAGATGCTAGAACCAGGCCGAAGAACTCTACTTTATCAGTGTTTAAATGAATAAATACATTTGTAATAAATGGAGATAAAATGTGCAAAAAAATCAGATTGCACTGAAGGTGTTTTCAGCAATTATGGAGAACCTTTCTTCATATCAGAGGTGGAATATGCAGTATCTCACTCTGATGCACTTATATATTATAAAATTTTAGGTCCCTAACCTGTCATTTCAGTGGTATGTGAGGATTTCTCTGGGGCCTACCTGTTTTTTTGTCTTTTTTAACAAGGGAAACTCCAGTGTCGGATATCGTGCGCTGCAGACGAAGGCTGCATGTCCGCTGAGACATTCTCTTTAAAGCACATTTCAGACCGGAGGATGTAAAACAGCATCAGGGTCCTCCCTCTGTAGCGTCTCTTCTTTACAGCATGAATCCATGCTGTACTTTTTTTTTTTCCATACTGGTGATTTAGCCGCCAATAACCCGCAAACATAAATGCTGCTGATCCAGAACACACCATGTTTTTGTCGGCTTCACAGGAAGCCAGTGAAGAAAAGTAAGAGTAGGTGTGATGTGATAACGACTTTTCAATCTGATTAACATCCCGGCAGCAGCATTTTGTATCAGCTGCAGGCAGGAAACGGTTCATATTTTATGTAGGTTGTTGCAACTAATGATTATTTGCATTATTGATCAGTAACGCAATCTAGAGCTCAAGGGGTTGTCTTCAAAATGCTTCAAATTGCAGTCTAACACCCAAAGGTACTCAATTTACAATGATATAAACAGAAAATCCTCACATTTGAGAAGCTGGAAACAGGAAATAAAGTGAAACGGATGTACAGATAGAACAATTTCTCTTCGTCCTGGCTTTATCACAATAAAGATGCTTGTTTTGTTTCCTGTTGCTGATAAAGCGGAGCTGGGCGTGGCTCTCCAGCAGCAGCCTGTCATCAGCAGGGCAGGGCACCATCACTGCGAGGCCCTCGGAGCATTTCACTGGATGCGTGGCGGATCTGTCACATGCACGCGTGTCTAAGTGCCATGCTATGAGGTTTCTGCTTCACTTTATCCTCCTGTGTAAGTCCACATCTGGAGCTGAAGAAACGTGCACATAGCTAGCGATGTTTTCAGTGTTTCATTGACTTGTTCATGTGCAGGTTTACAGTCCACACATCTGGTTTATCAGGACAACACTGGCCTTGTATTAAATACTGGATGTATACCAGTTAGACCTGGCAGCCATAGCTACAAAAAAGACAGTTAAACATGCAATGATATTGGATTTTTTTTGCTCATTTTACTAATAAATTGTAATATGTCCTGTGTTCTGGATCATTCTGGCTTTTACAAGAACTGCAAACACTTAGAAACGTTATTAGTCTTAAGTTTAAATGTCCCTTAATGGTCTAAAAAAGAGCTGCAACTAATGATTATATAACCGGAGTACTCTCTCACTTATTATTTGAAATTTTATAGACTAAATTACCAAAATAATAGTGAAAAATCCCACAACAATTTTCTAGAGCCCAAGGTGACGTCTTCAGATAGCTTGTTTTATCTGGCCAACAGCCAAAAACCCCAAAATATTCCATTTATAATGATACAAAACGGGGAAAAGCAGCAAATCCTCACATTTTAGAAGCAGAAACCAATGAATTATTGCCATTTTTTCTTGATCAATGACTTAAACCAGTTCCAGTTGACCGACTAGTTGATTAATCAACTAATCATTTCAGCATCAAGAGACACTCTCTGGGGGAACGCTGGATATTTAGATTTTAAATGAATTAATAGATTTGAAGATATCAACCAAGGTCATTGTCTATCAACTGCTTTAACTTAAAAATATACCAGAAAAACAAAATCCGTCATCAGAAGCACAGTATTACACACCTTTGTGTATATAAATGTGTATTGTTTTCTACTTATTCCAGTTCTATGGGGAGCTATTTATAGGCCGAGCCCCGCTCTGTAAAGCGATGGAACTACAAAGCTGTCAGAAGGAATAGACTCATTCAAAGCTGGCTCACCGACCTTCCGGCTATTCAAACTGGAATGTTAGTCGTGTCTGCCGTGACCTTTCACAGCACAGGAAGTGAAGTACGACCGCGACCACCACCAGCAGCAGCGGTAAAGCTGCGTCTCCACTGGGAACTTTTCTTTACAGTCACAACTGCTGTTATCTACTGTGACCGTTCCAAACAGAAGAAGTGGAAGCTCTGATGCTGATAGTGGCAACGGGAACTTGACTTTGTCACGATTTATGATGGAGAAGTTGTGCCGCTTTGTGTTTCCCGACCAGGGCTGAACCGTATCATTGTTTTCAGTGGTGGTGAACAAATAGTGAATCTCTCGGTGTGAAGGTTCACCTCAAGTGCACAAACACCCAAGACACCACAACCTAAGTGACTTCCTTGCACTGCTTAATCTTTCTGATCTCTAATGGTTTAAGAGCTACAAGTTGGAAACATTTCAGATTTGATCAATGTTGAGCTTCAAACTGGGTCGTCTGATGCTTTAATTGTTTGCTGCAACATGTCCTTACAGTGCTAGCTGCTTTTTAAGGCTATTTACATAATTAATTTGTCCCTAAAATCATGAACAAGTTTGTTTTTTTTAGCATTTAGAGGATTAATTGCTAGAAGTACAAATGCACGATTATAGATACGGTGCTTATCTTGATCGGATCATTATTAATCCCATTTATTAGTCTTGATATAGTGAGCAAGTTTCAGTTTTATGAACTGTATCTGCAGTTTTGGCTGGTTGACAGAGAGCACTGCGCTATATGTTAAGAATACTGCAGCAAAGTTTATACCCTGATGTTATATTAAATGGAAACACAAGTGGCAATCAAAGAGTAGTTATAAATAGATTTTTTAATTTGACACAGAGGTGACATTCTTCGTACCGCTGTTAATGAGTGTGTTAGCGGTGACCAGCTCTACCTGCAAGCTACAGTTAAGCTAAAAATAAGACACCGAGCCTCAGAGAGTATCTGGGTCACGTTCTCTGATGCTCACTGTGTGGACTGATGCAGAGACGCTGCTGCTGCCGATTCTCAGTGGATACTGTCACACATCAGCTGCAGGATTTCTGTGTTTTATTTCATATTTGCTTTTTGACACATTTCTGTCACAGTTGACATTTATTGCTATCTATTGCTTTTTTGCATTTTTTTTTTTTTTACACGATTGCCATAAAAACAAGAGAGACACTTTTAGCTCGAGTGGAGACTGAACCTCTTACCCTGGCAGGGTTTGTGCTTATAGAAATCGCAGTTTAACTTAATCATTCAGTCTATGCTTGCTTGTTTTATCCAACCGACAGTCATGAACCCAAAGATATTTAATTTAAAAT
This sequence comes from Macquaria ambigua, assembly GCA_008360985.2. NCBI lineage: Eukaryota > Metazoa > Chordata > Actinopteri > Centrarchiformes > Percichthyidae > Macquaria > Macquaria ambigua. The sequence goes on along the minus strand of VMKM01000386.1, from coordinate 88,977 downwards.
CATACGAAATGGAGAAAAACATCTTTCTCTTTATTCAAGAAGCTGGAACCAGAGAATATTTCACGTTTGCTTCATAAATTACTTAAATGATTTAACTGAGAATCAAAATAGTCGATCAACAAATCGATTAATTGATTGGTTGTTTCAGTGCTGCATTCACCGTAAAAATGAAGTCTGTGAAAGTGTGTCAACTGCAGACTATCGCACCTCGTCTTGATTATCACCATGTCACCGTCATGTGGGTTGACACCTTGTTTCCTCTGCTAATCTGCTCTGGGTGCTACACACAAGCTAATATCACCCCACCTCTTTATTATCTGCATTTAACTTTTGACAACATGCTTCCTGGATGTTTGTTTTATTAGCCAGCAGGCAGCAGGGTGTGGAGGCGCAGACAGGAGAGGCTGTGACAAAGACCATGACGCTGCAAGTTCACAATGAGAGCTCAGCTGCCGGGACGCACTGTTTAATAAGAGTTCTGTGGACAGAAGAAGAGCTCTCTGTTTCCTTTTTCCTCCTCCTCTGCAAGCACACCCAGCCACTCAGGCCCAGCCCTGAACCTGGATGAAGATGGAAAAAGCTATTCCTCCTCTTCTCCGGCTACCCAGAGCCCATCCTCAATGTGGAATGCAAGGGTCAGGCTGCATCCAAGAGAGGAGAAAGAGGGAGAGGTGCCGGGATTAAGCCGTGGAGGGAAAAAAGGCTTTGAAATGAGGGATGGATTGGAGAGGGAGAAAGAGGAGGGGAAAAAAAGAGCAGCAGAGCCGAGGAAGGTCGGTCGCTCCTGAGCATCCCTCCTCCTCCTCAACCCTGGTCACATGCCTCTGTGGGATGAGGAGGAGTTTGAGGTGGGGGGTTTGATGGCGGCTGTAATCCCTCAGCATGAGACGGCACATGCTGGGAGGAAGAGGAGGGAATATATTAAAAACAATTTACTAGGTACTCTTCAGTTTTCCCACTTATCAAGCACTTACTCCTTTTATTTTTTTATTTTTTTAGATGTAATTGCTCAGATGTTTTATGTCCTAAGCTACTATTTGGTCCCTTGTGTCTGACAGTGATGAGTCCTCTGTGCTGAGGAAATGTACAATTTATTCCCTTTATAAACGTACTGTTGTTATGACTGATTTTATTTGAAGGTGGTCACCCTCACTGTTGGCCTTGTAGCCACATCATATAATCACATCATATACTGTATGCAGTGTTCAATAACAAGTTAAACTAGACATATAAGTGTATACAAGTGTGTAGGCTGTATCAATCCCTTTAAATTCGTTTTAAAAGGACTGTAATTGTGTATTTATTTCAGATGATGGTGCAGCCACTTTGACACCAGTTTGTTGACACTTAAGTCGATTTTTCCCACCATTTTTTTATTTTTTACCATCAGAATTGGCTGTTTGTATTTATGGTCTGTATGAGATCAAGCAAAATGCCAAACATTCACTGGTTCCAGCATCTCAAATGGGAGGATTTCTGCTTTCCTCTGTTTATGTTATTATTAAAATTGAATGTATTTGGGGTTTTTGGACTGTTGGTCTGACAAAAACGAACAATTTGAAGACGTCACCTTGAGCTCTGATGTGCATTTTACACTATTTTCAGACATTTTATAGATCAAATAAACAACAAAAAATATATCGATAATGGAAAAAAAAATTGAGTTAGAGCCTGAGCATGACGAGTGTTTCTTTTCTTTTCACTTTATATCATCACTAGAAAATAAAAAAGAACGCACCCTTCTTTTTTAGCTTTTATTGTTGACAGTATCCAGTGGGATTCTGAAAAAAGACCTACACCCTCGAGATGTTGGAGAGTTCAGTGGAGCGTGTACTGAAACTGAACTGTCAGCTGATCTGGGAAAAAAAGGGAAAATTTCCATTATGATGTAGAAGCTTCTCAGGCTCAGCTAAATGCCCAAACTTGAAGCAGCATCAGCTGTGTGTTTGTCCCACTGACACCTCCTGTAATAACTCATCATAATTAACAAATTACCCCTTTTCATTGTTTTGCTTTCGTGTCTGCTGGCTCCTGGAAGCCTCGTTATATAATGCAGCCACAGTACGTGTTAATGTGGTGTTGGGTGGAGCGGTGGATGCATGCAGACAGACAGTGCAAACAGATGGCTTGTTGATGTAGCGGCGAGGCAGTGATGCTGAAGAGACGGAGAGGGGGAATTAACTGTATCTCACTGTCTGTTGTGTCGTAAATGTTCTCAAAGGAACAAGAAACAAAATAAGTGAGTTTTTATATTGTAAACCAACGCAACGTAGCTGCTAGAGCTGGCTATTGAATGTCAGTATTATTTTTAAACCGACCGAAATGTGTCCATCGCAGACTCATAATCTTATTCGCTTATCAGAGAGTTCCTGATTTAAATCACATTTTTGCCAATTTTATGCTGTATTTTGTAGAAAAACATGTATATATTTCTCAGTCAGAACACAGTATTTAAAAGTAGTCAAACTAATCATTGTGGATTCTAGCCAGGATATTAAAATTAAATTAAATTTTAATTTAATTTTTAAAGATAAAACTCTTTTGTTTGCAGATGAGGGCTGTCAGAACCAGTTTTAGTCTTTAAATTTCATTTGGATGTCCCAAACTGCCTGTCGAGTGATTCAGTCTCTTCTTCTTTTTCCTTCCTCTTCCTTATCTTTTGCTTCCTCATCTTCCTCCTCTTTGTCTTCTTCTTGTTCCCCTTTGTCTCTTTATTTCTGCAAAACAAAAAAAAAACCCTCAAATATTCCAAGACTGCCTTTTTAAAAAAAAAAAAAAACCTGACTCCAAATAGTTTAAAACTCATAACCCATTCGTCTGTGAGTGTGTCAGTTGCATCATTAATTATTCTAAGTGTCAGTCCAGTGATCATCAGTGAGTAAAACAGAGCCTTAACTCTGCCAGGTGTTTAAGTTTGATTCCCACTCTGCTTCAAAAACACCCAGTGGATTTACTTCTACTTGTCTTTGCCCACGCTGTGTTATGTTAGTGTTGGTGCTGTCTGGAGTTCTCATTGTACATCTCTATGGATAATGTGTCTAAATGCTAAATGCCTGAAATGTGATTTGGAAGCTGAGGTTGTTTCTCTGCGTGAAGAGGCTGTTGTGTGACTTAGAAAGAAGGCGATTTGTAGTTTATTAGGTTGATTATGCTCCTGTTACGGACAGACGTCCCTTTGTGTTTGCTCTTCTGTCCTCAGCTGCAGTCACACTGGCAAGCAGACGTGCTGATAGACACGTTAATGTAGGTTTGTAAGGTTGAGCTTTTTTAACTGCAGCTTCACATGTAAGCACTGTGCAGTGTTGGGAGGAGGAAGTTTCTACGATTAATAATTGCTTTAGGCGATGGAAAACTGTTTGTTTAAGCTTCAGTTTGCTTGATAGTTCCTGTATGGTAAATCAATCATCTTTTAATAACTGCTGACGAGCCACAACCTCTAAATACTCGACGTCCATGTGACCAAAAGTACAAGTCCAGATGGAGGAGCAGCTTCAGGAAAATGGATCATCCAGCAAAATAAAAAAAGAGCAGATCCATTAATGTTTATATTAATATCATTAATAATAGCACTTTTTTTAAAGAGGAAAATCCTAAATTTAACCCTGGTTAACTAACATTGTATCATAAGCTCATCCTCTGGCTCCTCTCGTTAGCATAGCATTTTAACTATGGTAATAATATGTAATAATATATGGTTTTAATGTGGCTCATTGTTTGTCATATGGAGGCACACAGATGACGATCAGTAAGTCTTCCAGTTAAAGCTGCACACCAAAGTAATAAAGTAGGAACTACTGGAATTTGGTGAGTAAGGACACAATAAGAGTGCAGGAAGACTTTGTATCTGCTGCAGCTGCTGTATTTAAGACGTATCCCCACTCACAGTTGAAAATATGTTTGCTACAATAGTGTTGAATCTCCAATTTAGTTGTTTTCCTCAGATGGAGACAAACACTATAATAGTGACATCACAATATGTGGCAAGACAATTGGAAATTTATTATTTTTATTTATTTATTTTTTTTTAGGAATAGAGAAGCCTGAGATGAAGCAATGCCAGACAAATGATTTTCAGATTATTAGCATTTATCTTGATGAGTGAGTCTCTCAGTTTTCTCCCATCCTTGGGTTTGAGCTCAGCTAAATGGCCATGAGTCATGAGTACACACACACACATGTGCACACACACACATTTCCAAGGTCAGACCATCAGTCACGCGTGTCCAGTGATTCTAGATGGGTTTCATGCCTCTCCCTCTCTTTCTCCTCAGGACTCCACCCTTATTGATTTTTTCACAGCGCTAGCTAGCATCTTGTACAACGGCCCCTTCATTCTGTTATCTGCGACCTGCTCCTTCCTGATAAAACCCAGAGAAAGCCTCTCTGTTAAGAGCCATAATGGCCGCCACTTGGGCGCCACATGCTCTGAGTTGGGAGTGGGGGGCTTTAGATGGTCATGTGTACATGTTAACTCCAGTAAACATGCGCTCACCAGTGATGCTGCTTTCAAAGCAGCTCAACTTGGTTTTGTTTAGGTTTATCATAGTGATAAATATCTGCCCTGATGATTTCAAGTATTACCTGTTACTTTGTGTAGAGCTTATCCTGTGTGTCCTCTCAACCTGTTGCCATAGAGTCATGTATTATAATAACTACCTTTTGTTGACTAATGTGAACTGGCAACTAAAAGCCTCTAAGAAATCAGGAGTTGGATATCCACTGTGGTGTTTCCACATCTTTGTTCATTGCAGAGGCCTAATGTTTTCCATCAGGAAGGCTGAGGAGAATAATGTAATTCTATCATAGATAGGGCTGGACAGCTTTTGACTTTGAGTAGAATTAATCATGATTATATCAGCATATTGTGTTAAAAGTTTGCCTTCCAAATGAATGATTCTGTGTAATAGCTGATTTGTAACAGCATGCATCTGGTGCAACACCACTGCAGGCCTACGCCTTGTTAAAAAACTGTAGCTAACACAGAACTCGGTCACCTTTCCTCCCGGTAAACTTTTGTCTCAATTTTTGACCAAAAGTTCCCTAGCATGAAATTATGATGTGTGATATTTAATGTAAAACAAACAAGATTAAACTAGAAGTAGCGGCCACACTGCGAATGCTTTCTCAGTTTATGGCCGGACTGTACAGTTTGTGGAGTTCGTGGGAATATTTTGCATTGGGGCGGAATGATGAGCTTCAGAATATAGATTTATTTTCGAGATCTTGTTTGGGGAACAAATTATTTATTTTCCAGAGTTGGGACAAATCTTTTGGCCGGGCCTTCCTCCAGTGAATCTGGCTAAATGCTGGACTTGTACGACTGAATAAGAAGAGGACTAACTGGCCCTCCAGATAAAGGCACAACCCCAGTGTTCCTCCATCTTGGCTTATTAAAGCCCTTCACCCTCGACACACACATGCGCACGCACACACACACACACACACACACGCACACACATACACATGCCATGCTAACTCTCAGCGTCTGGTCGAGGCTCTTAATGACAGTTGTTGGCCTGTCTGAGCTTCTGTGGTTTAAACGGGTGGACATGGTGGAGTGTGAGTGTGTGTAGTGTGTGTGTGTGTGTGTGTGTGTGGGAGGGGGGGTTACTGTATGGGTGGCCATCTGGAGCAAGAAAACAAAGCTGCTATTGGGAGGGGGGGCTGTTTGTCCTCGGTACAAGCTTAAGAGAAGTCTTGGAGAGCAGATTTCCAAACTGAGGGAGAAGTTTGTCTTTTAGTTCAAAGCTACAAAAACTTTTTCTTCTTTTGAGGAAAGGAGGGTGTGTCGTCAGTCAGCCTGTGATACCCCTGCACCAGTCATTTGTCTTTGCTTCTAATTTTCAAACTGGAAAAAAAAAAACCCCACAGGGGAGCTGTTCTTGAAATGTTGCCAAATTTCTTCCAGCAATCCACCAAGATCAGTAGATCTGAGGTGAAAAATAGGTCATTCAGTTGCAGCGTCATGGTTCATTTAATTATGTACAATCAAGCCAAGTTAAAATAGTTCTTATCAAGGTTTGGGATTTTGGATGGAGAGCAGCAAGTCATCTGAATGTTTGGTGAGTGGTACAGTATCAATCTGAGACTGCAGACTTAAACCAGACTTACAGTAATCTTGTCAAGCTTGCATGACTACCAAAATGTCCCCAATAGCACTGAGAAGGTAATTTCAGATAGGGCTGCAACTAGCAATTATTCTCATCAGTTCATCTGTTGATTATGCTTTCGATTATTCATTTAGTTCATGAGAAAAATACTGAAAAATGCCCTTCACAAAGTCCAAGGTGACGTCTACAAATTGCTTGTTTTGTCCGGCCAACAGAACAAAACAAACACACTCAATTTAAAATGATATATTAAAAAAAGGAGCAAATCCACATATTTGAGAAGCTGAACGAAGCTGAACGAAGAAGAAGAAGTGTTTGGAATTTTTGTCATCTACTTTTCTGTTGATCGACTAATTAATTAATGAGCTAATTGGGAACTTGGGCCTGAATACAGAGACAGGGAAGCTCACATAATAGAGCCAAATAATGGAGAATATGTTCAGTTTATTTGGCATTTTGAGACGATTAAGTTTCATGTTAGTTTTTTGTTTTCATGAAAGGCCTGGAAGGTTTGTTGGACTGAATTTCATATATTACACTATATTACTTTGTAGTGAAGCAACAGACTTTGAAGTTTGTGAGGGAGTTCGAGTGCCTTGCTCAGAGACACATTGACAGGATACACTGGATGTTAATGGGTTGGAACTTTGACTCAATTAGAAGCCGGTTTTTCCTGGGTTGCTTAACAGCAGTGGTATAAAAACATTACTAGTTAACAGTAGTATATTCATTTTTTATGATTCTTATGAGCCTAAAAAGACCAGGCTTGTCCTTCATACTGAGGTAATGAAATTATTTCCTCCTCTATGAAATGTTTATAGAAATCTGAGCTTTCTTTTCATCCTTTCTCTACTTGTTATCCTCTTTCTTTCATTGTCTACCTCTTTCTCTTCACTACACTACAGACACACACACACACACACACACACACACACACACACACATACACACACACACACACACACACACACACACACACACACACACACTTGTTGCCGTAGCGATAATAAATCCTGCTTTTCTTCCATGGAGCTCTGTAGCTTCTTTCAGCCGTGCACACAGCGAGGCAGCTGGCGGGGACGACTGACAGCCTCATTAGCTTTTGTTTTCATCTGCTTCAAAACAATGTGAGCCGGTCTGAGCTGTCACCTGACCACTAACTCTGCAGCGCGATTGGACCGAAGCGATGAGCCCTCAGCCAGCTGACCAGAACCCAGGCGTCTGATTGGGCCAGAGTTTCTCAAAGCACTTCCTCCTGTAGCCGGGCAGAATCTGTGCAAACTCCCATGAGTACCGAAGGGTTTGAAAACACATATAGGCTGCAGTCACAACTAGAAGTACTGTTGTACATGAATCCTCTGCAATTGTTTGGCAACCAAGTGAATGAATTTTAAGATTCATTCCTGTCAGATGATTCCTGTCAGTATATCAGGAGCTACAAAAGCAGCTGTTTTATTTTTTGGATTTGTCTCCATGGCACTGCTTTACTTGATGTTTGCATGGTGGATTTTAAAGGCTTTAATAAGCTGAGACACAAAGTCCTTTTTAAGCTAAAGTGAAAACCTGAAAACAATCTAAACTGGAGATACAAGGTTTCCGTCTCACTGTGCTGACATTTTGGAAAAACCTCACGAATGCAGGCGATGTTGTCGTGACTCTGACACTGTGTGTGTTACCATGCAGATACGGGAAATCAAACACACCCCAGAAGTCGCTCATGCAGGGAGGGAGAAGCTGCTGGAACTGAGTTTGAGCTGTTAAAGGAATAGTCTGACATTGTGTCAGTACAGTAAGAAAGTCCAAAGATAGGTCCGGCGACCAGTGACTGGAAGCAGGGGGGAACTGCTAGCTTAGCTCCAACAAAAAGTGAAAAAGTACACCTCGTAAAAACTCAGTTCATCAGTTGACGTACTATAGATCTTCTCTTCTGAAACAAGAATGTTTCCCAACATGTTGAATTGTCCCTTTTTAAACTTTAATAGCGCTTGTTTCGTTGAGGAAAATAGATGACTGATCCTTAAAGGAAATTGGGGAAAGGAAAACCTACACAACCATAGTGCTGGGTATCGAACCTCAATGTGTTCGTAGCATCTAGCATCAGAAACTGTCAAGCACTGAAAGTTGACATCCGGATGCTTAGCCAGGGCTTGTTTACATTGTATGTGTCCTTTATTTCCTTATCTAAGTCAAAATAACTTAAAAGTATTTGTATTAAATAAATAAAGGCATTGAAAAAGAATCTCAGGTTCCAAAACCAGTATCGATGCTGGTGGCCTAGGGGTTTGGGGTGTCAGCCATGAATCTCAATGTTCCTGGTCAGAGTCCAGCCGGGAACCCTTGTTGCATGTTGTTTTCCATCTTACCTCACTTCCTGTCATCTCTTTACTGAGAACTCCCTAACACTCCCAAAATACTTACACACACATACACTAAGCATCCCATTATGTGTGCACTCACCTCTGTCTCTGCGTTTTTCTGTATCTATTTGTTTGTTTCTTTCTGTTATCTCACCATTGGACCCAAACCCATACCTCATCACTGTCAGTTGTTGCTGGACACACACACACACACACACACACACACACACACACACACACACACCCATCTCCTCTAGTGTGTCTGCGATCGTGGCAGGCACAGTCTGCGAAGGAGCCTGTTTTTTGTTGTTGTGGGCGTTTGGCTGTTGGATGCTTGTTGCTCTGCCTTGAGCATGTTGACAGCAGCTGGTACACGGGTCACTGTAGGGTCGGATCTGGCAGTGATGCCCGCCTACCCACTGCTGCTGTTTTCCTACCAGCCTTTACGAGCACCCTCCCTCCGACCATCCTCTGTTCACCAGGTTGCCTTGGAGACTGGTTTGTAAAGGGTTTAGCAATCCGACACTTGGCCTGAAAAAAGGAGGGGATCTGGCAAAATGAGCGGCAGTGTCTGATGAGATGAGAGTTCTGCTGTTCGGGGATATAGCCATGTGTAGATTAATCGACTGAACAATGAGAGAAGTCCCAATCACATTTTTTCCCATATCCCTTAAATATGGAGTATATCATTGAGTTTTCTATATAAAAAAACTTTGTCTATATTATTTATAATAAATTAAACATTTAACCTACAAGGGGCTTACATTAAAATAATTAATGCAATTAAAATGTGTTTGACAGCTGAACTGAGCATTAAGAACATTTTGGATGATATTTTGTATAGCGTCCTGTAGTATTTTGTATATTATTCATGGAGAGTCTTGAGTAAATCTGTTGTAAGTAGACAGGATTTTAATAGGCTTTCTTTAATGCCAATTTAAGCAAAATATTCAGGCTGAAATGCAGTTTTGAACCATAACAGCAGCACTTCGGAGGCGTGCCGCACCTGTAAAATGTCACACCAATAGGTGCAAAACAACAGATTTAAATTTCATATATTAGAACAACTACAAGCTGCTGTCCATATATTTTGTGCAGTCTGTGGTTAACATGTGTGATTCCAGGGTTTTAAGGACCGCCACAGGGCGTTGAACTGGAATTGGATCAGACTTCATATAGCTGACACCGATCCAACAAAAAATACCCGGATCAGCCCTAATCCCGATCCTGCAGACAGGCTCGGGTCTTCCCTAACACTAAAGCTTTGTGATGACCAATGTTCTGCTTCTTGCTTCAAATAACGTGATGTTTGAAATGTCTCGTAGCATCTTTCTACAGCTGGACGTGCTCATCTGTCTCTGCATTGTTTCCTCCTTCTTAATGTATGAGCCGACTTTTTCTTTTTAACTTCTATGTTCCAGTTTGTGTACTATTCATAGAGTCTTTTGTAAAACAAGAGAGTAGAAAAACATTATCTAACAGGTAGACCATAGAGTCCCATTGTTTTCTAAAATGCTCCCCTCTGCTCTTCTATCACGACACACTTCCTCACAATGTAACACAAGAGGGACAGCAGGAACTTATTATTACAAAGCCTGATTATTCTTTTATTCAGTACATCACCTGTGTGGCAGCAGGTAAGGTTGCAGTTTAAGAAACCAAAAAAAAACAGCAAAAAAAGGGAATGGCTTCATGAGGCTTTCGGTGTTCAGTGAACTGTAGAAAGAGTCGAGCTTCAGCCACTTGGAAACACATGATCCATAACTAACTCTTTTCTGTCTTTTTAAACCTCACTGATACACCGCCAACCTCAAGAACAAGCCTGGACATGTCCGCAGATAACACTGACTGCTACACCTGTGTGTGTGTGTGTGTGTGTGTGTGTGTGTGTGTTGTGGATTTCGAATTTCTTTCATTCCCATCAAGATTTTCTTTTAGGCAAATTCAAAGCATACGAAATCTTTTTGATATATTTTTGCATAGTTAATAATTTTCTTTTACTTAGCATTAGGTCAATCATGTGTGTACTTGTTTTTCATTGTCATGTTGTATTTATACTTTGTCATATATGTAATTTTGCAGCAATGGCTATAATACATGCGGTATAAAACATATTTGAACTTGAACCTGAGAGAGAGAGACGGAAAAAAATGAGTAAACGCTGAGAAATGTGATCCTGCAGGGGAATATCACCTCTGAATAGGTGTGTGTGTGTTCTAGTTTATTCTGCTCAGTGCCCTTTGGAAATAACTTTGACCCCCCCAGATCTGTCTTGATGAATTGCCCATTTGCAGCACAACACTGCCCATTTGTGAGTTTATTTGGTTTCAAGTTAAACTGTATTTTTACCTTCTGTTTCTCTGCAGTCTGCTCTGAAACGTTTGTCTCTTCTGTGTTATAATCTTAGTACATTTCTCCTCTGAGGAATATTTGTTAGCAAGTCTGATTCACAGAGGTGCATTTTCCGAACTCTCTTGACTCTACTGTACAAGGCAGCATTGGCCTGTTAAACACAGTAGCATGAAAATGTGCTTAGACACTGTAAATTGTGTGATGGTGCTTAGTTGAATTAGCAAATAACTGCATTTAAGGAAAAACAAACATCTTGCAACATTTTCAGTAATACAAAGGTTATGTTTTAACTATGTAGATAAGAAATCTATATTTATTTTTTAAAATATCCAAAGTGGAACTCTGTCCCTCACTGAAGGACACCAAACCTCAATTTAAACAGCTGCTTGTGTCCAGCGTGTTGGCTCAGTGAAGATTGATCTGGTGGATAATAAACTTAATATTGGTTTCAAAGTCAATCTCATATCATGACAGTGCCACTTTGTTAAAATCCTAATTATTGCCACTCTTTTTTGAAATACTTCCAGACACCAACTTCCTTTGATGTCTGCAGTGAAAACCTTTTCTCTCCCTGTCTGCACTCCCTCATGCACTTGTCTCTCCTCTGAGGGGGAGAGCGGCATTGATGATAGGTGCTGGTGAGTGTTGAGGGCCCCGGCGTGTGCACTCTGCCCTACATACTGTAACGTGTCCTACTTGTGACCGGCCGCTGCACAGAGCTCAGGGCTCCTTCACACTCAGGAAAAAAAAGCCAAATAAACAGTCACAGAAACAAACCCAGTAACCATCCGAGAGCTATTTGTTATGCAAGGCAGCACCTTATTGATGTGTGGCTACAATGGTCAGAGTTTGTGCAAAATATCCAAAAAGGATCATCTCTGTTATTTCTATAGATTACGGGAAAACAAAGGCAAAACTGATTTTAATGTTGTTGTTTCGAGTTTTGTCTCATCCGAACGGGCGTCTCAGGATAGAGGCTGTTGTGTGTTGTACAGATTGTAAAGCCGTCTGAGACAACTTGTGATTTTTGGCTCTATAAATAAACTCGACTTGACTTGACTACAAGGGAGATATTGTGTGTGTGTGTGTGTGTGTGTGTATAATATGTGTGTGTGTGCATATTTACAAGCGGTGAAAGCATCTGTGGAAGTCAAGGAACTTTGTCAACAGTATGAAGGACAAAATAAAAGACCTGGATGAACAGAAGATCTGCCTAGTCATAAAACACTCTTGTGTCACACACACACACACACACACACACACACACACACACACACACACACACACACACACACTGTAAATCTCTCAGTCAAGCCAAAGGGCTTCTGTTTTATCTTTTATCATCATGGCATTGCTCTGCAGTGAAATCACTCTGTAATCGCCCCTCGCTCCCTCTTTCTCTGACTGTCTCTTGTCCCATCTAACCGCCATTATCCCTCCTCCTCCTCCTCCTCTTCTTCCACCATGCTATTAAAACAGACCCCTGGTGTCCACCCTTCTCCCCTGTTGTTTGATTCCATGGTAACTTGTGAGGCATGCTGGGATTGGTTGTTTTTGGGACTACTCAGCTGATGAGCTCTGCAAGCCTTCAGACAGGAAAAGGTTAACGCTTTCAGTGGATGTGTTAATGGCAAAGTGATGCTGTGCTGCTTTCTTTCCGTCTCTTTTGGGTCAATATAGCTTTTAATGGTATGACCTACAGTATGTGTCCTGTGCTGTGCTGTGCTGTGCTGTGTGGTGGTAGACGTGTGGGTCTGATCAATTTGTCACCTTTTGTCTGAACCAGATATTAAAGGTTGACTCAGTTTTATTTTAGTTTCTTGGTTCTATGAGGTTCTAACTAACATTCACTGTGTGACATAACACTCAAATTACACTTTCCACGTCCGTGTATCTGCGAGGGCCCATGCGACGTAAATCTGCCCATGTCTCTGTGGACGGCTTTGCAAAGGCCGAGGTCTTAACATCAGCTGTGTTGTAACAAGTAAACTCCCCTTGGTGTTACTGCTCTGACACAAAAATATATTTGACACTCCGGCGAAAACGTAATACCATGTAAACCTAATTCACGCTAACAAATTCACAACATTGCCTCTCTGTTGTTTGTTGGACAAAGCTTTGGAGGCCTTAGACTTTTGGAAAAACACTTGCCACCATGTTGGCAGTGTTTGTTTGGAGCTAGATAACTCAAATTCAGACAATAGCAACCAGCAGCCGTCATGTCTGAAAGGCTTTTCAAGTAAGCTAGCAACCCTAAATGAACCCCACTTTGAGCATCAGTGAATTCCTGTTAATGAAATAATACATTTAAAACTTGCCTGAAAATATACAAGTAAAGTAGCTCTTGAAACCCCAAGTATAGAACGAAATATTTGACTTTCTGTTTCAAGAAATAACTTTGTTTTTTCTGGGTTTGTTTTTTATTCAGTTCAAAACACTTATATTGGAGCCTCTTGGGGCACTTCAATCCAAACTAATCTGCTGTTGTTCCTGTTCAAATGACTGAAGATCATATGAATAAGGAGCCGGATAGCATCAGTCCAGACTTCAATTTTCTCTGCTTGAATTTTGAAGCACGAGGAGCTACATCATCCATCTGCTTCTACTCTCATAACTGACAGTCCTTTGTGTTTTGGGGTCGTTTTCTTCTGGTTGTAGTTGATCCTGTATAATGATTAGTTGGTTAATTGATTAGTTGCTTTCAAGCAGAAATGCAGAACATTTTGCTGCCTCCAGGTTCTCACATGTGAGGATTTATGTGTTTTCCTTGGTCTTATGTGATAGGAAACTGAATATTTTTCGGCAAAAGCTGTTTTAAATTATGTTTTTTTCATTTCTGAAGGGGATTTGATTTCTTATGGACAGGTTTGGTCACATTAGTGGAGAATGGATATTCTCAGTCGCTTCAAAACAACATATTTTGATTTGCTTGACTAATGACTAATCCAGTCTGGGGTTCACTGTCTAGATGAAGGGCCCTTCGGCAGGCAGGGTGTCTGTTGTCGGACATGATGGCCTCGCTGCCAGCCGGGCCATGCTGCTGTCACGCCATTCCAGGTCGAGGCGGGGAGCATAGAGAGCAAACGGGTGACATCATTCCTGAGGTTAAAAATGAACCAGAGGCAGACAGGCAGTGGGGTGGATGATGCAAGCCTGGTGCAAGCCCACCTGAGTGGAAACCTGAGGAGGATTTTCTGTCTACTCCTCTGCTGTAATCCCAACTCTCCTCTTCTGGCTAAATAAATCATATGAGGCTTTCCAGCGTCGGGAGTGGCAGAGGGTTTGTGTTGTCAGGCTGCAGGGATTATCAGCCAGAGCAGAATGGAGGACTTAACAGTTTTTCTTCTCTGGCTGTGTTCACACTGCAGCTCCTAAATCTTATCTTTGATTGAAAAAACTCTTTTTCTGTTCCAATCAGATTCTTCAGCCTTCATCCACACTAATACGTTATTGTTTTACACCTAGCGTCCACACTACCCCAGCGTTTTATAACGGCTAGAACGGAGACCTTTTAAAGCGCTGCCGACCCCGTTTTAATTTGAAAACTCCGGAAGTGCGTTTTAGTGAGGACGGGCGGTAAAGGAGACGTTTTAAAACGATGACAGACACCCACCTTCACTTCTTGATCGGGTCTCATAAGCCACGGCATGTCCTTCTCTGATTTGTCACGCCCCTATCACGTGACTCTTTACCAGTTCCACCTCGTCGTCTGTCCAAGCATAGAATGCTCTGGTCTTACTTTTCTCCATTGCTGTTCTTTTTTCGTAGTATTTCCTTCAACTACCCAAGCAACCAACCACAGAGTAGACAGTCTGCTTCCTGTTTACACCAGCATGTGCATGCGTATTAGTGTGGATGTAGCCTCAGTAATCAGGTGTGTGATTTCTCTGAGGACTTTTTGCTTTTTACACTCTAAACTGTGAACTGCAGATAGTGTTGATTTAGCTCTGAGGTCATTTGAGGCCGCCGTGTGTTGTGTTGTACTGAATTACAATGTATTGTAAGGTGTTCCAACTTTAACCGCAGTCAAATATTTTGGTTATGTCATTTTGGTCACATCTCATCACTAGTGCTTATTTGACTGATGAAATGTTCTTTGATTAAATCTTTGGTAACCAGTTATGTCCTGGTAATAATCCTCAGTACTTTCTTGGTACTGATCCGAGACTTTTACTTAGGCAAAGTTATTGATTCATCAGAATAACTATTCAATAGATCAATCAATAGTTGCAGGTAACCTTGTCAGATCCCTCTTTGTGTTATGCATCGTTTAACCTTGATGCGGACGCTCCGTTCTTTCATGTCACTGTGCACAGGATCATTCTGGTTTTTACTGTCCGTTTTATAAGAGAGAGGACGTTCCCTGAGCTTTTGACCGAATTCTCGTCTGTCTACAGTCAAGCAATCTACTCAAGCAGAAAGGCCAGAAAACAAAAAGCCGCTCTGTAACTAATTTGTCTGGAGGACAGATGGATGTGACTTCCTGTGGCTGCTGATCACTCGCAGGTCTTTTCAACATTGCCGCCACTTCATGTTGTTGTCGGATACGAGTTACATCTGCAGGAACAACATCACCCAAGACAAATCAGATATATGACCGTCAGTATTGTCAGAGTGGAGCTTGGAGACCTCTGTGCTCATGTTTGTCTCTGCCCTCATCCCTCTTTATCTCCCTGCGCTGCCCTTTCATTCTCTCCCTCCCTCCCTCCCTCCCTCGCTGTAGGTTAAATCTCTGTCTATTTATAGTGTGCAGCAGCAGAGCTGAATTGTGGGTCAGTATGTTGAGAGGGAGGAGGGGCTGCTGCCGCCGCGTGGCGCGTCACAACTTGCACGGCTTCATGTCTTCAAGGAGGGAAAAAAGTGACCATTGTAAGAAGAGAAGAAGAAAAATAGTCTAATAGAGACAAATAAATGCAGCTTGTTGCACTTATATTAAAACAGACTAACATGAAAGGGACTAACTTCTTTATTATTTATATTCTTGCTTATGTTGTGTATTCAGTGGCTGTTCACACATACACACCTCAGCCTATTGTACCTGTCAAACAGCCTGCTGCGCTCTCTTGATGTTGACAGAAGGAAAAGGTTGGGTGGAGCTGAATCCAAGTCAGCAGGCGATGCACTATTATTAGCACAACCAGCAGGCAGCTATTAGTCACCTGAAAACAAAGGGTGCACAGCATCGCTTGGAATATGGTGAATTGTGGAATATTTGAATCGCATATTAGTGCACTGGGAACCTTTTCTAAATAAAAGAGGTGGGATTAGATCTGCAGAGCATCACCGGAGAACATTTTAATCTCAGGACAATGATAATTCAGCTGCTTGAAATTTGGGATGAACACAAGACAAATTGACAAAAGAGATCCATTATACTTTCAAGTGTATTATAAGTATTATTTTGCAACATCCAAACAGTGAATATGTACTCTGTTGGGAATATTTCATGTTGGTAATTTGTTTTCTATCATGCAACTTTAACCTATTTTTTCCCCACTGTATTCCAACCCTATACTTATACTTGGAACATTTTTAAAAAAATGCTTGATTTCCAATTTAATCTGATGTTTCATCATTTACACAATCACTCATGTAAACCAAAAATCTTTTAATATTTGAAATGAAAAGATCCTGTCGTCATATTCGTTTGTTGTCTGCTGACGTTTGTTTAGTAACAATTTAGATGTGAAGATAAGGGCTTTGAGAGTCTGGAAATCTTTGATTTAGGTACCTTGAAAGTGGTAGAATTTTACTCTTAAAAAGCTGTATGAACCTTGTATACAGTTGTCAGGAGTCTGGTTTTAGCAGCACAGTTGGTATTTTTTGACGTGTGGTTCGTCATCCGCCAGCAGTGTTTTGCTAGCAGCTAATCTGAGCCAAATCAGCCTCCCTCGTTCAGCAGCACAGCTCACCCAGGAGTGAACAAACGTTTGTGCATTTACTGTTGACTTAAAGGCTTTTACTGAATCACTCTTTATTCCTCATAATCCCACAGCTCTGTGCATAGCAGCTCTATGGTGCTTTAAAAGGAGCATTTTTCATCCACAGAACTGAACTCTGGGCTGTTTTTGCCCCGTGCCTTGGCATTGCTCTCAATAGTTTTCACTGTGGCTGTTCAATATGTGGTCGTAATTCTTTGTTTTGAATTCCCACAAAGGTCTTTTCACTGCTCTAAGCCCCAGAAAAAGTAGTCATAATGTTTGAATTTGCTTATGTGTGATATGATTTAAGAATGGAGGCGTCATCGTCCTGTGCCAGAGCCAAAAAAATGGCCATTGTGGAGATTGATCCAATAAAATATAAGGGATTATTTGTATTTTCAGTGGAAATTATGGACACTAACTTGCAGGTAAATCAGCAGGGCTGGACGTCGGTAAGCTGCTCTTTATTTAAATCCATTTTTGTTGACATGTTGGTATGTGGGGCCACTTTGAAGAGAGAAATTACACACCATTATTGCTGTGACCCTCGGCGTCTATATGGCGACCCTTCGTAATGGCTGTCACAAGGACCGCCGTGCAGAAAACCCTCTTTGTGTTGGTTTGCTCAAAGCTCCCAACAGAGTCAGCACTGTCTACTACATTTAAAAATAAAATAAAGAGGCTGCTCTCCGCGGCAGCAAGGAGAACCCGGGTTTGTTTGGCTCATCCTGAACAGACGACTGGTTCTGCCAACCTTTTTTAGCCCGATGATTTCGTGTTGTTGGAGGAAAAGTGTCGGAAAGGTGAACTTTGACACCAGATTTCTATGGTTGTGTGTCATCTGGATGATGCAGTTGTTGCTGAACTCAATTTACTATCCTTGTCTCTCCTATTTCACCAGATTTAGGGCTGGATATTGCTTGACTTTTTTAAATTCTAGCGCAGAAGCCCGAGAAATACCAAAACGATTTTTAAATTGCCAAGTTCCCAAATGTTAAATGTTTTCTAGACACAAGCAGCCGTACAAGAACTTGCCTAAATAAGAAAGGGGCAAAATTATGATTTAAGTCAGAGACTATTTGATCAAAGAATAAATCTGACGAGACATTCGATGCTAGTTTTCGGTTCTTGACCGTTTTTGATAATCGCAAATGCAAAAGACATAACAGACAGGTATTGAGGTTTGAAACATTTTCAGTTCACAGATTGAAAGGCAGCTTTACTTGATTGATCAACGTCTGGCAGATTCTGGGCACATTTAGGGGATCCACCGATCGGATACACTGCCAATCCCTGGTCTCATGTTACCTTACTTAATTAAGAATGATCACAATGTGTTTCACGCAGTATTGTATACAGATTTTAAATTAGGGAAAAAGAAGAGCTCTGGTATTGGATCGGTAATTGAGTAGTATCGGGAGAGAAGATGTCGGATCACTGCATCCCTAGTTATGTTGTGTAGGAGAAAAAATCTCACTTATTGCCTCTTTGAGGTGTCATACTGTAGTCTATTTTGTTCTTCCTGTAAATTTGAATAAAACGAGGACTCAGACTCCAGCAAAAGCCGAACTTTATTCATCTGTCTATCTATCTGCGGCTCATCTTCCTGTTTGAGGTGTTCTTTAGGGAAGCTCGTCTCCGAAGTTTATGTTATTTATTCCTCGTCTGGATTTTGATGTCATCAGTAGTCATTTTAAATTGTATTCCTCTCTTTCACTTTTGAGGTGAGATGTTTCTGTAAGCCTTTTTTGAGGATTTTCGTATCTCTCTTCTTGTTTTCGTGTCTTTTTCTAGCTTTCTGTCACTTGTCCAAACAGGATAGAAGTGCTGAACAGAGCAACGGAAGATCTCTCATACAACAGAGACCCAGTGTTATCCAATCCACAGTCTAAAATTTCCCCTCTCTGCCCGCCCGCCCGCCTGCCCGGCAGGCCCGCTTTTCTTTTTTCAGCTGTGTGTTTTCACTGGCGGTTAAAACATCTCTGTCTTAATTAAGTGCGCCTCACCCTTCCCTGAGCTGAAAAAAGAGTCGCTCTCTTTTATTACGGCCCACTGTGAATGTGAAACCTCCTTCAGACCTCACTCCTCGCCATCGCAGGGCCCTGTATTTACCAGAGCCACCACCCGCAGCCCCCTGAAAACCCCCTCATTACCCTTGCAGGCCTTTGAAGAGGTGATAAAAATGCCAGTGTAGAAAGTTCCAGTGGTTTGGATATCGCCCTGCCCTTGTGTCTGAAAAATCAAGGGTGTAGTTAGCATCCCTGGCTGCACCCTTGTAGAAATCATTGCAAAGAGATGTCTCTGACTGAAAAACACCAAATCATCAGATTGTACAAAAAACACGTCTCCATGGCAGCATCGGACCCCAAACCACTGACTTCCTGTGACTTTGTCCGTCTGGCAGCAGCTTCCTGTCTGGAGAGAGGCAGAGATGAAGCTGAGCATGAACTAGGAGTCTCCCTGCGGGGAAGCTGCAGAGGGGAACGCGGTCCAGACGTTTTTCTTTAAATGACAAAGCAGGAGGAGGAGGAGAGGATTCATGGAGAAGAGCGATCATTTTCCTTGGCCCTTCTCTGAAAAGCTTGGCACGGTTTTGCAGTCTTTGAAGATCTCCTCCCTTCTTTCTGTCTTCCTTCCGCTTGCATGTTCAGAGGATTTTGTTTATCTGCCAGCTCTTCCAGCACACTAAACACTGCAGTACCCTTTGCACCATCTATCAAAGGGCCGAATCATCAATGGAGCCAGGGTTTGGTTTGGAACTGGGCCTGGAACTGTTTCGCTCAGTCAGATACATCTATATATATTACCCACTGCAGGAGAATCTTCCTCCCTTCCTGTCTTTTCCTGTGTCTCTTATTGTACATTATTAGTTTTTGGGACAGGAGGGTTGCCAGTTTGAATCCTGGGTCAGAAAATACCTTTAAATATCCACAGCCTTTCATGTGAAGCTGCACAGGGGTGGACAGTGTTTGTCTGGTTTTACTGGGAAGCTTTTAGGTCTAAAATTCATGCGACTATGAATGTGAAGCAGGACAAAGAGCATGTATTCTTGGACAGCAAGCGCTTACCGCTTACTGCATCTGCTGCCCTGTGACGTCAATGTTCTGTATTTTGACTGGGGCAGGGTGCAGCAGGGTGCAGGATGCAGCAGGGTGCAACTCCCCTTCCCCAACCTGCACAATACACCTACTCTAATCTCATCATCATGTGGCTAAAGAGAGAGGCTCGTAGCTTAAAGTAGAGGGAATGGTTAGCAGTTTGACATAACATAATCAAACTACAGGGCTGATGTTGCTCCAAGACTGGTTTTGCAGATTGATATGTGAGTGATTAACAGGTGTATAATTCAGGAAACTGATACTAATAAAATTAGCTCCTGCATTGTTAAACCCAGGTGTGGTTTCTTTGCAAATCTTTGGGGAACTAAAAGAATGTAACTTTGAATTACAGTTTGAAAAGCACAGGTCTCATATTTTAAATGAAAATCTCTTAAAGCTTTACCTTTTGGAAAATAGAAAATCTTTAAATGGTGACCTTTTATGCACCAGCAGAAAGAAATAAAAGCTCCAGCTGATAAAACTTCCCAATAAATCAAGCTGCATTTCTCTCCTTGCATGATTCCTCCATGCGTCATGTCCTGCTCTGACTGTTTCAACAGGAAATACATCACATTAGGGAAGCCGGGCACTCTCAAAATGCCATCTCAATGAGACAGAAGCTTTTTCTTACTGAATCAGATCTTTGATTCATGAATTTCAGGAAACCAGGCAGGGAGATTGTTGATTTTACATGTAAGCAGATCTAATGTTTTCTCTCTTTGGTGTATTCATGTCGAGTCTTTGTGAGACAAGCATACGAATCAGCATCAGTAGGTGTGCTCACAGAGTTTTCAGAATAGGTGATATAGATTCAGAAGATAGTGTTCGTGACCTTTGACCCCTGTCTAAATCACATCCCTGCCTCCTCAGAGTCACAGTTTGCTCTGTTTCCATGGTGATGCAGCGCACGGTGCTGCGACCGCTGGAGGGGCTGATGCATTATGGGAATGAGCACATTAGTTCCCTGCCACACACACACACACACACACACACACACACACACACACACACACACTCAGAGGTACTTTGACAAACGCCCTGCAGCTCTTTCCATATTGGTAAATGCAAAGGCAAAGTTATACACTGCAAGATGGAAAAACGCACAAACACAAACACCAGGCTTTTAAAATTACTCAACATGATTGCTATTGAATTTCCATCAATACAAAATACAAGAATTATGATAAATGCTATATTATTCTTGGCCTCTGCCCAATTACGCTACAGTCTGGTGAGCCTGCAGAGCGAGACTGAACTTCTGTAATAATAGTTTAAATGTCAGTCTCCTGTTTTACCTGTAAGACTGATGATGATGATTTATGATTTTCACAGTGAGAGAGCCCGTGTAGCCTGGCATACCATTTTTCTTTGAAAAAAAACAGGTGATGCTTTGACTGACAACATAAAGTCTGCATCGTGGGCTCTTCGACTAATGTTTTGGAACAATCTTTTAGGGGCAGCCTTGTTATTTTTACATTATAAATGTCTTTATTATTTTTCAATCCATCATTCGCTATACAAAAAGAAAAAATAGTAAAATGCCCAACACAAAAGTGACATCTTCAAACTGCTTATTTTATCGAACCATTAAAAAGATGTTGCATCGAAGGTGATGTGAAACAGAAAAACGGTAAATTCTCATTCTCAAGCATTTGAGAAGCTGAAATCAGCATCAGTCATTATTTAATTATTCAATTCATTAATCAGTTATCACTATCAAAGAGCAACACGTTTTGTGTCTACTGATTAATTGACTGATAATGTAATTGTTCCAGCATCAGTCTAGTATTTCTGTATTTATCATAGTGTTCAGGTCTGCGTGCCTCCCAGAGCGGAGCTGATCCTGAATAGACTGTTGCAGTCTATTGAGTGGCCATCTTGCATCAGTGGCCGGGGGAAAGTAGGCCACCGGCCGCTCTCACCCAGCACAGACAAACAGGGCCGGGCGGACACACAGCTGATCTCCACAGCACACGCGTGTCATCAAAACGAGCCGTGTCTGACATGGCCGACCGCATGCACATGCTGCACTTCCACTCGCGCTCTGTTTCTCCTCCTCAGTTGGAGCTGTGCAGCGGAGCGAGCAGGCCGACACTGTGTGATGAGTGGCGGTCTGTGTTTCATATTGTACAGTACAGACGCTCTGTGATTGATTGACTGATTTGTTTCAGAGATAGTTCTATTGTTTTACATGGAAAACAGAACATATTTAACAGTGCATCAGAATCCTCTTCTTAAAATTCAGTTTCTGTAGCTTTCATCTTTTTTAGTGGTTTACCTGCAGGTTCTTACTTTGCATTTACAGTATAGGTATAAGAGCATAGTGCTATATAAAGAAAAGAGGCTATTATTACAGTATCAACAATATTAACAACAATATTATAGTAGTAGTTTATGTAGCTGTAATTCGTAGCACCATCAGAAATCCTAGCTGCAGCAGCAGTAAAAGCACTGTCAGCAGCACTTATAAAACAGTTAATACAGTAAATAAGAGAACACAGCAAGACTAAAATAATAAAAGATACAATATACCTAAATATAAAAAGTAACAAAAAAAGTAAACAAGGATTAAAATGGTGAAGGGAAGAAAAATAGAAAAATAAAATACTGTTAAAACAGACCTTTTTAATTAAAAGCCAGACTCACCATTATGTTTATTGATAGGTTGTTTCAGGGTTGCCTGTGATTGGTTAGCTGCATCGCCAAAAGACCTGAGTCATGCTCCAGATTATATTCAGTCTAAAAGAATCCAGGTAGGGTCCCGGTCCATTGTAGTGGGTCTCCGGTTTGTATGTTAATATCTCTAACGCCCGAGTGGATCTGAGCTGCCCAAAAAAAGTCTTTTGAGGCATAATGGAGAGTGTGAGCTGTGAAGTGCAGGGAACTGCTTTGCTGTTCTTTCCAGATCTAATTATTCTCAGGTCTATTTTGGACCAGGTCTTTGTGTCCTCGGGTCCCTTTTGGATGCAGTTCCTTTAAATAAAAAAGACATTCAGGTAGGTTTTCCATGGGTCTGCTTCTGGAGAACCATGTGACATAGTGCTTTACAAAATAATAGTATTATTAGTAGAAGTAGTAGCCGTACTAGTATCAGCAACAGTATTAGCTTCACCACATTCACTTCAACACAGTTTATAGATGAGTGACTCTTCCAGTAGTGAGGCTTCAGACTGCGCTTGGCAGGTTGTTCCATCTTGCTCAAAAAATTTTTAATCTCCTCCTCTTTATTAGACTTTATCATTATATATTTTAATCCCTAAGAGGAAGAATATCCTCCTGCTAGTAAGAGCATTACAGTATCATTTTATCTGACCACACTGCCAATCTCTAATAAGTAAAGAATTGGGTGGTAGCTTAGCCGTTAGCGCTCCCCACTCACTTCCGAGAGCAGAGAGGCTAAAAACACAGTCAACCCCGGCTAACGAGCTAATTAATTTAGCACTTTAGCCTGGCCTGGACCCGCTCTAATTAAGCTCAGCATTGGTTTCCAGGTTGAATGTAAGCAGCTTCTGACCCTCGTGGATTAGTCGGCCTTGATTCAACAATGCTCAGACTCTTTTCCTCTTGTTTCGCTGCTAATTTTCACTCACATCATTTGCATTTTAGAGAAGTGTTTTTTCTAAAAATGAGGCTGGGAGCTCACGGTGGGTAGGGAGAGGATTTAAATCCCTAAACTATGCTAAAGAAATTAATGGTTTAAGCTGGTGCTGCCTACACAAAGTCCCTGTGATAGAAGGCGGGTGTGCTGTTTGATATTCAGCAACCCTTAGATACAGAATCTGTGGAGATTTTTGTTACTTATTAGTGTTACTGAGTCGTGATGAATCAGATTGTCATCCGTCTAATACTCACTTAATTTTTCCTCATTCACTGCAAGACAAAAGCTAAATGAAAATACTTGAATGTTGTAAGAATCAGTAGGTTTGAGCGTCCCTTCGATGAACTCGCGCTCCTGTTTATAAGCAGGACATAAACAGCCCCAGTCTCTCGTCTGATGTTGAGTCGGTGGGTGGAGGTTTTATTAAGCCAGGCAGGAATTAAGATGGTGTGTGTGTGGGAGTTGTGGGTCACTGAAGGAGCTGCAGAAGGCAGTGAGTCAACCAAGGGATAAAACCAGATGCTCTGTAGTTGACATTACCTGTGTCCGACTCTGCTCCTGAGTGTTCGGCCTATATATAGGACGCCATCATGGCTAGACAGCAGTGCTCTGAGCTAAATATTAATATCTGCATGCTAACATGCTCATAAAGATAATGCTAACATGACGATGTTTAGCTGGTATAATGTTTACCATGTTCACCATTTTAGTGTGTTAGCATGCTAACATTTGCTAATTGGCACTAAACACAAAGTACAGCCAAGTTGATGAGAATGTCATTAGTTTTGCAGGTATTTGGTTTATAAGGTATTGTATAAATTAAAATTTTGACCCGATGATGGTGCTAGATTCAGAGGATCACCAAAGTCATGAGGATTCATCCTCTGGGGATCACCAATGTCTGCACCAAATTTCTTGGCAATCCATCAAACAATTGTTGAGACATCTCAGTTCACCAACATCCCTGTTAACTTCACCCCTTTCTGCTGAATTTAATTCTCTCTTCTAGCAAGTAGCATTAGCTTCTTTCCTCCAAAACATTGTTCTATCACTTGATCTAGCTTCATCCCCAAGCCTCCGAGCAGGCCTCTCTAACAGGATTTGTTTAATATTGTGCTACTCCCTGATTCATATCTCTGCATCCCCCAGTCAGCCAAGATCAACACTAATGAGCCTTTGAGAGAGAATAATGAGCTTCCAGCAGCCGCTCGACTGTGTCTTCTCTGGACGAGGGAGGACAGCGTGTGGAGGCGGAGTCAGCGCCGAATCTCAGTAACAACAGGGGTAATGGCGTCCGACAGCGAGCTAATTCCTCCGGTGTACTCAGCCGCTTCATCTGGGCTCCGTCCAGAAGCTTCAGACCTAGAGACAGTTTGATGGAGCAAGGAGGCGGTGACACTCAACCCCAAGAACGCTTTTTTTCTGATATGCTGGCATGCTAAAATGTGAGTTAATATAGCTTTTGAAAACTATTTTAGACCGATACCAAAGACATTAAGGTACCAGTTGTGCAAAGCAGTCGAGGCTGCAGCTATAGGTGTTTTCTAAACTCAGTTTCACGTTGTGTTTACACGGACGTGGACTGTCTTATCCACGTCTGTTCAACATGCTATATGTCTGTAATGGGTGGGAATTGACTTACAGTAGATGTTGACCAAACAACTCTGGAGAAGGGTGTCTTTTTTTCGGTACAAACCAATCCTGAACTCCCAAACTTTCACACAAAATGTCTGAGCAATGAAAGTATCGACTACTATTTCGGTTGATAAAATACGGCTTGCGTTGGTTAAACAGAGCCGATTCAACCTAAAACAAAAACTTGTCTTCTGATTTGAACCAAATAAACCAGAGAACTACCTTCACCTGCTCGTCTTTGTCTTTCTTTTTCTGCCATCCAACTCCATCTCTTTTCTGCACTTGATGCCTTTCTCTCTGCCTTTGTCTCCACTGTCGTGTTGTGTTTTCCCTGCTGATCCTCACGGCTCAGACGGCTAATGGAGGAATGTCATGATAAAAGGAGCAGTGAGAGGACGTCTGGTCGTCTCGTGTCTGCTGGACGTCCTCGGACTTTACGCTCAGGGAATGTAGCAGCACCTCCTCTTGTCTTTGTCACTTTAAACTTCAGCTTGAGGCACGAAACTGAATCAGCTGCTAAAGCTCTTCTTCTTCTGTTTTTAATAATTTCTCACCTGAATCTCACACCACTATCTTGAGCTTTTTAAGTACTTTAACATATGATCCTGTGCTGCTTAAATTAGGTGTCTGTTGCAGCAAAAAGCAACAATATTTGTCTGAATTCAAGAGTCACTTGTTTGACTCAGATACATCTCTCATTCATGTCTTAGACTAGATTTGGAAGTATTTTTGCTACACAACAATGTTATTTGCAAGTTTTAGTCAGTCCTTGGCTTACAAAAAATTTAGGTTTGGTGTTATTTGGCATCCATCTCAAAGTGAATCTTTTGGACAGTCGCTGTATTTTAAAAAGAACGTGGTTCGTCTTCAGGCCTAGCTTGAGTTGATCTTTCGAGGGACTCAGCGTTTTCCCAGCTGCCTCTGCATGGCCTCTGAAAAGCCCTGATGTTGTGGTTTGTCGGCCTGGTCATAAGCGATATCCATTTCACCTACGGTCAGTCCTCCCTGTGAGTCTAAAAATGGGATGATGGCCCGTTACGTTATGGAAAGTTGCACCACCCAGAATGTAACCCCGTTACTACTACTAGATCTAATTACAGCAGCTATGCAATGCTGCCTGTCTCTCTAACGACCCGTCTCTCCTGTTTCTGTCACTATCTCACTGTGTGTCTGTCTTTGACTCTTTAACCTCCTTCCTTCCTTCTTGCTTTTCTGCCTCTCTCTGAACCTTTTAACTCCAAAGATCTTGCTTGGAAGGCATTGTATCCTCTGCAAGTCTGTAGAAATAAAATCCCTAAAAGAAGGAACACAAAAGACACCAAGTATATTTGGTATATTATACACATTTGGACCAAATGTTACTGATATCGGAATCAGAAATTCCATATTGATTTTTCTTTAGGTGTGCGTGGTTCTTATCAGTGTAGGAAAGGAGTGGACACTCCTCTAGTTTCTGAGCTGCACCACAGCGATCGATAGAGTTTTATAATTGACCAGCCTCTCTCTTTCTCTGTCTGTCTCTGTGTCTCTCCCCAGAGTGAGGCTGTTTTCTTGGCCTACTTACATAGAGCTCCCTGTTTGAACACTCAGGCAGAGCAAAGCTGCAACAGAAACTGAGCGTGAGAGCAACATCTCTTCATCCCTCGCTAATGGTTTTCAACCTAAAATGTGCCTTGAATTTGAACCACTTCACCATCTTTTCCCTTAAATTTCCCCTAAAGTTTATTTGAATTTCGGAAAACAAAACACCATCTTTACAGGCTGGAAGTGGGCAGACCCAGATAAAACAGCATGTCAACACGCTGTCTTTGGTTTTTGTTGACACAGTGTCAGATAATGTGTTGATTCAACTCTATGGTCGCTTTTGAGACCGTAGCGGGTCATGTGTAATAACTGATGGAAGAATGTTTCTAATTTTCTATCTTCATTTACATACTTTTACCCCCTGAGGTTTAAAAAGGAGATATGAAATCCATTTTAATGTAGGTTTTCCATCACATCTCACCAACTGTAAACACCACAAAGCCTCAACTGTTACAGCTTTTCTTGAAGATATTTATACTCGCTGTCACTGGGCTCTCACCATTGTTCTCTCTCTCTCTTTAAAAAACAAAAGGCAGCAGTGGTGGTCTTCCTCAGGGATCACTGTTAAACATGACTCAACACTACAAGCTTTTTATGTTAACTGTGTGTGTGTGTGTGCCACGTTAAACCATGTGGTCCATGATGCATCAGCAGCGAATGAGCAACTCTGCAGGAGCTACAGGATCAAATTAAAATCTAAACTGTCGACTGAATGTATCATAGCTAAACTTGATATTGCAGTTGTGTTAATGATAATTTAATTTCTGTGTTGGAGAATCCCACTCTGTCCATGAACCTGCCACATTCACAACCAATGAAAGGCTTTTTTATTGGCCAGAGTGGAAATGTGTTTTTTTTCAGGCCAGTCACAAAGTTGTAAAGTACCATACTCCACATGATAAAATGTGACGAATCACTGGAAGCAAAAATGGATATTTGGACAAAAGAATATAAATTATATACAACTTAGTCTGAGTCAAGCAAAAAATCCAAACATTCTCCGGTTCCATCTTTTCCAATATGAGCATTTGCTGCTTTTCTTTATCCATCTTTGGGGTTTGGACTGTTTGTCGGACAAAATAAACAATTTGAAGACGTCACTTTGGTGTCTGGGAGATTTTGGTGGACATTTTTCACTATCACCAGAGAAATTAAATAATTTAAGTGATTAAAACAGCGTCAGTTGCAGCCCTACTCCCAACTTGTGCTGAAACGGTTTACAACAGTTTTGGTAATTGTCATTTATCTAGCCAAAATCCCAACCCTTTGCTGGTTCCAGCTTCTCCGCCGTGTGAAGTCCTACGTTATGGCCTCTTTTAAAAAGAGAAAGATCAGGGTGCTTAAATCAATTATCATATCTGTATGTTCTTCCTCATCCTCAATGAAGTTAACAGTGTTTTTTATAGTGAATCTCAAATGGCAATGGAGACACTACAGAACAGTCAAGCCTTCCTTGCTGCTGTTGTTGTTGATAATGTGCGACCGGATGTACAGAACTCAGCAGCAGCTGTTGTCTGTTCGCTCATCTGGAACCATCCAGAAATATTTTAATTCCTCCTCTGGACCTCATAATTTTTTACATTTTTTCTTCATCTGAGGGTGTGTGTGTCTTTATGTTGTGTATTCAGCTTGTAGTGAGCTGCTGTTCAGTATGTGAAATACACCCTGAGGTGTGGAAACCCATCATTACTATGATTAGCCACATTTTCATAACCACACGCATCACTGCTCCGATCAATAAAGACTCGTCAGTGAGACGGTTTTCACACTTGCTGAGCTGCAGAAATAGCAAGTGTGTTTGTCTGTGTGAGTACCTCCATGTGCCTGTGTGTCTCTCTCTGTGTGTGTGTGTGTGTGTGTGTGTGTGTGTGTGTTGGTCTTTCTTTGTGCATCTGTGCATGTGACTCTGTGTGTGTGTGTGTGTGTGTGTGTGTGTGTGTGTGTGTGTGTGTACGTGTACCAAAGCTTGCACCTGGCTCCTTGTCTATGCCCCAAACCCCAGAGGGGTGCAATAAAGAACGCCTTGTCCCAAAAACCATGATGCGCACACACACACACACACACACACACACACACACACACACACACACACACACACACACACACACAGACACAGAATGCTCAACAGAGCCAGGCGTGTGTCCAAATTTAGGCTAAACACAAACTATGCGGGTGTGTTGACAACAAGATTATTATGTGAAAGTATATATTACATTTTCTAAGATGGCACATATACAGTATGCGTGAGAACTCATCTCGTGTGTGTGTGTGTTGGTCCAGGATGACTCCACTCCCCTGGCATTTCCTTGGGGGGAAGTCGCGCAGCTCCCTTCTTCCCAGCTTATTCTTCCTCCACCTCCTCTTTAAACCCTCTGACACTCAACCTCCTTCCTCTCCTTCCTCCTCCTGCTCATCTTCGCTCATCTCACTTTCTTTCTTTCTTTCTTTCTTTCTTTCTTTCTTTCTCAGCGGCCTGAAAACAGATTTCCAGGTCTTGAAAGGAAAAGAACAGCACCGAAAATGTTTTAAAAAGTAAGAGGAGAGAAATGTTGCTGTGAGACGTCGCTGACCAACATTTAATGATCCTCTGTGGCGACACTGCGGTGACAAAAATGAACATGAAAATACAATGTCTAACGGTGTTATGGGGCCATTTGGGGGCAGTGGAAACAAGTCGATGTTGACATTATTAAACAGTTGCTTATTTGACAACGAGCTGAAACTCGCTATTAAGCTTCATAAAGCCAAGGGGAGCTGCAGATTCGGGTGATAATTCTCCGTAGGTTCATCATCCCTTTCACATTATTTTCACATCGTCATCATCATATTATAAATATATGGATTATAGCCACTTAAAAAACCCAGAAAAACCAAATGGTGTTATGGTCATAATTCTGGTGTATTACCACTTGGATAGTTTTTCAGAGTAGTTGTATTTGAACGTGAATTATTTAAACACAAACCATCAAATCCAAACTGGCAAAACACTCAACAAATCAGACTTTTCTCTGATCCCTTGAATCTGACCACAGATCAATATCTGGGTTCAGCTTCAGCCACTCTCATTTTAATGAGAAACCCAGACCACTCCCCCTCCTCCCTTCCTCCTTAGAGCTGAAGCCATAGGTCAGAGGTCACAGCAGCTGAAGGATCATGCGGGGGCTGTACCTTATGAACTCCGGGTCAGGTCTCAGTAGTCCGAGTAAGGGACCTCATTAAAAACTGTTGTCTGCTTCGTCGACTCCTCTCTCCTGATTGGAGAGTGAAGGAAGCTATAAAGGTTAGGACGTGACCGAGCCTTTCTGAATGTCCACTGTGGGGCTCATTTAGCCTCGATGATTGTCGTTTTAATTACCTGCTTTTATTATTTCAAACGGCTGCAAATGTACTTTTGGTACGAGCAGTCTGTGAAACTGTCAGCACATAAACAAACGGTTCCGAATGTCTCACGGGCTGCAGGTTGGACGCTGAAGAGCTTTTGTCAAAGATACAGGATGCTGTGTTTTACCACCAATAAATGAAAAAAGTATTTGTCTTGAGACAGTAGCGTGTAATTATCATGAACAAAGAAGACCATGTATTACATTGTGAGCCACTGTTAGATTTGGAGGGAAACGTGAAGCTTTACAGCACAAACAATGGTAGAGGGTTTGTTAAGGCTTTTATGGCTTGTGGTGACAAATGGTGAAGGACGTAAAAAAGCAGAACAAGCTATAAACATTGACATGTTATCACTGATTGGAAATGTGGTCATTGGGTAATGCTCTCCACTGCGATCACAGTGTTTATTAGACCGTAATTATCAGACACTGTACCTTTAATGCTCTGGATTAGACTAATTCATTCACTTTTATGACAGTGTCTGGTCAGCTCAGCAAAATAAAAGTCTGCAGTCAGCAGTTGATAAATAAGTGTGAGTGTTAAAAAACCAATGACATCATGGAGCTGGTGATCGGCGGGGAGCGACGGGCCGAGCAGTGTTGGCAAACAGCAGCTGATTGGAGTGACTGTTGGCTGCTGGGGGAGGAAACGGGTGAGTCAGTCCGTGATGCCCTGAAACCAAAGCAGACACTCTGAAAGAAAAACGCTCCCAGAGTGAATCAATTCATCAGCACCTACACATGTGACCTTTTTCGAGCTCAGAGCCCCTCGTCAGTCTGCTGACTGAGCGTTTGTTCTGCGTTCAGACCAAAACCTTGTTAGACTTTGCATGTGTTAGCCTATATATTTCAACTTCTCACGCCAGATTAGAAAACCCTGAAAATGAATCAACAAAACTGACTGACTGCAATTTGATAGTTTAGATTAGATTAATAATTTCAATAATTTATCAAGCAAAAATGTTGACCTCAAAATGTGAGGATTTGCTGCTTTTCTTTGTCTTATGTGATTGTAAACTGAATATATTTTGTCACCTTTGGCTTTAGGAATCTGTGATGGGTATTTTCTTGACTTTTTATAGACCAAACGATTAATCGATTAACTGAAAAACGAATCTGCAGATTACTTGATAAGGAATGTCAGCTTTAGTTGCAGCCTTGGTGAAGATGTCACCTTGGCTTCTGTGAGATTGTGATGCACATTTTTCACTATTTTCTGATCTTTTATAGACTAAACACTTAAAGTAATCAATAATGAAAATGATTATTAGTTGCAACTTTAATTTAAATGCATATGTCATATGTATTCCAGTTTCTCTACCTCTTTTCTGCACTGTACGTCACATACAGTATATATTCTGCATTCATCAGTGGAGTGTCAATGGAGAGTTTTGGTCTTCCATGATTGGCTAAATGCTGTTTTCCAGCCAGACAAGAATACAGTTCTCAGGAAATCATTCAATCTTTGCAGATTTGGATTTAAAGATGATATATAATATCCTTGCAAAGTATAGGCTATAAAGG
This sequence comes from Macquaria ambigua, assembly GCA_008360985.2. Taxonomy (NCBI): domain Eukaryota; kingdom Metazoa; phylum Chordata; class Actinopteri; order Centrarchiformes; family Percichthyidae; genus Macquaria; species Macquaria ambigua. The sequence continues at coordinate 57,418 of VMKM01000386.1, read as the reverse complement.
ACTCTGATCAGCCGTCAAAAATCCACAGGAGCTAAAACCAAGGGTGTATTGTTACCTCAGACATGGTGTGAAGCAAAGCTTCTCCCACAAATACTAACTTGCCTCGAGGGCGTCTGAAAAATGTGTTGAGATCATGTGAGCCCTAAAACTCTGCACTGAAACCAACACGGGCGGCCTCTCACCTCCCCGGGCCCCTCCAGGCTTTCCCCGTCATTAAGGGAAACTCTGGTCCAAACGTCCCACGCAGCAGACTCGACCAAGCACGGTGGAGATCATCATGGTGCTAGTCATGGGAGAGTCGGATGACAGAAGGATTATATCATGTTTGAATGGAGCGTGGAGTCAGCTGGGGTTTCAATAACTGCATTATTTACATTCATGGTTATACAAGGTCTTGTTAAAAGTCAAATAAAAGATTTATCAAAGTTTTAAATCTCTTAGATCTTCTGTTTGTTCCAGTAGGAAGAAGCAGTCATGCAGATGTCCTGTAATAGAACTACAGCTGCTTTTATTTCCATTTTTGCTTTTATTTTAATACCTAGAAATCAAGTAATGTGGCTTCAGTGAAGAACTTAATTACCCCTGGATGATGTCTGGTTGAGAGTTGAAGGGGTTCAGCCATCACTATTGAGTCTACTTTTCTCTGGACTAAGCACTCACTCCTGAAGTTTGGATTTGTCACGTCTTTAATGTCTTAAATAGTGTGGATGGGAACCTCTTCATTGTTATTTGGAAGCTGGATTTTCCATTAAGAGGATAGCTAATCTTAAAATCTAACGTGAACACTCACAGATATTGCTTAAATATTAGTAAAAATGAATGATCTAAGGATGCAGCAGCATCGCTACAACACTCATAACCACTTATTTGAAGGTGAAATGGACACCGAGTGCACCTTAAATGTAAGAGTCACAAAAACTACATGCACGACTACGTACAGGTGGTCAAAGTTGAACAAGGAAGACAGTCTGTAAAAACTGTTTCCAACAAACCAAATTAGGCAGTATTTTTTACATTTGCTTTAGTTTCTCTTCCAAATAAGTTTGGTGGAACAGGAGGTTTGTTTACAACCTGTCTGACAGTCTGACCGCTCCTGTTCCTGCCCTGTTGGACAACGAACAATGTCGCCGTGTGCCCAGATTTTAGTAATTAACTTAGTTAGGAAAATCATATCATAACTGATAAGAATGAAGGTCAAAACAGTGAAAATAAATCCCAGGTTGTAGAAAATAACCTGGAATTTTATTTAAAACTACAAAAACATACGGCAGCTGAATCATTTCTGCTCTTCTGACAGACTGATGGTCCGTCCTTCCGTCTTTTTTTATGTGTCCATATTGGCCAGGTGTGTGTGTGTGTGTGTGTGTGTGTGTATATGTATGTCTGTGTCTCGTTTCTGAACAAAGAAACCAGAGAAGAAGATGATGTCATCTTTTACCCGTTGTGGGGGGGGGTTCGGTAATTATTACAGTCTGCTTTCTGAGGTCACCTTCCTCACACACACACACACACACACACACACACACACACACACACACACACACACACACACACACACACACACACACACACACACAAGGATCTTTCATCATTTAGACAGCGTCTCGTTGTTGATTAATTCCGGCTGAAAAACGGCTTCACAAAAGGAAAAATGGCAAATATTTTGACGAAAACGAGAGGATGCAGTAAAAACACGTAAGCTCTCCTATAAAGTCAAACAGGAAGACAAAACTGTCAGAATACACACCGACATCCTTACACACACACACACACACACACACACACACACTGGTCGGGTGCCAGTCACAAGGGGTTATCACTTCAAGGACTCTTATGAAACTAAACCTCAGGAAGGAAAGTGTCGAGCTGTGTGTGTGTGTGTGTGTGTGTGTGTGTGTGTGTGTGTGTGTGTGTGTGTGTAAAGATATTAATTCATCAGCGTCTGTCATGATGTCACAGTGTGTTTGTGTGTGTGTGTGTGTGTGTTAGAGAGGAATGTGACGTGTGTGTCTACTGGAGTATCCATTGTTTGTCAGTGTGTTTGCAGTGTGTGAGACTGGGTACTCAAAACTGTGTGTGCAGACATTAACACTACAGGTTGGACAAATGATGTACACCTTAAGTGCATACACTGTGTGTGTGTGTGTGTGTGTGTGTAATTGTGAATCAACCCAGTTAACACACATTCTTAAGCCTTAATAAAACTGCAAAGTCACCTGAAACATACTGGTATCCTACCTCCTCATGCACATGCACGCACGCACGCACGCACGCACACACACTGCTGCTGCTTCTTGTTCTCTGGAGGCAGCAGTGTTTAACAGGCCTGTGGTCATCGGGGAGAAAGAAATGCAAATTCTCAAACTGAGCTAGCGAGGTCGGACTGAGGGAAATGTCAGGGTTCATGTACTTTGTGTGTGTGTGTAAATGGAAGTGGTGAGTGCTTTTAGTAGTGCTGGTAAGTTTGTGTTTTTTTGTGTGTGTGCATTAGAACGTCAGAAATGCTTTCTGCGTGTGTGTGTGTGTCGTGAGTTAGAAACGGATGACTCAGCAGTGCGACAGTAAGATGGATGCTGGAGTTTAATGCAGGCTGATCGAGGTTGATCTGCATTGGCCTGCTGTGAGACACCACACACTTAAGACACACACACACACACACACACACACACACACACACACACACACACACACACTACATTCACACTACATTCCCATTAACACTCCACACAGTTCAAGGATGACCAACTGACTTTTGAGCACTTTGGTTAGTTGTTTCGTGTTTTGGTTTCATGTCGGATTTATTCCAAGTTGGTAAAGGATGCAAATTTGTTAACCTATTTTTTTTTTTTTTGCAGCAGCAAATGAACAAAACATTCAGGTAGTCATTTAGCTAAATAGTGAATACATTATTGTTTTTTGGGGCCACTCAGGCTCAGAAGAGCTCCAAAACAAGCTTACAGACATATAATGTCACACAACCCTGCACAAAAATGTACAGCTCTTTCATTTAAATAACCGTCATATTGTACATAGTTTTTATCTTATTTCTTATATTTTTTCATATCTTATTGTCAATTTTCTATTTATGCTTCTTGACTTGAGTAGAGAATATTAATTCTCTACTTACTATGTTTTATTGTTATGCTCCAAAATACCAAAGCAAATTAAACCTGATTCTGATACAGTCCTGACGTATTACCACCTTTTATGAAGTTGTTCTGGCTGACATGTTAGCCAACGCTTGCCTGTTCACACATCCAGCAGACAAGAACAAACATCATCATAGATTTAGAGTCATGTTTCTGGCCACCTGATGAATGTAGCTCCAAAGTTCACTCTCTTTTCAACTCTGCCTCGGTCTCCACCAGCTCCCGAGTAAAACACGTGGCTCTTTAGCTGCTAGATGCTCCACTATGTTCACCAGCTAGACGCTAACTGTCTGCCGTTTGGTGCTGGAGACGTAGTGTACAGTGGGTGTTTTTGCTGAAAACAACTGCTGCTGCTGGAAATTAGGTTGATGAGAGCGCTTAGGGCTCAAAGGCTAAAAAGCACCATAGAGCTGCAGAATTGGTGATAATTCAGTGATCATCACTGCCAGCAACCCCTTTTACATTACATGTAGTCATTTGATTAAGTGTTTGTGTAAAAACTATTCATTGGTTCATTAATTTTGCATCTTAAAATAGTTAAAAAGCTAACCCTTAATACATTCAACAAAGGACTTGGTAGGATTTGGTTTCAATAAGCAGATTTGCTATTGGATTTTGTTCAGAAAGCTAGTTGGTTGCTTCCTCTAGCTGTGTCTGCTTCACATGTTGATGTTGCAGCATACAGTGTGGAAGCTTTGTAAATTAAAGGCAGTTAAAAATTTGAATTGCATACACTGTTCACACACAAACACATATTTTGTTGTTGTACTAGGCCTTTATCTTGTCTAGTTTTTTTAAAATGACTTTCACATCAAGGTACTCTGTTACAGTCTCTGGTTATTTTCAGCCTCCTCTCTGCACTGAAACTGCTCTGTTTATCTTTCCCTTCCTCTCCCCTTCGCTCCGGTGTGTCCTCTCCCTCAACTGTCACTCCTTTCCCTTTGTTTATTATAGCTGATATGGTTCAGCACAGCACCAGCCCACCTACATTTTGTTTTGTAATTTCTATTTTCCAGATTCAGTATCCACGCTCCTCTCCCCTCCAACAAAACAATATAAAAAGTAATGTGTCCTCTCACACCATCTTTACTATTTCTTTAATTCTCTGTCTGCTTGTTGCATGATGAGTTTTGTCTCGAGTTTGGTTCACTCTCTCCTGTTTTCGTCCTCCTTCACCTTTCCATTCCCACGCTGTAGTTCCCACAGTAAGGCACCAGCAGAGATTTCGCCTCCTTGTCATCTTTGCAGTTTGCTCTCTCAATCAGCCTTGACCTTTTTCGCCAACCCCGCCTCCACACACACACACACACACACACACACACACACACACACACACACACACACACACACACACACACACACGTCCCCTTTGGCTAAACCAAAATGGGTTAATCCCTCATCACTCAAACTGTGGACTGCGCCAACTCATTCAGGAACAGGGTGCCGGTGGCTCAGGTGTCGCAGTCCTCTTTCTCACAAAGGAAACCTGATCATGTGGCAGTTCAGACACACATGCGCACACACAGGCTACAGACATAGAGGACTGCACAGACTTACACTTTCTATCTGTCTGTTGGTCTTTCCTCTGCAGTTTTCCATCTGTGAAAACGTGAGCTAACGTTGTTAACCTGCAGAGGTAACTGAACCATTCTGGTCCAGTTGTAGAGTGAAAATGAGCTGTAACAGCAGGGTCTCTGTCCATTGACGCTGTGTTCAAAAGGTGTACTGTACCTTAGTTTGTTCAAGCTGTTTTGTCTGACTGCCTGAGAGTGGACTGTAACACCTACAGTATAGCTGTGGGGTTGTTATTCTTAGCATAAGGTATCTACTGTAGGTTTTGTAGAGGCAAATGAAATCCTCCTGGATGGCGTTCTCTTTTTGCATTGTTTACTTGAACAATAGCTCTGTAATTTTTTAAGTCTAACTTGATTTTGGAGGGTTCTTGCTTGCAGTAATTCTTCTTTCCATACTGACCATGCAGCCGTTCCATTAGCTTCAGCTAATATGATATTTCACCAGATCCAGTTTGCCTATAAGTTGTTATTTGCTTCCTCGATATTTGCTGAGATTATGTTCATTGTTCTGCTATAGTGGAGAGATACTTAGTGGTAATCGTGTGCTGAAACAGGGATTTATGTCTCCCTTTTTATTTTGGCACAGTGCTAATGAGCTAACGCTAGTCTGCATGTAGGCTTACGTTCAGGCAGTGAGTATCTAAACGCCCATATTTTTTAACCTATGCTTAGGTTAGTATTTTAGTCTTTAGGTTTTTTTTTTGACTGGAGTTTAAACAAGAAACACTTTTTTACTTATTTAAACTATCTATATATGGCTGAATGTTGGTTAAACCCGGAAACAGTAGGCTGATATTAGCGTAAGGCCTCTTGTAGCTCCTAGATGTTTTCAAGGTAAATGAATCATTCGTGAATCATTCTTCTCAACTTTGTTTAAGTTGTTTTTGTCTGGGGTTTACTCAAAACAAAACAAAACAAAACAACAGAGCTCACAAATGGAGTTGTATAAAGCTAATTTAGAATATAATGGCACCCATACTACCTAGCCTCTCAGAGGGAGGCTACGTTAGCCTCTCACGAACGTTTGGTCCCATTTATTCTGAAATTAGAAAAATCTTACATACTCACATAATATTTCACGCCTTCATGTCATTTATCTTTTGGAAAAATCTTTCTTATTAACTTGGATTTTGAATGTTCACTCTGTGCCTGAAAAAGAGGAGAGGTATTGTTTTAATTCCTTGCACCAGGCCACATTAAAAAAAACACAGTGTTCGGTCTGGTAAGGAATGCTGAAGATTTTGGACCATCGCCTGTGATTGTTCGCGCTATTGTAGAAGCAAATAAGTTGTTATGAATGTGGTTTTTGTTTTTATGACCAGCTGAATCACCCTGTATGTTTACTCAGCCTATGAAACTACTGTCTGGAAAACATTTTGATTCCTACCATCATGCGCTTGTCTGTGCTGTAAATTGGTCCCTTTTTGTCTCCTTTCACTAACACTGCAAAATGAAAAATACCATCGTCATTGTCAGATTGTGCTCTTTATTCGCCTGTAATTAAGCTATTCATACTTGAACAAAAGTAAATGACGTTGATGCCGTGCATGCTGCATGGGGGACAAAAGTTCACCTTTCCCTTATCTCTCCTCTGTTTTTCTCTCCAGGGTCGACATGTCAAGACGGGACAACTGGCGGCCATCAAGGTCATGGACGTCACCGAGGTCAGTAAACACTGCTCCATGTATACTTTTAATATTTTGTAGTCATTAACCAGGTTTCCATCCAAATGTAGCGCAAATTTTAATATTAGTAGTTGAGATAAAAAAAGATTCTTTTTTTTTTTTTTCTAATTTCCAGCGGTTCCTCTCAGGTTTTTTTTATGTGCAAAAAATGGTGTTTTCAGTGCAGAAATTTCATTTTTAACAGCATGATGGCTAAACTGCTGCCCACCTTTTGCAGGATTGTTGAAATCTGTGGAAAATCTGAAAGTTTAGTTCTCTTTTCCGTCATGAGTAGTGGTGAATGAAGCTAAATGGTTCTTCTGTTGACCCAGAGATGTTACAGTGTGGTTTTACACACCTATATTAAAATATTTACACTTTGAAGAGAGAATTGAATAAAGCTGTAATATGGGATAGATGCATGAAAAATGCATGAGGTGAGACCAGTACAGCGGCTATAGCAGTTATCAGACTCACCATAGCACCCACAAAATACAGCTTTTGCAGAGTTGGAATTGATCCCAAACTTAGTGGACTAAATTGGTACTAATTCTTTACTTAACCGTTCAATATAACAGTTAACACTTTCTCTGACTCCCCTCCCTCTCTGCACCCTCATGTCAATGTTTTCACTCCAAAAATAGTCATAATTTCCGGGCTTATAATCACACGGCTTCCAACCCTCCTTAGTAGTTTTTTTTTTTCATTGGATAAAGCCGAGTTTGTGTCTGAAGCTCAACGGATTTTCAATTTCCTGAGGGCAGTTCAGCCAATAGCTTAAAGATTGAAGATTGGTTTATGTTTATGTGTGTGTGTTTCAAACCCATGGGTGCGTGCTTGCCAGTTTCCACAAACTTGAGTGAGGACCCAGAGGGCTGCCTGTGTAATTGGAGCCTGTGTTTCTTTGTGTGTACACGTGCAGAAATGTCCTGGCAGTCTCATAAAACTACATCTCACTACGTTGATGGTGGTGGTGGTAGTGAGTGATTATTTTTCCTGCCTTTCGTGATACTCATCATTGAATGAATAACTAAATGAGACAATGGGAAAAATATTCACAAACACATATTTGAGGTCACTTGACCACTTCCTGCCCAGACGCCTTAAAGAGGAATGAGCGTATCATCAAGGCTGTCACATAAAATCCTTTAATCTGGGTCAAGTGTTACACTGAAGAGGATTGTACTGTCTGTCTTTTAGGACCCCGCTGGTTTTAGCTGTATCTCTAAAAACCCTAATACTTCACTTAAAGTCCCAGTTTTAGGACTAGGTATGTAAGGCCCTATTTACACTTCTCATTCCAAGTGTAAAATCCAGACACTCAGCCACATACTGTATATGTGTCTCTGTTGCCAGATCACAATGTACAGTTCACAGGTCATTCAGTGGCTGAATTAATCGGGGATCAGATAAATGCTACAGCAGCTCAGTGTGTCTTGTATTTGATTAGTAAGTGTATATATTGAAATAGCTGGAGCCGTTTTTCCTTGTTGCTGTAATGTGACAGAGAACAAACGGCTAATTTCAGTGTAACTTTAGCTGCACTGTTACACAATGGGAGGAGTAAAGATTACGTATGTGTCTCGGAGAGACGGATGCAAATTTCACCTTTTCAAAATCTGTCTCGAATGCGCCTCAAACCACCTCCGGAGGATTTACACTTACCTTTTTTGAGATCAGCTAGCTATCTGATCCGCCCAAGATGCATGAAGTGATGCATGAAGCCTTTATAAGCAGTACAGAAACATTTAATAAAGGATTTATAACACACTATAATGTAGTTGTAAGCAGACATACGTGTTCAGCAACAACTATAACTCCTCCTGTGGGCTTCCATAAGTGGATTCTGGTGAACAAACAATGAATAGTAATGTGGTAAAATGGTTAGCTGTAATAATATAAAATGTTTTTATGACAATTATAACCTCACTGTACATTAATAAACACTTAAAATGTCCTATCTGCTTATAACTATTGTAGTGTGTTATAAACCATTAGCTATAAACACCTTATATATGCTGAATGGGGGGTTAAAGTAAACTGTTTCCACCTGAAGAGGTGAAAGTATTCAATAATTCACAAGTAAAAATTAGAGAAAAGTCTACTGCTGTCCACTAAACTTGTACTGGAAAAGGATGACCGCATATTTTGGCAGCATATTTTGAATAGTGTTTTGTATTCTTCCTCAGGCAGCATTTTATTTTTAGAATCGAATATTTGCCACCTCTGCAGTCTTTTGCCCTTTTTTCACACCCCTCATGGTTTTCCTGCGGCTGCAGTCTGACACAGCCCTAAAGGAAAGAATGACCGCAGCACTTTGAGTCTGTCAGGGAAATCAATCCATTATGAATCATTTATACTTCTTCGTGATGGAAGTAGTTAGAAGACTGGACCGAAAAAAAGAAAAACAACAGATTCATTAGGCTTGTTAAAGAAAAGCATAGACCTTAGACATAGAGTTTGTAGGAGTTTTAGAGCGTTTTCGCTGAAAACGGCTGCCTGCTGCGACAGGAAACGATGCTATGAGAGCGGTGAGAGTGAAGCAAAACAGTAAAATTGGGTAACATAAAACCAAAACAATGAGCTGAAACTCTAAAAAAGCTCCGTAGAGCTGAGAGGAACAGCATAGTCGGGTGATAATTCTCTGCGGGTTCGTCATTATGAGTGAGAAGTCATGTGATCCATTGTCAATGTAAGAATATTGATTTTAGCCGCTTTAATGGCTTTCCCACCTTCACTGAATATACTACGGAAAGGTTTAGGTGTCGTATTTGAAGACATCCTATAGTAGTGGGTATTGCTGTATCCTCTATGATGATTTGTTAATTTACTTTAGCTGCCACTGTGGCAGGTAACCACACACATTTTGGAAGTCCTGTTCAAAAATCGTGTTCATGGTGAAATATTGAAAAGTGTACCCGCAGGAGCAAACCTCCACTTCCAGCTGTGGAGATTAAAGAGAGGACATGAAGAAGGATCGGGAACATTTGATGGGAATATGTTTATATATTCATACGAGCTGAATGACTGAAGAGAAATACACATGTAGGAAACATTCAAGACATGGCGCTGAATTTAGTTTTTTTTTGTTTTTTTTTACCCCTCCAAAATTTTTAGAGTTGTCCTTTTCCACCCTGTTCAGCCGTTCTCTAAAATAAACACTCTGAGTTTGTCTGGATGTTTGCCAAGAATGACAGTTGAGCAGAGGAAGGTGTTTGCGTTGGAAAAACTTGAGACCAATCCCATGTAAAATGTATTTGTGTGTGAGAGACCTGAAGGAAACCACAGGAGCTGCTTTCCTACACACAAAACAGCTATACATCTCCTGTGTGTGTGTGTGTGCGTGCATGTCCACTCTCTACTCCCTGTGCACATCTCGGCATATGTGCTCTGACCCACATACCACTTCCTGTTCCATATACAGAGTGGGAGAGAGAGGCTGAGGAGGGAGATAGAGAGGCACTTATGGGAAGAGAGAGAGAGGATGACGAGTGAAATACAGTGTGTGTATGGCTGGGAAACATTTTTATTATATCACTCAGTACTGAGGCACGTCACGATATAAATCAATATAGATTTTCTGTTGATCTGAAGTTTATAATTCCCTAGTAGTAGATTCAGAATGTGAAAAATGTGCCGCAAACAAAAAATGTACAAAAATAAAACTACAATCTGAAATTGTTTGAGTATGAATCAGTGATAACAGGGGCTCGTATGGAGACGTTCAAGTAGCCTTTATCTTTTGTATAGAGCTGAAGTGATTATTCTATTAATCGATGAGTCCGAATTTTAATCTGAGGGCCTTGCTGCTCATCCCAGGGGATGGGTCTAATTGTTGGTGTTTGTGACTGGAAGCTCATTCCCTCTGTGTGTTTCATTGGACGTTAGTGTTTCAGGTGGTATTCCTCCTTTTGAATGTTTTCCGCAGAGTTTACAATATACTATACATCAGCAATCTGTTTTGTGTCCGTTTAAGTATCGACACACCACTTAGCTTTGTTTTTACCTCATTTATCCACAGCAGCTCTTCAGGGTTACGTTTTTTTTTTTGAAACTGTAAGTGTCATTTTCTGTGCCAACACTCAAAGTTTCCCCTGAAGGGGCGTTCATCTCTCCCATCTTTCTCATTAACATCTGATATCCAGAAAAATATCACGTGGTGTGTCGAGCTATAACTGAACAACAATCAGGGTGGTAAGAGAAGAAGATGGAAGGGCAGAAACCGAGCGAGTGAAACCTGAGACAGAGAGAGCTCAAATAAGGGGAAGATATCAGCGAGAGTTTTTTTCTTTGAGAAGGTTCAGCTGAAGTGCAGTGGGATTATGGGAGGGGCTATCGCTGCTCGCCAGCTTGTCTCTTCACCTCCAGCGCTCACATCCATTCACCACCTCTCTTCTCCTTCGTCCATCCATCCCCTCTCTCCATTCTAAGCTCTTTTTTTTTGCTGCATTCATCCCGATTCTTCCCTTTTTTTTTGGCGCATACCTTGCTTGTATTCTTCTCGTTTCCACCCCTCGCCATCTTTCCCTCAGCCGCCGCCTCTGTTTTCTGTGGGGAGTGAGAGAGACAGTAAGAGAGTAGACATAGAGAGTGAAGTCATCCTCATCCCTGGTAGGAAATCGGAAAGAAAAGGAGAGAAACATGGAGAGGAAGAGAGAAATGTTATTGCAGCAGCTCTGCATTCGGAGTCTCTCACTGCTGCTGCTGACTTGATGTAATCCAGTGGGATTCAATAGGAAAACAATCGATCTTGATTAGTGGGAAAAACTCCACAGCAAGCATCTTTATCTCTACCTTTCTGCTCCCCCGGGGAATTAATTGCTTTTCTCGCCATATTTTTCTCACTTGTTATTCCCTCTTTCTGTGAATTTTGCACATGAAACAAACTAGACACATTAAAGCAAGTCAACTCTTTCTCTCTCCTCACCTCCCACTGCTCCCTGTCCATTCAGAAGGTGTGAAAGTGAAAAGTGGGAAGGTGTTGAAGGCGTGGAATTGTATACTTGTCTTGAAGAATAAAAGAAAATTCTGTTAAAACTGTCCAACCATGTCCACCAAAAGAAATATAGATTTGAACACTGGCTGTATCTATTTTCTGTATCTCTATTTTGAGCCTTCAACCTCACAAAGTCTGCTTTTCTTGAACAAAATCTTAGCCACACTTAATGCAGGGTTGTAGAAATTGCAGTGTCACTCAGTTGGTCGGTACATAATAGAGAAACCTCTCTATTGGATGGATTGCCATGTAATTTGATCCAGATATTCATGGTCCCCAGAGAATGATCCTAATGGCTGTTCAGGCCACTTCTAGAGCCACCAACAGGTCTTACGCAGAGAAATATCTAGAATATCTATCTAGATTTAGATCTATTTAGGTGGATCGGCACAAAATGTGGTACAGACATTCCCGTTCCACTCAGGATGAACTGTAATAACTTTGATAATATATGTTATAATATATTCATAAGTGGCTTAATATATTGACCTTTCTGCTTGCACCATTCCCACAAAAACACAATTTAAAGCAGGACATTAAAGGGTAGGTGCACATTTATCTCATAAAACAATACTGACTTGCACATTATGTACATTTAAAGGATTATTGGTTGCTGTAATTCTTCCTCCTTATCATACTGGCTGCAAAGAGATCCTTTCCTAAAATCAGTTTTAATGTAAGTGATGGGGGACAAAATCCACAGTCCCAGCTGAAGCTAATATGAGGCTTCAGCAGTCGTAAGTTTGACAAATCAAGTGGATATCTTTCAAAGTTTCAGCCTCTTTAGTATGAAATTCCCCCCTTCTTTGTGTTTCCTTGCTGAGGCTTGGAGGGATAGTAACAAAAAGAGGGAATTTTGTACTAAAAAGACTGTTACTTTGGAAAATAACTTCTTGATTTTGTAAATCTGTCTGTCCTCCATCACCTTCAGTGAAATTGCTTTCAGAAGGCATCTCTTGGTGGCCAGTATGGACAAGAGGAACAACTATAGCAATATAACCAGCAATACTTTCAATGTACACATGAGCATGCAAGTGTTTTAAGATGTTAGTTGAAAAAAATGTGAACCTCTCCTTCAGCTCTGATTGCACACTTACTTCAGCACGACTCAAAGGGATCAAAAACAAACGTTAGACCTCAACGTTGATCCATCTTCCAATTGGTTTTCTTTACAATTAACATTATTACCTGAGCTTTTTCACAAAAACACTGAGAGGATCAATTTGAGCTTGTCTGGAGTAATTGGAAAGCTTATTTAGAAAATGAAGACTATCAGTTACAATTATCAAGGTTAAATGCACGAGGCTTCTTCAGATATGACCTGAGTGCACACAGTGAGTGTTTAAAATAATCCCTGAAACAAGTCCCTCCAGGTTCCTGGTTGCCTGTTAAAGACATGTCGACCTCTCTTGGCCTTTGTCGAAACCAAAGCCTCCCTCCTGCTCAGCTTCCATTTTCCATTATGCTTCCATTTTGCGGCTGTCCGCTCCCCCGGGGTCGCGGTTCTGTTAGCTCTGCTCACATTGTGTGCTGTAATACTTTAGCAGCAATATGGCCGCCACCGAGTCTCCCCACCATTTCATGCCCAGGAATGATAATGAGTAGCTTCAGGACGCCTTGTTTTGAACGACTTGACTGCGGATATATAGTTCAGGGAAAGAGAGACGGAGAGACACAGTGAAGGAGAGAGAGAGGTGAGGTGTCGTAATGATGGGATACATCGACATGGGACTATAGGAGACAGTAATGGAGAGTGATGATGCAAGGACGAGTGTGATGGAGACGAGTGTCCAAAATAAATGGACAGTGTACAAACAAGATGGAGAGAGAGAGACATGGTGAATATATGACAGAGAGAGAGAGAGGATGATGTCACTGTCTCCTTGTCGAAGCAGCTGTATCCTGACATCCAGGTCACTCTCCGCCCATCTCCATCTATCTCACACACACACACACATTGGTCTGTGTGTCCATGTGTGTATTTCTGTGTTGTCTCTGTTGAATCCAAATGATGCTTTGTGACGGAGCTGAAGTTTAAGCTGGTAGAGCTCAGCACAGAAAACTTGTCAGGCACTGAAATTTGGCAACAACATTCTTGTGCTGAAACAATGCGATTAGCCATCGGACAGAACATTAATCAACCAGTTTTAATTGTTTAAGTCATTTATTAAATGCCAAACGGTTCCAGCTTCTCAAATGTGAGGATGTGCTGCTTTTCTAACTAAATCTCGTTGGGTTTTGGATTATTGGCCGGACAAAGCAAGACACGTCACTTTGTGTCTGGTCTTTGACATTTTGTAGAACAAGCAATTATTTTTTTTAGGTAGACAAATCATTATCAGAATAATCAATAAACAAATCATCAGTTGCAGCCCTATTAGATACTTAGGCTGTATTCAGACCAAATGAGGCGTTGCGCAGGGTTGTGCGTTGGTGTGGGGGTGTCACTACATGGCCATGCAGATTGTAGCACAACAAAATGCTAACCAGCAATTCCAACTTGAAGAGCGGTACACCGCCAAGGGACCTCAACACTGATGCATTTGAGAAGTCTGACTTATTTTGTTAAATTAAACAAGATTTCAATCAACAACAAACAACAAATTTAAAGTAAGGTATCAAAAAAGTATAATTTTGGAATTGGTATGCAAAGTCACTGTCACCATCTTGCTAGAAGACGTCTCTTGCTGCCTGGCACCTTTTTTCAGGACATCACGGTGGATAAGCTTCCATTTTTAGGTTTCTGCTGCTTCAGCCCCTCAGCCAAAGTTATGGTTCTTTCTCTCCGGTGATTTGAGACCGATGACATCAGGTTTTTTTGGCTGGCTTGTTGTTTTTCTTTGCTCGAGCATACAGTATGCTCTAGAAGTCACCTTTTCACACTCCTTTTTCTCTTTTCCGCGCACCACAAGTCTCTCCAGTGTATGTTACTGCACGGCGTGGGACTTCACATCGTGTCTGTTTTCTTCTCGATGTAAACATTACTAGCTGATTCAGTTTGATGTTTCATTGGGGTGTATGTTTTCGCAGGACCATCTGCGCTGCCCTGAACATGAAGGAATGTAACCATTCTCATGTTTTGTCGATTGAGGTGATTCTTCTCTTCCCCTCTCTAAGCGGTTATTTTCAACCTTTAATCATGTCCCGTGGTGAAAAATGTGTAAGAATGTTCCTGCTGCGTTTCTCCTCCTCCAGTCTGTCCTCGGCATCTGTAATTATGCTCACTTGTTCCAAAAAAGTTCACATGACTGACAGTTTGTGGGCGATGGGATGTTCTGTTGACCATAGAAGGTACTGTTTGTCTGTGTGTTGACTTTCTGTACATCTGTTAGTATCCTGTAAGGTCTCGTGTGATCCTGATTTAATTTTCACCGAAATATCATTTCAAACATCTAACTGACCGACTGCACGGTTGACTGACCGGTCGGCTGGCTCACCTGCTGGTTGACTGGCTGGGTGGCTGCTTGGTGACTGATGGTCTGCTGCTGATGAGTGGATTAACAGAAGGATTGGCTGGCTAGGAGAATGGTTTGTTGGCTTCCTGACTCACTGGTTGGCTAGCTGCCTGGCTAAATGACCGGCTGCCTGGCTGAAGCAGTAACCAACTGGCTGGCTGACTAACTGTGACTCAAGGGATTGGCTGGCTGGCTGGCTGGCTGGCTGACCGACCGACCGACCCCATCATCTTTACGGACAGTCAAAACTCCTGCTGAACTCTTTAAACAGCCTCAGCAGATTAGAGCAAAAATAAATAACAGGCAAACTGCTTTTCGTGGTGTACAAATATGCTCTCATGAAAACCTGCCGCTCGCTTAAACATCTCACGAGAAAACAAGCTTGGTTTAACTCTTGGCAAAGTAATAACAGCTTAAAGTACAAATATAGTTAGTGGGAGAATCTAACAAGAACATATGAAGAGTTTTGTTCCAAAATGACACCTCCGCCATTTGGAAATACTCTCCAAATGACTGACGGCATAAAAAGTTTAGTTGTCAGTTGACCAAACAAACATCAGGTTCACTGGGTGTTCTGTATTCTAGAGATAGTGAAACTGAGCTGCAGGTAATGTGTTTTTATAGACGTGTAGACGGTGAGTTCTTTCATCTTTAAATGCTAAAGTTTGGCTGAATCGCCCTTTAAGCTCTGGACCCGACTCAGAAATGTCAGCAGAGTCGTTGGCTGCCTGTCATCTGTTGCTTCTGCAGCTGCAGCACTCGATAAGACCTGTGCATTGTAATTTCTGCTAGAACCAACATTTAACAGCAATCATTTCCTGTAAAAAAAACAAAACAAACAAACAAAAAAAAAAACAGCAACTCATACCTGTTTTGACGGCCAACAAAATGAGGTAGCTACCTGCAGTGATAAATATAAAGGTTGGATAATGTCTTGGCAGTCGTCAAGCAGCACTAACTCACCAGTATGAAGAAATATTTATTATAGTTGCATTAAAACCTGTAGTTAATGTGCCTCTAACAGTACAGTTAAAAGACTATTCTTATATAACTCGGCGTTCTATGGTTTGACGTCATTTTACGGATTTTGCTCCACTTTGAATTCTGTCGTTAACAATCTTATATAACTGTCCCATTGCATGATAGAGTATTTTGTTTTCAGGACAAACCAGCTAAAACAGTGGGCTGTCACTCTCCTCAGCAGGGAGCTCTGCTTGTGATTGGTCTAAAGATTTGCTTGGTAAACTGCAGCACTTAGAGATTCTTTTGTTTAGCTGCTTTGTGTTTTCTCCTGCAGTACATGTGTCTGCTGCTGGTGCTGTTTGCTGATAGGCTAGATAGACACAGAGAAGGAATGAATGGTTATTGATCAGCAGTTTTGTGTAACACCTTGACAAAGAGGGATTCTTCCTGTCTTTAACCCCAGGAGGTTACAGACCAGCTCTCTCTTCAAACCAGTGGTTGATTTTCAATTCAGACAAAATTAGAAGTTTATGTATAGATATCAATTATCATTTTAGTTTACCTCCTTTTTTTACTTTCTGAGACCCCCAAAGCCCACTGCAGCTAGTAATGTCTACTGAAATTGCTGGTTGGTTATATGTTTTGATTTGTTTAGCCATGCTAGCAGCATGGCTCTAGGAATGTCTGTCTATTGGTCTGTTAGTCCACCACTTTGGTACAGACTGAAATATCTCAACAACTATGGGATGGATTGCCATGAGATTTTGTGTAGACATTCATGGTCACATGATATATCCCACTGACTTTGGGGATCCTCTGACTTTTCATCTAGCGCCATCATCAGGATAAAATTGTAATGTGTCCAATACTTTGTTTATGACCAAATACCTGCAAAACTAATGACATTCCCATCAGCCACAGCTGTACTCTTTTTTTTTTAGTGCTAAACAGAAAATATTAGCATTTAGTGACATGGTAAACAAAGCATGTGCTTAGCATCAGCATGTTAGCATTGTCTTTGTGAGCATGTTAGCATGCAGATGTTAGCATCTAGCTTAAAGCACTTCTGTGCTTAAGTACGGTCTCACAGAGCTGTTAGCATAATAGACCTTTTTTTTATTTTCAAAAAGAGCCAAGGTGCAACAACAGTGTAAATGATACAGCTGTTACATCTGTACTATAAAATGCCAAAAGGTCACAAGTGTCAATATGAAAAGCCAAACAGTTTCCCTCTCGGTTCCTCAGAGCTTTTCTTTGGGCTGCAGCCACCTGTCACGCTCCTGCTTATCGATCGGCCGTAACAGCAGTGAAAATGTCACGTCATGTCGGCCTGCGGGATCAGACGCACGGGCTCGGCTGATGCAAAGCGCTTGCAAATAAATGTCACACAGTCTCAGTGATGCCGCGATGATTGAGAAATAATCGCTTGATCTTGTTACGTGTCTGAGTCTGTACTGTAATATCCTGAGAGTGTGAGAGGGAGAGATCTTGTTCAGCTCTGTTATCATTTCGAGTTCAGGCTGCATGTTTGTTTGGAGTGATATCCGTTTATTAGACTGGTTTGGGCATTGTTTGTTTCCTTGCTTGGCTCTTCAGCATGTCTTTCACAGATTAAGTGAAAATGGCTCAGGAGAAAAATTCCAGAGTTTCAGCTTTGGTTGCTGGGACTTTGAGTTTTCCTTTTTACTGTTAAACGTAACAAACTGGTTCTGCTAAAACACGGTGGAAGAAATCTAAGTATTAGGGAAATTTTGTTTTCTGCTAGCAGGGGAAACTCCATTCTCCACACTTCCTTTTGAGTTGCTTGGCATCCATCAGGAAAGACTGTGGCCGTGCCGGGCAGCTCTCCGCCTTGAATTTGTTTTGCTGTTTGTAGCAACACAACAAAAGGTGATGCTGTAAAAGCCAAAAAATAACAATTTAAGGCTGCAACTAATGTTAATTCCTTTAATATGATGATGATTAATAGATTAATTTATGTCAGAAAATTGTAAAAATGCCCATCACAACTTCTCAGAGCCCAAGGCGACGTCTTCAAATTGCTTGTTTTGTTTGACCAACAGTCCAAAATCCAAAGATACGAATTTACAATTAAATAAAACACAGAAAATCTTCACATTTGAGAAGTTGGAACTAGAAGGTGTTTGGCATTTTTACTGCTCTGCTGAGAGTGTGTGGAAGAACCCATATACTTAAATAACAGCTTAATGTTGTGTATTTTAATGTGTATAGCTACTTGATTGAATTTGTATATTTAGGGACTTAAACAGCCCAGTAGACTCACAACACATGGTGGCATTGTAGAACTTGATAATAGATTTTAAGCTGCAGCCAATCATGTTTCAGACATTGAAACTACAGGATGTGTGTGAAGTTCTTTCTAATGGTTGATGATGTTTGACTGTAAAAAAGAAAAAGAATGTAATTGACTAAACAGGTAACATGAACATGAATATTCATGCATGTGTCTAAAGGTGCTTTATTAGATGCAGATTAGATAATTAAGACGTTTTGCTCGTTTGTGTGTATCCTTGTGTGTATTTTGGACACGAATCTACTTAAAAGCACAATATTGACAGGATGGAGCACATTACTGACTCTGTGTAGTGGAGTTACAGCTTGTGTCTGAGTTCTCCAATGTCTGAATGGAAAGTGTAAGCAGTTTATAAGCAGGACACAAAACCCCTTTTTCACCCACAGGCCAAAGGGGACTGATATTTCCGAAAGTCAGTGTGTAGGAAAGTTTGGGTTTTTGATTTAAAGCTCGCCAGAGTAAGCCAAGTGTGCAAAACCAATAAAGATGAAAAATGCATGTAGATTATAAATACTTGTAGAGTGAGGTGAGAGCCACACTTGTGATTAATAACAAAAAAATTGGCATGAAAATAAAAGAAAAAACATAGTGACAAAAAGTGAAAATCACCTGTCGCTGTCAGCATCTTTCCAGGTGACCTGATCATGAAAACTCAACAGTAACAGTTGTTTACCTGTCAGAGTGTCTTGGTGCTAATTTGCCGTCCTTCCTCTGTGTCTCCAGCTTTAACAATGTGAACACAAGAAAAAAAAAGACTTGTCATTTGTTCTGATTTAGTCCATTAGTTCACATAATTGCTTCCTCGCCATCTCACAGACGATAAGACTGTTTTAACTCCACACTGATGGGTCTCCCTCTCTCTCTCTCTCTCCCTCTCTTACAGGATGAAGAGGAGGAAATTAAGCTGGAAATCAACATGCTGAAGAAGTACTCCCACCACAGAAACATAGCCACCTACTACGGAGCCTTCATCAAGAAAAGTCCACCGGGCCATGACGACCAGCTATGGGTGAGTCTATTTCTTCCAATGATGTAATGTCTTGTTGACTTTAAAATCGTCTGAAACTCAATATAGCAGTCATTCTTCAGCTAGTCCTGACCAATCACAACCTCTGAATTTTCTAACACCAGCTCAAACTAAAATTTAGCCTACAAGCAACAGAAAAAAGTCAAATAAGAGCATTTGCAGAAAAATTGAGCAATCTTGGTAAATCCGAGAAAAGATTTTGTTCCTAAAAGTGGATTATTGTCTGTCATCTGTCATAAGGTTTTAAACCAGGCAGCAACTAACAATTCAAACAAATTGTTGAATTAACTTGAATTCTAAAAAGCAATAGGAATTCATTATTAGTTGTTTCCTTATATACAACACCCAAAACCTACAGTGATATTTTTAGTCACTGCGCTAGAGAGATATGAAGATCCGCAACAACAAACTCTCCAGCAGTAAGTCCAGATAAGGTGTTGCTGTGGCTATATTGGGTCTGTATAGAGAGTTAATATGCTGGCACGCATGCTGGGGAATAAGACAGGAGAGAAGAGGGCAATACGAAACCCAGTGATGGAAGAAGTATTTAGATCTTTTACTTAAGAAAAGTAGCAATATCATACTAAATACTCTGTTACAAGTAAAATTCCTGCATTCAAAATTATACTTAATATTAGCAACAAAATGTACTTAAAGTATCAATAGTAAAAGTACTCATTAGACAGCAGAAAGCCCCCTGTTATTGTAACGCTTCCGTATCATATGCTATATTATCCGATTATTATTACTATAACATTACCATTAATGTTGTACCATACTTTATATACCTTACTAGTTGGTAGTTCAACCCTTAACAATATTTAGAAAGTCTTTATATGTTTTACGTGTATTTTTTTGTGTATTTAAATCTGAAAAGTAACTAGTAACTAAAGCTGTCAGATAAATGTAGCGGAGTAAAAAGTACAATATTTCCTTGTGAAATGCAGTAGAAGTACAAAGTAGCTTAAAAAGGGAAAAACTCAGTAC
Organism: Macquaria ambigua; assembly: GCA_008360985.2. Lineage (NCBI taxonomy): Eukaryota > Metazoa > Chordata > Actinopteri > Centrarchiformes > Percichthyidae > Macquaria > Macquaria ambigua. The sequence goes on along the minus strand of VMKM01000386.1, from coordinate 37,289 downwards.
GTGAAAATCGTACCTAAGTACACTGCTTGAGTAAACGTACTTAGTTATTTTCCACCACTGACAAAAACACAACAAATCAAAGAAAAGAGAAACAAGACACAGTGCAGAGGAAATTAATCAAACAAATGAAGCAAACATGAGAAACAAAAGGGAGAGAGTTAATCAGAGAGGGGAGAGGCACAGAAAAGGAGGAGGAGGAGAGATTTATAGCTGCTCGGTTTGTTGAAGGCAGGATTACCTTGTTTTATGACCCTGCAGCTCTTCTGTTCCTAGAGAGGAGAGGTCTCACTCTCACCCCACAACACGGCCCTGTATTTGTTTTTACAGCTGCCTCCACGACCCCTCTGCATCCCCCACTGTTGTGGCTTCACGCTGTCTGCTGTTTATTTATTTGTGTGTGTGTGTGTGTGTGTGTGTGTGTGTGTGTGTGTGTGTGTGCGAGAGTGTGTGAGAGTGTGTGAGAGAGAGAGAGAGAGAGAGAGAGAGAGAGAGAGAGAGAGAGAGAGAGAGAGAGAGTCATTTACATGATTGTCTACTGAAGGAGACCGGACTGTGTGTGTTTGTAAAGCATGTATCCCTGGGTCAACATGTAAGACTCACTCCATGACCAGCTTTGTGATTATTAAAAAAATAATGCACAATGCAGAGGTTAAATTAGGGTAGGGGTTCATGGAGTTTGTTATTGTTCACAACTGTACAAATCACAGCAGATTGTTCTGCTCATATCATGCAAGTGATCAAAATCTAAATGTTATTTGTTCCTATTTTAGTATTCCCTTTTAAATATAAACTGTATGTTGGCACAATTTTGTCCACCTTAGGATAAACATTACTACCCCACGTTGGAAAGGTCATAGCCTATAGGGCTGGGCAATAATTCAGAGTTATTGTTTATTGATTTTAAGTGGAATATTTGTTGTGATGATATGATCATATCAAAATGCTGTCCAGCTCGATGAATCCAAGAAAATGCATACATTTGCCATAGTGTTGAATTAGAAGACTATTCTTTCTGATATCATGATATTAATTTTAACAGGCCTTGATAGCCTATTTATGCAATGGAGTAAGTAGCCTTTTAACTATGAGCGTTAATGGCATTAACATTAATGAGGACGTTACATCAAAGTGGAGAGACATACTGTATAATAGTTCATGTACACCAGCTGTTAAAGGTGCTTCATATAAATCTTATCCTACATCAGTGTTTTTCCTGTTGATGCTCATGTTTCTTCATATTTAAGACCACATTTCCCATCAGCCCATTGCTTCCAGTCTCCCATCCCAATCCCTACAAAGGGTAAACATGTAGGAAGTGAGTTTTCCATGATATGCTGTCACCAGATACTCTGACATTTCCATCCAGATGTGACCAAAAGAGGAACAAAATGGGAAGATGGAAAATGCAAAGCACAAGCTGACAGAGACTGACAGTTTTCTCAGTGAATGTCTTGTTTGTTGAAGGTAGTTCTGCTACAAAATTGCTTTATTGATGGTAAAATGCTGCATGTAGCACCTTTTTTTGCAGATGGTCTCTGTAAGTGGCAGAATGATGGAGTGTGTGTGTGTACAGCTATCTTTGTGAGAACCAATTTGAGTTTTAGACCTTGGGAGTGAGGACATTTTGGCCGGTCCTCACTTTCAGACAGACATTTAAAGGGCTGTTTGAGGGTTCAGACATGGTTTTAAGGTTCAGGTTAGAATTAGGTTTAGGTTAGGGTTGGGGTTGGTGTTTGGCATTTAGTTGTGATGGTAAAGGTTAGGGTGAGGGCATAGGGAATGCATTATGTCATTGAAGGTCCTCACAAGTATAGAAGTACAGGGTTGTGTGTGTGTGTGTGTGTGTGTGTGTGTGTGTGTGTGTGTGTGTGTGTGTGTGTGTGTGTGTGTGTGTGTGTGTGTGTGTGTGTGTGTAAATGTCCACAGTCTTCTCAGTACCTCCCGTTCTCTCCTCCAGCTGGTGATGGAGTTCTGCGGTGCCGGTTCCATCACGGATCTGGTGAAGAACACCAAAGGCAACACATTGAAGGAGGACTGGATCGCCTACATCTCCCGAGAGATCCTCAGGGTCAGTCCCCTTTCACAGTCAATTTCCTATTCAGAATCAAATATACTACAGCGGAAAAATTAAACAAGCATTTTCAGTAAAGGCTAAAAGTGTCTTGTGTCTGTTATGGGGCTGATAAACTGCAAAAGTTTTCTAGACAGCAGAGTGGTACGGTTGAGTGTTGTTTCAGTGGATTTGATGGAAAAGGTTTCACTGCTCTGTGAAGCGGCATGTACTGCATGTAATATGTTGTTTTTTCCTTGTCTCTCTGCAGGGATTAGCTCACCTGCATGCTCATCATGTCATCCACCGTGACATCAAGGGACAAAACGTGCTGCTGACTGAAAACGCTGAAGTCAAACTGGGTATGTGTTTGATTTTATTTTGGTTAAATCCAAACCACACTGGGCCTGTAGACTGGGAGCACAGCCTGCGCTGAGGTTTGGACGACTGCACTGAAAAAATACTGCAGCACCAGAGTTGAGTCAGCACCATGCGAGTGCCAGCTTGAGCTTTTTCATTCCCGGAGTTGTTTTGTAATGTTTCACATGATTGCACGGTTGTTGTGGGCCTGTATAAAAGTCAGTAGTAATGTAAATCCTTTTGGTTTTCCATCATTCTTTCATACTTTGGCTCAGTTTGGCCGTGAAACAGGTACTGAAAATTGCATTCTGTGTGGTATTAAAAAGGTCTTAAATTTATTTATTTTTTTATTTAGACCTCGTTTATTGGTGTCCTATGACCCACAGTATAAACCACATGCCTCCACTGTGGCCACCATAAAACACTTTGTAGTTTAGCTAAAAGGAGACGAGACAGAGCAGCACATTGACCCTTTACACACTGAATCAGGACCCGACACGGACTGTGGACTCGAGTGTGGTGGTTTCAACGTGACAAGAGAAAGAGTACAATTTTAATTGACACGGGTCCCAGGGCAAGAGTCTGAATCCTTTATGTGGCTTAGGGGCTGAAATTCAAATGGCCCCTCTGACAATGTTAGTTTGCTTTCTAACAGGATCTGAAGTGTTTTAATCAAATTTTCAAGTTTCAAGTTTCTCATACTCAAAAATTAGGACAAAATGTATGATCCTCAAGTTGAGCGGTCAGTATGTTCCCCAAACCTACTGGACATTTGTAATTTGGTTTTTTACTGGTTTACTGACATCAGTCCAAAAATGTCAACCCATGACACGGCGTCTTTTGGTTCTCAGATACTTTATAGAAATGACGCTGTTCATGAAAATGGTTTGAACCAGTAATAATTGACGTTAACTTCCTGTTTCCTAGTGGACTTTGGCGTGAGTGCTCAGCTGGACCGGACGGTAGGTCGAAGGAACACCTTCATCGGGACGCCATATTGGATGGCTCCAGAGGTCATCGCCTGTGACGAAAACCCAGATGCTACCTACGACTATAGGGTAAGGACCTGGATCTGAATTGAACAGGAATCTGGATCTGCTGTTTTACAGTATACCAGGGGCTGGACTGTATGAATAGATTGTAACTTATCAAGGTGAAAGTGTCAAAGTGGATTTCCAGGGGAAACAAAAATGTAAAGTAAAATTCCCCCATCTCCCCGTCAAAGCTACAGTTGGTCTAGTTGGTCAGGGCCCACTTAACTGTGTGTTTCTGACTTTGAAAATGAGATGTTTTTTAACCCTTGGGACAGATGACAATCTTGTGACACTGCTAGTATTTGAAGCCTCTACTGCAGCCAAATAACAAAAAAAACCAAAACATTTTCCCACTGACACAGTTGAGTTTTTTTTTTTTTTTTAACTGGTTTCAAGATCTCTCTGTGGCTAAGACTTCTTCCTCCACCCAAATACAATGGAGGTGAAAGTCTCTTGGTTTGTGGCAGACACACCCTCTGCAAAAAGTAGTTTGTGTGGATTACCCAGAGTAACCAGGACACTGTCTCTGGATACAAATATTGCTGTAACAGTTTGGCATCAGAGTTCAGCATTCTCCAAGTTTGTTCTTGCAAGAACTGAAATTGCTTCATTTCTGGGGGGATTACGCCTTATAGACATGTATAAATGATAGAAACATGCACCCAAATGTGCACACAAACTCATTTGACTAATCTTATCTTCTGTCCTTCAGAGCGACTTGTGGTCCTGTGGAATCACGGCCATAGAAATGGCTGAGGGAGCTCCCCGTAAGTACACATCACATTAACCTGATGGTGGTTTGTTTGGCATCTTCAAAACATCCAGTCATTTAAATAGTAATTTTGAGAAATTGGTATAATTGCTGTTACGGAACAAAACAGGAAAAGGGCGCAGTTTTTCCACAATTTCCGCAAACAAAGCTAAAGGTTGTAGAGTTGTAGGTAGTGGAAGGAGTAAAACACTTTCATGCAGGCAAGTGGTGTAAGATAGAAGCTATTGGTACAATTTAACTATAGCCTTATCAGTTTCAGTGATCATACTAAAGTACCACAGTTAATTTTACAATGACATTACATTTTTAACCTCAACACAGCATTTCAGCTTCAGCCCTACACTGAAAACCCCTGCTCACTACTGACTTTAACTTTCTGTTTAACTTGTTTATTCCTAATCTCACAGTATCACAAATACACATAAAGTTCAGTCTAGACTTTGGCTCTCACTGATCTTTTAACTGTCTTCTCTTTTTTGTTTCCTCCAGCTCTGTGTGACATGCATCCAATGAGAGCCCTCTTCCTCATTCCCAGAAACCCTCCTCCTCGACTCAAGTCCAAAAAATGGTGGGCAAAGTTTTTAATCTTTGTCCCCTCTGTCAAAACTATCTCCCATATTAACAAATAGACTTGTGGCTGAACACGTAATGTAACGCACATCTCAACACATCACTTTGAACTGGAACCTTACAGGTCAAAGAAGTTCTTCAGCTTCATCGAGGGCTGCCTGGTGAAGAATTACACCCAGCGTCCTCCCACTGAGCAGCTGCTCAAACACCCCTTCATCCGGGACCAGCCCAACGAGAGGCAGGTCCGCATCCAGCTCAAAGACCACATTGACCGAACCAAGAAGAAGAGGGGCGAGAAGGGTGAGTCCCGGCTGGAGATCTGTTTGGCGTCGGCGTGTTTATCACTGCTGTGAAACTGAAACTTGTAGGCAGTTTCTTCCTGTAAACAACAACAGTGCTGCCCCCTAATGGTCCAACAGAGAGATTTTGTCTTTGTCAGAGGGAAAGGAATCGGTAAAAGAACAAACTTGATGTGACATAAAAAAGGGAACATTTCAGATTTACGCGTAGTTAAATACGTTTCCATACATCCATTTCTTTTTTAGAGATTATTTTTTGGGCATTTTATGGAGAGAGACAGGAAATGTGTGGAAAGAGAGTAGGGGAATTTCATGCAGCAAAAGGTACAGCCAGCTGTGAATCGAACCGCTGCTCAGGGCATTTGTGCCCATGTGGTATGCGCCCTAATGACTCGGCTATCGGGTCGCCCCCAGTTTAATATTTTAATGACTTTTACTTAGCTGTTTATTAAATTTTTTTCCTTACTGTGCTCAGATGAGACGGAGTATGAATACAGTGGCAGCGAAGAAGAGGAGGAAGAGGCATCTGAGCAAGAAGGAGAGCCGAGGTAAGTACTGTATATGTTATCACAACGCGTATGAGACAGTATAGTGTATAGGAATTTGTTGATGCTTGCACTGACAGCCTCCTGCTCTCTGTATCCAGTACATTTGTCTCTTCAAACTGCACTACAAACAACTTCTGACAACTTCTCCCAATACAAGAAGCTAACTAAAACTGTAATCAAGACAATTACAGAAATTCGAATTTAACATAAAAAATCTGTAGCAAACTCAACAGAAGCTTTGCAATGATATGTAACTGTCATTTTTATTTTACAAAAATGTTAATGATGACACTTTAACACCAAAGTGAAAATTCTTTAAACAATTTAATTAGCTTTCTATGAGCGAACACACCAGCTAACGCCTCTCATTGCATCCTCCGTATAGCTCCATAGTCAACGTGCCAGGTGAATCGACTTTACGCCGCGACTTCATCCGGCTGCAGCAGGAGAACAAGGAGCGCTCGGAGGCACTGCGCCGCCAGCAGCTCCTCCAGGAGCAGCAGCTCCGCGAGCAGGAGGAGTACAAGCGCCAACTGCTGGCCGAGAGGCAGAAACGTATCGAGCAGCAGAAGGAGCAGAGGAGACGGCTGGAGGAGGTGAGCACACAGGCCTCATGAAGTACTTGTCATATGGATCAAAATAAGATTTTTAATCAATATCAATGTAACTGAGAGGAAAGATTGAGTCTGCTGTGGTCAGACTGCATATAAACTGCTGGTTATTTGTCCAAATGTAATCTGCTTTCTTTACACGTTGGGTCTTTTTACACACCAACTGTAATGCTGAGATCTGGGGATGTTGTGACATTGAATAATTGAGTATGGACACTACAGTGCATAATTGTAGAGGACATTTAGGATGTGTTGACCTTTCTTTGAAAAGGAAAATCTATAGCAGTGATGCCCCAAACAGCTACAATAAAACCAGGCTGCAAAAAACTGTAACTTAGCTTGAACTGTCACCTGTTAAATCGAAAACCATATCTAAAGTTTATATATTATTTATCAAGCATCACAGGATCCCTCCCAGGAGTTGCACTAAAAGTCAGAATAGGACTAAAAATACTCCTATTGCAGAGCAGGACCTGCGTTATTTATAAAGCTTCCTGCACGCATCCTCAACAGGCATTTTACAACACTGAGAAGCTCAAAATGGATTTGTTTAGTAGTTTTCTTGGTAGTTACCTTCTGTATGCATCACATTTTAAATACTGACAGGCTGATATAGATGATTTGATGCAGGAATATGAAATGCATTACAGAAGATAGCATGTGTTATGGATGTATGACAAGCTGCTGTACTTAAGCTCTGAAGAATTGCTAAATAAAAGCTTAATAAATAGTTGCAACAGGGAAAAATAAACTCACTTTACGTGCTGTATTTACGGTATGGCTTGTCAGTAAATCTGGCTTCACTGCCTAAAATCACCACTAACAGTCATGTAGTTGAAAAAAAGAGTGTCGGGCCTTTTCCTGACAACCACACCCAAGCTAGTGCTGAAACAATGAGTCGATGAATCAGTTAGTTGATCGACAGAACATTGATCCACAACAATTTCTGTACACGATTAAGTAATTTATCAAGCAGAAATGCCAAATATTTGTTGGTTTCAGCTTCTCCTTCTCTTATATATTTATATATAATGATATAAAATACTTAAAGATTCCATTTACAATGTTTTTGTACAGACAAAACGAGCAAATTAAAGACGTCTCCTTGGGCTCTGGGAAATTGTGATGCAAAAAAACATTTTATAGACCAAACAATTAATTGAAAAAAGAAATATTCACAGATTAATGATCAGTTGCAGCCCTAACCCAAACACACACATTTTAGACCGAAGACTTCCACTTCATCAAGCTTCTTGCTCTATCCACATCTGAGAAGACTGTTGTTGTACACGAGGTGAGATGGGGTGGAAAGAGAGAAAACTGATAATGGAAAAATCTGCCTCTGCTCGTCTAGTGTGTTAAAGGAGTGGTTTGCCTAAATTGCACACATACAGCAAGTCTCACTTCTCTCTACTTGTATCTAGCCATACAGATGGTTTGGGTTTTATTTGTCTGTCTGAGGTTTCTGTCTGCACCCTAATATAACAGAGGTCAATGGAATTTAGTTTCTGGTGGTCACAGCATTGAAAACTTGCATATAAAGATTCAGCAGCAACATCTCTCTCCAGAATCAGTCTCTCGGTTCCTCTGGATAATCCTCACAGTCCACTGGATCTATTTCTTCAGTAGAAAGCAGCTGTCACTGACTGGAATATCTTTGCTTTGAGGACAGACTTTGGTCTGAAGTTGTTGTGTGCAGCTGCTGATAGAGTGAGAAGCCAGTTTGTCAGGAGCAGTTTATACGTGTGCATATTATTTCCGTATAATAAGATTAGGGACTTTTGACTTGGAGGTTAGTGGTTAGATTTTTGCTTGATAATTTTATATAATAGACGCCAAAATCAATTTTAGGCTGCAGTGGGGGGGGGGGGAAATTAATTGGTGTCCCCAGAGGATGAGTTCGAAAACCCTTTTTGTAATTATCCTTTATCTCTTTGAGCTGTGGTTCTTTTCTATCAGTGTCTGTGAGCTTGGCTGCATTTCCTCCTCACTTCTGTTAAAGGAAAGAGAAAAATGTATAGTGATAGAAGGAGAGAGGGAAGTGGAGGGGGGGGACAAAGAGATGATTATGAATGTGGACAGAGGTAGACTAAACTAAATTCTCTGGAAGGAAAGTAAGAGAGAGAGAGAGAGAGACCGAAATGCTGTAAGAGGGACTGACAAACAAAGGAATGAATGGAATTAGAAAATACAAAATGAGACAAGTGTGCAGTGAGTTTCAGCATGCAAATTCACTACACCTCCAAGGTGCAAGGCCTCTGTGGCAAGAGAGAGAGTTTTATTTTTGCTCATGTTTTCCCACAGCAGTCACGGCTCGAGGCTGTGTTTTTGATTCATGACAGTGCTTGTAGATGATTCAGACAGCAGAAGCCACATTTGAACCCAGGCCATGTCAGAGAAATACCACTGTACATGTGCTCTCCTGTTGTTGATAGAGAGATTACCTCCTGTGGTGGAATCCTGAATGCTGAGCACTGGATTTGTACAAACACGATGCGTCACGATACTGCAATAAAACTGATGTCCTGAAGCTTTCACTGCACCTTTTCATGACACACTGACAGACAGAAATCAGTGCAATTTCTTCATCTGTCTGCTTAGAGAGCCAAGTAGTAGATAACTGCCTGTCAGACTTAAAGTATTACTCTGATTAAATGATTAAGTCTTAATTCTGTGCTTGAAATGTTGACATTTTATCTTCGTCCTGTCACTTCAGCTCATCTTCTGTCTGTATTTATTTATATTTCCTGCACTCAGGTAAATACAGGTATCTGTGCCGTAGACTATACTGGTGTCCTTTATCCATCCAAAAACACCACATGGAAACAGAGCTTGGAACGTGCAACATCTGAAGGGCTGCTAACATCCTAACTTTTATTTAAGCCTCATAAGGATAGCCTTGAAAATCCTTGACAGCGTGTGGATTTGAAGAAAGTAGCACATGTCCTTGAACAGATGGCCTTGAATGTGCTGCATTTTTAAAAATTAGAATACAGTCCTCAAAATGATTCTATACGTCCCACTGCTTTGAACCTAGCAGCAGTTTTAAATCAATGAAGGACTGCACCTAAAAATGATTTTCATTATCTGTTAATCTACTCTAAGTTTTTCTATAACATGTAAGACAAAAATGAAATATGCCCGAAGGTGAAGTCTTCAAATTGCCTGTTTTGTCTGACCAACAGCTCAAAATATAAAGATATTTCATTTAGTGATATATGTGAGAAAGAAAAGCAGAAAAAAAAATCTGATTTGAGGAGCTGGAAACAGCAAATGTTTGGCATTTTTGCAAGAAAAATGACTTAAACCATTAATCAGTTTTCAAAATAGTTGTTGTCGATTGACTTATTGATTAATTGACTTAACAACTAATTGCTTTAGCTTTCAAAATCACAAGAATAAAATGGAGCCTATGGTAGAGTAAGAATGAAAAAATGACTGTCCAGCTCACTAAGAATGGAAGTCCATGGTAGGCAGTCGAATGCAAGTCTGTTATTGTAGCTGTCTATTTTCTGTCTGTTCACTTCCTTTTTTACATGACACTTTATAACAATGTGCCCTGTAAATGGAGTTAACCTCCACCCAGACAATATCACATACACAAAAATGGGTCATCTCCTATTTTGCTGCATGACTTTCTTTGCATGCTGTGTCTTGTTGTTTACTGACACTGCTCAGCCAAGCTGTGTTGGCACCAAAGATGGGTATTAGGCAAATGACGTAAGATTCACCTTACAGCAACAACAAATCACAGCTGTGTTCTAATAGTGTACCACTTATTCCTTCTATTGAAATCATAATAATACTAAAAGCTTGTGCTGCTTTTGGTGTCGCAGTGAATAGAAAACCTGAGTTCTGTGTCACATGTGACTAGACAAAAATCAGAACTAGGGCACCCTTTATTTGGGACGTGAACAGGCTTCTCTGTTTCCACCCGCAGCAACAACGGCGCGAGCGTGAGATGAGGAGGCAGCAGGAGCGCGAGCAGCGCCGACGTGAGCAGGAGGAGAAGAGACGCGTCGAGGAGATGGAGCGACGCCGCAAAGAGGAGGAAGAGCGCAGGAGGGCGGAGGAGGAAAAGAGGAGGGCCGACCGAGAGCAGGTACGAGCCAGAATCATGGAGAGGAAAAAAAAAAACAAGTGATCTTTTAAAAATGAGTTCAACAAGTGGACATGTGGCTAAATTAAAAGTTTATATCTTATTTATATGTTCATGTTTATGAATGTGAATCAAAAGCAAAGTGATGTTTTTGGAAATCAGATGTTTTTAATGGGATTTGTAATGTTTTTGTGACCACCTACCTTAGTTGTTATACCTACCACTTCCACTACGACCATTTCAATATATTTTCTTATTTGGTCCTTCTAGAAAATCGAAAGGTAAATTTTGGTGTGTGTTTATTTTATTGCAGTTGTAATTTAATGACTTGAGTGGCTTTTTTTTTTGTTGTTGTTTTTTGCAAACGTGGGGCCATTTTTGTGTCACTTTGCAATTAACTGTGGTAACATTTACAAATTCATCTTAAAAAAAAATCTAAATTTGCTTAGCAATCTCTTTTCAGGAATTACTTCAGGGGAAACAATGTCCTTCCCACCACAGTTATAATGAAGAGATCAACGCTTGATTTTTATTTGACTTTGGCTCATAAAGTGGTTCTGAATTTAATTATTTCTGTGCGGAACATTGTGGTGATTGATAAAATTGACAAGCATTCTGATTTGGTTGAATTTGTGTTAATTCACAACATCATGAAATCCTGGAGGGGCTACTTATTTTCCACCACATCCTGCAGACCTTCCTCATAATTCAGATGATGTATGTGGAAATAAAATAAAAACTAATGGAGGCGGGGTGGGCTGTGTTTGACTGACAGGAGTACATCCGTCGTCAGTTGGAGGAGGAGCAGAGGCACCTGGAGATCCTGCAACAGCAGCTACTCCATGAACAAGCCATGCTTCTGGTGAGTGTTTGGCTGCCCCGTCTAAACATTTACATTTAAGTTTCTTTTTACAGTGTAGACAGTTTTGAGTATTGGCCCCTATTCTCCCTCCTACCCTTGTTCCCTCTGTGTCTTTCTTCCCCACTCTAAATCTACAATATTTCCTTAATGTTATTTCCATCAGTTTCAGTGTCTCAAGTGGTTACTTTTTAATGTTTTCCACAACTCCCAGGTTGTTAAATTTCATAATGCGGGTACTTATTATTCCTCCGTTACACAAACTTTCCTGATTCAGTTTTCCTTCCGATCTAAACTGAATCAAGTTTTTGGGACTACCTTATGACTTTTGTAGATCCGAGGGGAGCCATTAACAGTTGAGGTCAAAACGTAATAAGTATTCTCAGGTTTTTGCTAAGGGAAGCTGGGATGTTTACAGGGCCCTTAGTGATGGTGATGTCGTCACCAGGAAACTAGTCATCCAACGGGAAGAGAGGGTTTCCCGTTTTTTATTCCAGATGTTCCAGGTCTTGAGTAGGAGAGGAGCTGGGTTATTTGGAGGGGTTTGTATGACTTGTTGTTTTTCATTTTTAAAGTCTTAAAATCCTCTGGGGGTTACAGAGGATACTCAAATAATGAAAGGATATGAACACTCATATCCTCACTTCCAGGCTTCACACCATCCCTTTATCATTGGCTGCACGCCCTGGTTCCTACACAGTCACCATTTATAAACTTCAGTATGAAAAAACACGTTTCCTTTACATCATGATTGACTTCCACACTTGGATACTATTAGAGCTGATTTAAACTACTCAAACACTTGCTTTAGCCAGATTTACAAGAATAAATCTTATACATCTCATTTAACAACCCTTTGCTATTTTAGATGCAGCTTTTGGCAATGGGTACAAGTATCAAAACTCATAAAAATTATTAGTTTTAATAGTTCAGTGGTTTAATTACTTTTGACCAAAGTTAACAGCTCTAACAGCTGTGCAGTTAGACACTTTTGCCCCACAAGCTTGCTGTTGCTTTAGTTAGTTTAGTTTAGGGGTTAGGAGCCATATGCCAAACCAAAAGCAAGACCCCTCCCCAAAGTTATTAATATCTGGTTTGAATTTGGTTTGGGAAACGAGCTGCAGTATGGAACAGTGTTACTGATACCTCACAGCAAGAAGAACATTACTTGTAGCTTTCCTAATGTATTTCTCTCAGGTGGACTTGAGACTCTAAATTGCCAGTAGGTATGAATGTTTGTGGATCCCAGAAGAAATTAAAGTTGCTGAGGTGTCATCTACACAGGCCTCTAAAGTATTATCCTTTAACGGTACAACTTGCCCAACATCTTTCTGTCGGAGGTTTTGGTTCAACTTGACCCTTCTTGACTCAGGAGTATAAATGGCGGGAGCTTGAGGAGCAGCGCCAAGCCCAAAAGCTCCAGAGACAGCTGCAGCAGGAGCAGGCCTACCTGCTGTCCCTCCAGCAAAACCAGAACCCGGATAGTAGCAAAACAGCCCCGCAACAGAGCACCAAACCCCCACAGAACCTCGAACCAAAGCCCACGCAGAGCCTGAACCGGATCCAACAAAACAACCGCAGATCACTGACTTTGAAAAGACAAGGTCCAGTCAAAATCACAGCCTGGAGAAAACTACAGAACCCAAGCTACCTGTTGCTGACCTCCAAAGCCCCGCCCCCGACTCTGAGCCAATCAGAGAGGTGAACCCTCGCAGCTCTTTGCCGTCACACTGACTGCTGTAGAATGCTTCCTTTGCTTGTGTGTACTCACTCACACTCCCACTGCTTTGGGTGTACAATGTGTACATGGTGATGGCTAGCTGCTGGTGTGGGATGCGTGGACGCTTTGTAGACGAGCTGAGTGACTAGAATTCATTAACGTCTCTTTCTAAACTCTAGAGTCTAACAATTAAACAGGTCCATGATGCAAATATATTCCAGTGATATTGGACCAACAGCAGAAGGCCTCCATGATCCCTTGACAGTTATAAGGTAGATGCTTCTGCTACAATGAAGTCGAATGTAGACCCAGTTTAAAAACAGCAAAATAATATCAAAGACCTTTTCAAACTACTTGTGTAGCATATCAGTTAATACACTTCATGCTAAATAGCGCTGATATGAATTGTTGATGAATCTATACGGGCTGTTTTTATTGAGTTCAGAACTTAATTCAAAAGATACACAAGGAAAATTACAGTATATGTATTCAAACTTGTGCCGCATTTGTGCTTAATTCAATTTCTGGGCAGCACATTAAGTTTATAATAAATTTAATTTCAGCAAATTATTGAAACCCCTTGCTTGTCACAGCTGAACTCAACTCTGAATGTGATCCTTAGTTCTCAACGGAAAATGTATCTCCTCCTTCCCTTGTAATTCTGTTTACTGATTTAATCATTTTAGTCAGTTAAGTAAAAAAAAAAAAAAAGCAATTTCTGGGTTATTGGCTGCTGATTCCACTAATAAAAGTCTGGGAAACAAAGGCTGACTATTAGTAAATTATTAACAGATAAAGCAAATTGTTGAATTAATCTAAATAAATAAAAAAATGTTTGTTGCTACTGCTACAATTTGTATGTTTGGTAGAATATTGCCAAATAAACTCCTTCCACAAATTCTTCTCATGCCAAGGTCACAGGAGATTTCTATAGACTGATACTTATTTTTAATTAAATTTAAAATGTATAGGTGTCATGGCTATATAATCTATTTTGAGCTCCCTCCATGTTTTGTAAGTAGACTACAAAAGTAAAAAAGGGACACTCAAATTCAAAAGACCTGTCAACTCTTTAATTGTTGAGGCTTTGATCATTTTTTGGCTCATGGGCCAAAAATGTTGACAACTGATCACTTCCTGGGCTTCTTTTAGAAAACACTATCTGACATGATTTTAGAGGTGTTTTTCCTCCTGACTGAACCTCTTTGGAGGAAGAGTTTGCTGTGAACTGCTCACCTGAACAGCTCCTCCTCCTCAGTGAGGGCCCTTACTGTTGTCTTTGCCACCATATTAATGAAGTTACTGTATTAATGAGCCACCTCATTAATCCTCAGTGGGGCTCCCTGTCTCTCTCTTTTTGGCGTCCCACTGTTGCCATTTAGCACCTGGTGGGGGAGGAAAACGAGAGAGACACAAACCAGATCCAAAAGCACCCGACTGACCGAATGCTGTTTGCATGTAGTATTTTGTGCAGGACTGGGTGGAGCGATTACTTCATAGGGCAACGCAAGAACTGCCAGGAAATTCAAATGTTTGCAGGAATGTTTTCAAAAGTCAAACTCTTTCAGGTGATGCAAAACACACTCTGGCAGCCATGTTGGAGGATGGTTATACAACAGTGACTAACGACAGCAGGTGTTTGTAAGGTTCAGTTGGCTGTTTCAGCAGAAGTCAGTAGATTAGACGTATTGAAAGGTTAATCCTGGTTTATTACAACTTTATTTTCGTAGTTTGGCCATCATTCGTGTTGATAATAATAATGCTGTAATCACTAAGTTCACCGCTGAGATCTGAGAACGTGGCAACATTGCTAAAAACGGTAAAAATATTACCACAACAGTCAGTTGTAATTGCACAGTTCACAGACTGACTTCCCGGGTCAGCTTGTACATGCACAGTTTAGCTGTGCAATGAGAGGTTATTACAAACTTTTTGGGTGTGCTCACTTTCAGTTTTACCTCAAAATAAAGCGGTTTGGATAATTTGGCTGAACTTATCATCTGACTGCTCAGGTTCTTGCTCTGACTGACTTTGTTGTAGCGATGTTGCAGCATTTCCAAATCTCAGCAATGAACTTAGTGATTACAATGTTATTATTACCGATATCAGATTCACCACTTGTGAACCCTTTGGCCAACAAAAAAGAAAACTATTCTCAGCTGACATGGTGTAGGATGACTTTTTTGAAGGTGCAAACTAGATGCTGAGATACTTTTATTTGTAGAGTAGCTCAGTGAAAGTTCTGTTTAAGAGCAGTCATTTTCAAATTAAGATTGGGTTATCTTGTTTTGCAGAACAAATTTGGTTTTGTCTACAATTTAACTTTTGACATTTCAGACCAAAAAACAATTTCACAGACAAACAAACCCTCAGCTTTTGACTGTGAATCTGTGTCCTGGACCTCTGTGTGTATCCTAACCTTTCTGTTTTCACCGTGAATGTTTTTCACTCCACATGAAAAATGCATGACACTCTTTGCTGGTCGCGGTGCCGTTGTCCTACTAGCAGGGATGTGGGAATATTGTGGCAACAATAACACTGCTGCCCTTGAGGAAGTGCTTTGTTGTTCCTGCTGGTGTGCCTGTATCAGCAGATGACTTTCTGATGTGCTTGTACCACTGCTAGTACAAAACGTCTCTGCTCTGCAGGGGGAAACTAACAAACTGTAGCGCCTAGTGGCTTCTGTCCACTTACTCTTTATGTCCTCACACACATTGACCTGTACTCGCAAACCACAGGCTAATGTTGCTGTCTGCATGTGTGTCCTTTTTATTTGTGTGTCTGTCCTCCTTAGGCTGATGAGCGATACCGAAAGAACATCCAGGGTTCTCCTCAGTCAGCCCAGACCAAATCACAGCAGCCTCCGGTGCCACCACGCTCCGAGTCTTCCTACCCCAATGGGAACTCGGCATCTGAGGCACCCGCCATGCACCGGCCTGTGGAACCACAGGTAACCATGATGTCTTCAAACCCCTCCCCCCTTCTCTTGAATTATTCCTTCCTCTTTACTTTCACAGCTGTTGTACACAGGCAGCATTTTGAGTTGGTGTCAAGTGGGTGGTTTGCCACTAGTTACAGTCTGCTGGTGATTTTTCTCTTGCAGGATTTAGCTGTGTCGTAGCTTAATGGACAGATTGAGGCACTAAATCTAATTTAGCACGTTCTCAACGTAAAAACCGGTGTGCTCCCTTCGACTCCAGGTCGGTTTTTTTTATCATGTCCACAACAGAGAGAATTGATTGGGAGACTCCTCAAAAGCTCCAATGTAAACATACATGGGGTCATATGACATGCTTGTATGTCATATGATGCTTGCCTTCCTGTTCATACTTTGATATGACAAACAGTGGTCTCGCTGTTTTCTTAACTCTCCTTTCCATACCGTTGGAAGTGCAATGACTCTTGTTGTGTTTCTATTTCAAACTTAAGACTTCCTGTTCTTGGCTTCAAATTAAAAGCTTTCCGCTGGCACATAGTATTGTGAAGCGGCTACAGGAAATGCCGACGTAATTGCTGAGTTTAAAGACAGACTGATAACTTTTTGTTCAGTCTAGTCTTTTTTTTTTGTTAGTGGATCAGTCTACAATGTTGCTAGAGAAGATTGTTAAAAGACGATGCAGACATAAGTGAGCTACCAGAGTAATAGTTAATGTAGAGGTCCACGCTACAAGTGCTGATTGAAGTTTGCTATACTGTGCCTGCATCATGGGCTCTGAACAAAGCTTGCTCACGGCACAGCAGGTATCCCAACTGAGTTAAAACATGGACTGTTAGAGTCATTGAGTTAGCAGTTATTATATGATGAGTATGATAGTTACAAAACAATATGATATGTGTATATATATATATGTATTTTTCTCTCTTGATGACTCGGCACCTGATTGTAGTAGTAGAGAGACGAGGCGATTATAGTAGAGCTCTCTTGAAACTCAAGTTCGTCTGGCCAGGCTGCACACACTGTGGCAATCAGCTTAATCCACCCTCAAACCTTTTCTGTTTGGTTGTAAATCTGACATTTTTCCTGTGTGGATGGGCCAAATTTGATTTTGTTAGAGGATGCTGTCATCCTTACACTGCCAGAGTGTGGAGGCTCATTTCCTGCCAGGACTGGTCTTGCTAACAGTGAATGGATTTATGGTGCTGTCATTTGCTTTGCAGCATTCACTGCATGGTGTCAAGTGAATTGAAAACATTGTATCTCCAAAATGCCAGTTTATTGGGAAACAAGAAAATCAGCCTTGTTTGTAGCTACAGTACCTCCCATCTCCACTGACTCCAGATGTTGCCTGTGTATTTGCCTTTTAATAGCTTTTTTTAAATATATCAATCAGGTTCTCTCTTTCAGGTGATTTCAAAATAGTTGAGTCTTTGCTCATAGTATTCTTTTTTTAAAGATGTGAGACGTGTTCACTATCAGCTTTTCTGTGATTTCCTCCTTCCTAGATTGTATCCTTAGCTCAGCTCTTTCAGGTGGTTTCATCTGGATAATGGATCCAACTATCTGCCTATCTGCTGTTGTTGAACTTCTCTACACTCTTTTCAACTTCAGGGTTGTCATCAATTCAATTTCATTTCACTCATTTTAATGTGCAAGTTGAAATTGCATTAAATCTCCAAGCTAATGACAGACAGAAGAGCTTTTTATGACAACACAAAGCCAGTGGTTGTTTTTCACCCAAAAGAAGTCTCCCTTTTTTACTCAACTTTTTGTGGCAATGAAAATAAAATGATCACAACCCTGATTACATACTCTTCTGCCATGATTAACTCTTTGATTGACAGGTTGTCCACCCAATCGTCAAAGCAAACAAAAGTACTTTCACCAAATGTGTAATTATTCCAGAGTCACTTTTTTCCCCAAGTGGTGCATATGTGTGTGTGTTTGTGTGAACATGAGAATGATTGTTTGGTGGTATGTTGGGGGTTTGTGAGTCTCTGCTCCACATACTGTACCTCCTCATTGTGTGCTGGTGATTAAAAACATCCATAATTCATGGGAACCCAGATTTGCAGCAGGGTGACTCAGACAGTATTAGTCATCTTCCCAGAGAAGGATTCAACCCACTAAGCATGAATAATCACAGTTCATTGAAGTCAATCTGTTTTGAATATGTCACACAGATTAAATTATACAAAAACGATGCTGTAACTTGGGGGTGATGATGTAATTCACTGGTGCGTTATTAAGCATTTGCCATAATGTTAAAAGTGGATTAATCAGTTTTCTCTCATTAGCTGCGAGTCATCAGGCTCTGTTGTGGCGTTGTGTTTTAACATTGTTACAAGCACATACTTTACTGTGTACTGAATCAAACTGGGATGGGTTCATTTTGAGGTCTTCTGATTAGAGCTGCAGTCGTGGAGTATTCACGATTGAAACTGGATGTGGAACCTGATCTTATGGTACTGGACCCAGTTCCCAGACCATAAATTAAGCTGTGTATTGTACAAGACACTTCACTAGCATTTAAATGCAACAAATGTATTTTATTTTTAATACGTTTTCATACCTAAATGACAAAATAAGTTGTTCGTCAGTGCCTTCCTAAATGACATTACTGCTCTAAAACATCTCATATGAGCTTTAACTGATCTTGAGGTCTGGTTACGTTTAAACAACTAAAACTACTTGGTTAAGGTCAGGGGAAGATCACGGTCATGGTTAAGGTTAAAGAAACCGAGAGAAGATGTGGACCGCAGTGTCTAGTATTAAAGTCACAAGTTATCTTGTCCCAGCCGTGAGTGTGTGCATCCTGTATGACTTGTATGTGGTTCTGCCTACATGTATGTTTGCATGCCAGCCTGTGTTCATGCTTTTTTAATGGAATTCTTCATGCTTGGTACTGGGAGTGAGGCTGAATGGTCCTGAGGCCTAAAATTGGTGAGACTCAGGTTGTCTCACCCCAAACATTAATGACATGATATTGTTGATGTCAATAAAACTGGATGGGAGACTAAATTTAAAGCAGAACATATACTGAGACGCCTCTCTTTAAAAGTTTTAATTTAAAATAAATATATATTACCTAACTGAGTAAAAAAGATTAGAGATTTTTACAGATTGTCTGGAAAATGTCTTAAATTACTTCAACTAAATTCAAGGCCTTAAATTGTCTTGAAGTGATTTTGGTGAAATTAATAGTATGTCAATAGTTTAAATGCTTTTGCGGCGATAAACTCATAAAGTCATCTTCTCCTTTCTAATTGATACTGAAAAGATTTTAAAGTCTTAAATGTAAGTGGATGTGACTTGTCATTAGTGATTTACAAGATAGTATTAGTTTTTGATTGAGACTACATTCTTATCTCGGCCATATTGCAATCAATTACTCTGAACATCCAGTTGACTCCAGTTGAATACAAAAAAAGTCCTAAAGGTAATTAAAGATTATCATAAATTGGGAAAGATTAAAATGAGTCAACAATAAGAGTCTGACTCATATTTGTCTCAGGATCCACTCAGCTTCATCTCTCCATTACCTGCTAGTGCTTTTTGTGGTTATTACTGCCTTTTTTTTATTTATTTATTCTCCCTGGGTCACACATAGAAATCAAAAGTATGACATGATACCTTTTGTTGCGCAGGCTGCACCTTTTCCTGCCAAATGAGTTATTAAAATATGGGAATAATAGCTCCTTTGCCCTTTTACTTCCCTCCTGGCCTCCTTTCTGCTCCACAAAAAGGTGCAGCCTTAGTGACAACAGGTACAACGTCTATCTACTTTTATTTTGTGAGTGTTCCTTCTCTCCTCATATTGCACTCTAAAAACTTGGGTTCTTTAGGGGATCTGCTACGATTTGGAGCCATACCTTTCAACTATGTGCAACTGAGGCCAAAAGCTCTGTAGGTTTTCCCTCCAAACAAAAACTACAGCAGCTGATTTCACCGACAAGTCCCTCCTCTGTGGTTTGAATCAAACTAATAAATTAAATCAGCTGCTGTGGCATTGAGCTGATCCAGCATGTATCTAAAGCCAGTGGTTCATAACCTTGGTTCTTGTGTGTGTTGTTTCCACGAAGAACCCTTCTAGCCCTTTTCAAACATGCACCTCGTCTGAATAAGCACCAGTGTCACCTTTTACGTAAAAGTGACTACAGCAACCTTACTCGGTCGGACCTGTAACATTTTCACCCTCCATCACTGAAGTCTGAATTGAATGCCGTCAGATTAATTAAAGGCGGCAGCAGCACAAGGTTAAATACAGTGAAAGAGATTAAATGCATATCGTGTTCCTTCTTCTTAAGAGCTCTGTAATAAATCTATCACTTAATTATAATCTATAAATTTTCAGCCATGCCAGCTGCAGGGCTGATATTTATGAATATCCAGTAAAACACTAGATACAGCACGTCAGCAAATGGGAATTAAACGAGAGGCCCAACGTAATGTCTTGTCATTCTATGCTTGTGCACAGTTGGACATTATTAAAAAAAAGGCAGCGTAATTCGCTCTCTAACAAATAAGAAAATGTATTTGTGGATTCACTGTTGAGAGTGGGGACAAGCAGTGGTTATTAATTAAGGCTGTAATATCAAAATAAGTTTTAAGATCCAACACTTATGCAGCCTGTGAGAAGACAAAAAAAAACACTCTTCTTCTTTGATATCATAACTTTCCAACTTGCCAAATATCGTGCAAGCATTGTGGCTGTTTCCGTAAAAGAGCTGTCATGTCTGACCCAATTTTGAATGACCAAAAGCCTTCATATAAACAGATGGATGAAGCCAGTAATGCTACATATTCCATGTCTGAAAAGGGCTAATGTTAAAGCCTCATGTCAGTGTTCCTGAAGCTTTTACAGAGGGGTTCCTCAAGGAACAGTTTTAGGCTCCCATATGGCTCCAATCTGACAAACCCCTAAAGATACCCTGAAGCGCCTGTCCTTGTTAGAGTGCACTGCATGCAGACTGACCCGTCCTCCCCCAATGTGTTTTTGTTGTCTGTAAGGTCCGTTCCCATCTGGCTGCTTTAAAGAGCAGCGGCAGCGTGGCCTCGTCAAATTCCTCCGTTACCACCCTGCCCGTTGTGTCGCGGTCGCACTCCTTCAGCGAGCCGCTCGCCCCTAGCTTTGAAAATCTTCACCTTCGCAACAGCCAGGAACCCCACCAACACCATCAACCTCCATCTTCATCACCATCCTCCTCATCATCAACGCCTTCGCGCACTGACCCACAACCTCACCCCCAGCCTAGGCCCTTGCCCCATGAACCAGTCCCTTCAGAGGAGGTTCCGCCCAGGGTAAGGACAGGAAGGAAGACCCCCGGTGTAGTCTGGCAGCAGTAGTTGAAAACTTGACACAATTTTCTGTTAACTGACCAAACTGTCATTATCCTGAACTGTTCAATTCATTACTTTAATAGCTTCCCACTTTCTGCCTGATTCTTTATGCTATCAATAATTAATTCTTTATTGGATTTTCTTGCCTTGTGGTGCAGAAAAAAAACTTGTAGGGGAATTATAGATGATTTAATTAAATCCACATTAAATTAACATAAAATCTTTTGAAATAAGCAGGTTGGTGGGCAGCTTTGGGTACCAGCCATGGGTACTGCGACAATGCTGAACACAAGGACAAGTTGAGACATGTTGTCTTTGTCTCATGTTGCTTTTTCTTCCCTCACATGACTAATTTAGCATTTTACCGTAACCTCAAAATACAACATAAAAATAACTGCAGAAGGATAGAAAAATAAGCAAAGGAGGAGAGAGTTCTCCATTTAGAACAGTTTTTTCCACCTGAATGCATAGCGTGTTGGATGCTATTGCTAAGTATAGGAAAGACAGGAAAGGTATGCGGTGCTACCCACTAATGTGGGTAGTCAGAATCCAAAAAAGTAAGAAAGATCTAAATTCAGTCCACAGAGCCAAAGTTAGTTGCCCACCAGAAAAAGAAACCCTCTGTTATAAACAGAACTGCTGCCAAGCTGTACCACAGCTCTGTATAGTTCAGAGTTTCTATACAACATAAATGTCTCCACAAGCATCAGGTAAACAATGGTGAACATCACAAGAGTCATTTCAGTCTTGAAATACAGGAGAAGCATGTTACTAAGGAAAGACTGACCTTTCATTAACATCAGTCCATATCTTTTTCATTTTGTCCCTAACTTAAACTCCTAAACAAAGCAATATAATGGCTGTTTATGTTATTCTAAATTATATTGGCTGCTGTGACTGGGAGTTCTGTTCTGCACCGCTGTGTTGTGTTGAGCTTTGGATGCTACCAAATGTTCTGCATTGGCTTTACTGCATTTACATGTGACTCAGGAAGGGGAAAAGATATGACTATGTGTGTGACCTATGACTGCTGCTGTGATAGTTTTGTTTTACAGTGGTGCTCTGGGGCGTGGTAGTTGGTGGAGGAGGAGGACTTGTCCAGGAGATGTGTTTTGTGGTGCACGTACGGAATTAAATATTATGTATTTTAGAGAAGTACTGCATTCTCTTGGTCTGCAGATTCATAGTGCAAGCAGGTATTCACGTTGACACAGTGTCCTTTCAGGTGGAATCGCAGCCAGTTTTTCTTTTAAAGATGTCAGCTCTTAAGATTAGTTTTTGTTATCAGCAGAGGGTGGCTGCCTTGTTTTAAATCATACTAGGTAACAGATTGAGGCTTGAGGTAGTCTATCCTATCAGACTTCCATCTGGTTTAACTATCTCTCCGTTTAATATGGATTGTTTGCTAAATTAGCTTTAAGAGTTAGCTACAATTTGAGAAGTTTTCCAGTGGATCAGGATGGTGCCAGCCAGGGTTGTTGTGATGCTACTTCAAAGCCTTTACAGAGGATTTTATGATACGTTGCAGTATGTTTTGTTTATTTCATGTTTTCGCTGCACTATCAAGCACATTCATGCACACCAGACTGTGTATGTGTGAGCTGGTCACTGTCTTTATCACAAAAGGTTCCTGTCAGGACTACATCAAGGTCCCCGGTGTTGTCAAGGCGAGATTCGCCTCATCACCACGGCAACGCCTCACACGGCAGCCATGCTGTGCACCGCAACGCTGCCAGGTAAACTGACATAACCCCTCTGATTTGTGTGATTCTGTGTTTCTTTGGAAATTAGAATGGAGTTTGTATGGTGTAACATGCCTGATGTATGTATGAATATAATGGATATCTGTGGGATTATTAAAAAACTCAATAACTCTTCAGTATAAAACTTATAAATAAGAAAAGTCATAAAATGTCAAAATCTGCATATGAGTCATCTTGGTAATATAAAAACTGTAGGAGATACAAATCAATACAAATCAGTATTTTTGCAGTAGCTTATTAAATATGTAAATGTATTAATTGTTATAATTTAGTCTGTCACATCAAATTAGCATCAAATTACAGAAAAAGGTTTATTGGTGTAGAACTGGGCCAAGAATTGTGCCCTGTGGGACTCCGCTGGTTGTATCTTTAGAAGAGAATATATTAGTGCAGCTACTGAATGTTTACAGAGAACATTTTATGGGAGCTGAATCAGTCTAGGGCTCTGAGACAAATTAGATCTTAAGGAACTAAAACTCCACAATGTCAATTTGTAAAAGAAAGTAGCCTTCAGGAGAGGAGTCTGAGTGCTGTGAAGCAGTGTGAAACCAGGCTGCTGTTTTCAACTATGTAATTAAACAGACATGAAAAAGAATGACTGTCTAAAAGAGTCTTGAGAAAAAAAACACACTTTGGAGATGGATCTAACACACACACACAAACAAAGGATTGTGTCTGTACATTCAGTGTCTTCACTGTCTGTGCTGCTACAGTCTTTGTATATAGAGCTGTGTGGGAGGGTTTATGCAATAGTGCTAGCTGTCTAACCTTGTGATACTTCTTTACTTATGTGTCAGTGTGTGTGTTCACATGCACATATGTACTGTTTTCTATTTCTAAACCACAAGCCTTGTCAGGAGATTCTCTGTCATCTCTCTCCCTTCCTCTAACCCTGCAGTGCTGTATTTATTTATTTTTATCTCTAGAACAACATATACTCTCTTCTTACTGTACTATTACTTATTTAGCATATTTGTACAACTTTAAATGGAATCTAATGGCCATTTCAGAGCAATATTTACGTGGAGTCTTTTTTTAATGTTTAACAGAACATTCTCTTATTAGTCTGTGATGTGTTAGTATTATAAGTTAAGTTAAATTTCTCTGTATTTATTAGCACGGACAGGCATTGTGGCACTGTTTCCTCAGTTTTTGTTTTTCTCTAAACACAAAAGGTGGGGAATTTACAATGGAATACAAAAAGCAGCTAAAAATTGATTTAAACAATCGATTATGCAAAAGTCCTGGTGAAAGTAACAGCGCAAACATTCAGTAGGTTCACCATTTATTGTTTTCTGATTAGCAGCTCTTTTGCACTTAATCCCCATTTTTGCTTTACTTTCAGATCATTTAGGCATATTCTGAGCCACAAGAGGAACATTTTAATTTAATTTTAAGATATTAAATATTAGCCTAAAATATTAGCTATTGGCATCTTAAATCATAAAATATCAGATTCTGTGTCAGAATAAAAAAACCTACCCAATGTTTTAAAATCAAATCACATAGTACAGTCACTCTGGTGCAACAGCACTTCTGCAACGCTACCAGTTAAAAGTCGCTGTCTCTACAATGGCTTCATCTCTCACTTTCTTGACTCCGGTGTCTGTTGGCTCTACAGTGCGGCGGAGCCTCGGCTGCTGTGGGAGCGAGTGGAGAAACTGGTTCCCAGACCAACCAGTAACAGCGGCAGCGGAGGCTCCAGTTCCTCCAGCAGCTCCAGTAACTCCAGCTCTCAGCCCAGTTCTCACTGTGGCTCTGGAGAAAGGTTCAGGGCCCGCTGTGAGTCCACACACACTAACAAATCAGCACTTACAAACATGCAGGAGGTGGACAATATATGTGAAAAAAACACCTTAAAATACAGTTGTGGTACAGTAAATAACACTTACAGTAAAAGGAGCTACACAAACACCTGGGTGAAAACACACATACACATTTGGATCTAACATCACTTCTTAGAATAAACTGACCTTTTCACCTCCACCTCCTGCAGCCTCTTCCAAATCAGAGGGCTCCCCCCTCCAACGGCCAGAGAATGCTGGGAAAAAACCAGAGGAGAGGAGGGACTTGGTCAGGCCGAACAGACCAGCGGTGAGAGTTGACTCGAAGCTGACTAGCCAGTACTGTAGCTCGCTAGCTGGGATAGATCTAGATCTAGAACTCTGTATCATAATAGTCATAATGACATGATGATATGCCGCTTTGTGTTTGTTTGAAAGCTGGGGTGTGCGTGATGATTTGGTGTGTGTGAATGACAATGAACTGGCTCCTTTGGATTGTGTCATGTGATCTGCTCACCATCCAATAGAGTGAAGTGATGAGACTTTATCTTTAGATTGACCTCACTGGCTGTTGGGTTTTCTGCACTTACCGCTTGCTTTCTCTCCACTAGTCTTTCTGCCTGGGCGGTGGCCATCTTAACTCATGTCTTCTCTAACCTCAGTTTACTTTTTCTTCTATACTGTCATAATTTTTCATCTTTGCAGCTCTAATAATTGTCTCATTATTAGAATTAATCCACTAACCTTACCTACAGCAGCTCGAAGAGCATCAGCTCTGCGACAATCATCTCTTTCCTGGCTTCATCTTTTGGCTTTGCTGCTCTCACGTTGGCTTCTCATTGGCTGGCGTACCTCTATAACCACTCTTCCTCTCCAGCAGCTTTCAGTTTCCTGCTTTACTTTTTTCAAAGGAAGATTAACTGAAAATCTTATGACAAATTAGCTAACAGCTCTTATATAAAATGCCCAGATGAAGAATGGACAAAATTCCAACAGAAGGAGAAAAACAGAAATCAATGAGATAAAATGAACTTTGACCCAAGTATTACCTTTCACCTCCTGACCTTTAGGACCTGACCGCTCTGGCCAAGGAGCTGCGTGCAGTGGATGATGTTCGCCCCCCAAATAAGGTGACAGATTATTCATCCTCCAGTGAAGAATCAGACACCACTGATGAAGATGACGATGAAGAGGTGGACCAGGAGGCAGGCGAAGAGTCGACCTCTGGCCCTGAGGACACCAGAGCTGTGTATGTACACCACTTTAACCTCTGATCCCATACACACTTGGTATTGACACTGTAACACGGACCAGTGGGTAACAACAGAATGCATCAGTTCAGGGTAATGGATAAGGTCAGATTCCTGTCAAACAGAACTGCATGTTGGAGTACATGAAACCTTGAAATAGAGAATATAGAGATTGTCCTTTACCTGATGTTCTACCAGTGTGGAACACTATATAATTATTTTCCAAATTGCAGCAAAAACATAATGTGTTTGTGTTGAATAGCTCTTCTTCTCTCCTGCAGTTCCTCCAGGCTGAGTAATGGAGAGACAGAGTCAGTGAAAACCATGATCGTTCATGATGAAGGCGAGAGTGATGCAGGCTCAACGCCCTGCAAAGACAGCACGCTGATCGTTAGACAGGTACTGGCTGAACAGGAAAAAAAAAAATCTGTCAACTACCTCATACTTTCAGTTGTTCTGTTGTGTATTTTGTTCATTCATACCCCAAGTGTTTTTCCATTTTGTTTGTATGTTTTGTTGATCATGTTCTGTTCTTCTATACTTTGTGGCCGGTGGAGAGCAGCTCAGTGATACAAACTGTAGAAGCTTAGCGTAGCTTGGGTATAAAACCTCATAGCTTTTAATTATGTATACATAAAGACCATTAGCTAACTTAGTAATAGGGATTTATTACATTATTAAACATTTATTCAGGTTTGTTACATTTTAAATCCATATAAGATTTTTAGATTTTGAATAGTTTTTTTTATTAATTGATACATTAGCAGTTATCACCACAAAAGGATGTTTTTCTAGTACCAATAAACACCACAAAATGACTTACCATATTATCTCACCATATAATTGACTACTAACAAGAGTTTTCTTTCCGCCTATAGAATAGCCACTGTAGTTTGCCCTTTGCTCTAGCTAACACCTTCCCTTCCCCTGAACTCATCAGGAACGCATCTAGACCCAAAGTCGTCTACCCCTCTTTCTACTTCCAGAGTGCAGGTGACAACAGAAAGCGTCCGAGCCCCGGCCCGGGCCAGGCCCAAGCCCAAACCACCGGCCTGCTTGCAGGCTTCGCCCCAAGTCCCGGCTCGGTGTCGGGCCCGGGCCTCAGCCACCACACCCCCAGCCCCCATCATCATCACCACCACCACCATCACCCCACACAGCACTTGGACAGGAATGGCTTTGCTGGCCGCATCCACCACCTCCCAGACCTGATCCAGCAGAGCCACCATTCCTCCCCCTCCTCCACCGCATCCAACTCCCCTTCCTCCTCCAGCCTTGCCAGCCCCTCCTCCATGTCCCCCCAGAGTCCCCTGGACAAGCTCGGCATCCTCATAGAGGTATGTCCCCCAGCCCCAACACAGATACTCGCTTAGGGGTGCCATTTCTTGCGGAATCTTGAACAGGAAATATAAAATAACATGAAAACAGTAGACTAATAATATAATTTTAAAAACAAGTGAAACTCTGCTCATTCTGCTGTTGTTACCACACTTCTAACCGGCCCTGAGAATAATGTCTTCTCCTGTATCTATGTCCTGGATTGGGTAGGGCACCCTCTGCTGGTCTATATTGGCACTGGTGATCCTCTACATGGCCCCCTCACCATTTCTTGTTTTTTTCTCTCTACTGATATATATTTTCTGCAGAGAGGGCTGAATTTTATGGATCATTTGGAAGTTGATGCAGATTTAGATCTTTTTTTTTCTTTTTTTCCTGTGAACGTAAAACATAACATTTACTTCAGGGGAAGGATTTACAGCTGTAGTCCCATTGCTCCACTGAGTTTTGTATTTATGATCACGACAGACCAGTTAGCTCTGGTTTAGAGCTTTTTTGCTAAAGTGTCCTCAGAGGCTAGTTTTACAAGCGTTCCTCCAAACATCTCATTTTATTCCTTAATGTTGCCTAATTTCAGCAAACGAGTCATATTCTCACATTCCCCAGACAATAGATCATAGCGAACAGGTCAGTTAGGAGCGCAACGGCAAGTATGTTTCCCATGGATATACTTTTTTTTTTAAACTGCATTTTTGTTTCCCCTTTTGTTCTTTTTGCCAACAACACTCCATATGTTTTACCCTCCACCATTGTTTTTGCCTTTTTCCTCAGTATTTATAATTTTACCCTCCAATTGAATGCCCATTGTATTTGCATGTAGCACATACAGAAATACCTCAGTTTGCCTGCTTGTTTGACTGCATTGTCTTGTTAATTGTTTAGGTGAATTTTTATCTGTAGGCATCTAATGCTGTAAATATGTTTGTGATCTTTCAAAAATAAGACATTCAGAGTCATGATATTCTGTCACCACTAAGTCTTCTTCTATCTCACTGTAGAGCCAGTCTAGTAACAACATGCAGAAACACAAGTCTTCTTCGTCCTTCACTCCATTCATCGACCCACGCCTCCTCCAGGTCTCTCCATCCACCGGCAGCGCCCTCAACAACGTCGGTGAGTCCTGTCCCCCATTGGCTGCTGGGAAAAATCAGATGCCAAAAGGTTCACAACTGAGTTTTAGGCACATTTTTGTAACTTCTAATGCCAGGCCTCCATACGCCTTCCCATCAAAAGATTCCACGAACTGGAGGAACTAAAAATTCAGGAGCTACGAAATTCAGAACTACAAAAGTTCCTTGAGTGTGCTGAGCTGCTTTCCAATTGCACCTCAGGCTTAAGAACATTTGTTTTGGAAAGTTTTGGAAAATCAGAAGTTAAGAAAACTGGGACAATTAATATCACATAATATGCAAAAAGTTGAAGATTCTCATTAATCTTGCGTCTGACCAATCAGCAGTGTTCATTGTTGCAAACTCCACCCCAGTAGTTTGAAGTCTTAAGTTGTATTTTGGAACTGTGGCCAGTGAACCTAACTCAAAAACAGGTTGCTCTTGAAGGGAAAGGGGGTAAAGATCTTGAGTGTGAGAAAACATTCAAAGAAAAGTTCAAAACCGAACCAAAGGCGTGGACTCTGTCTCACAGAGGTCGCAGAGCTCGTTAGCTGCCACAGTTTATAAACAAAGCTTTCTTATCAAGGCAGTCCTCCTGTTCCCATCATCCCTCAGAGGATTAGCCATCATCAAGGCCAGATCTTTCAAGCCTTAAGGACTCTGGTATGCTGAGACATTACCTCACCTGATGCAGCTGGTGACCAGCCATTGACCCCTTAAGTATACTAGATTGTTCAGTTTGCATTTAATCGCTGATTTGATGAGTTTAGATTTTCCTACGAATGTCGTAAATTCAGACGGCAATTTAAGAGAGGCACAGATACCATGGCTGCAGAGGCATTCGGAGGTTGCATAGCTTGTTATGCATCCCAATTTATATAACAAATGAGAAACTTTTTTATCTGTTGCTCTGAACTAAGTGAACTACTGCTGTAACATGAAGGAAAGGTTGACTGACAATTGTATTTAATCTTCACATCACCCCGCCTTTTTTAAATTTGAGTAGATCAGTTGTTGGAATCATTTCCACAGATAATAGTCAAATGATGCTTGTTTTCCAGATGCTTCTAAATAAACTTTCCCAGCCCTCAATTTCAGACTATTTTATGACAATGAATCGTGTACTCATGATTAACAAAAGCAAACGAAAGAGATCCATCCATCTTTCTAATGCTGACCATTTGACTGACCCCCACCCTGCCCGGTAAATTCTACATCCTACACTGTCCTACCTAAGCCCTTCCCTTTGACCTTTTAGGCTACGGGAACGACGCCCGGCTGGCAGAGGCACTGAGGGCCGACCCATCTCGGAAGGGCTCCGTGGTCAATGTTAACCCGGTAAACACTCGTCCGCAGAGCGACACGCCAGAGATCCGCAAATACAAGAAGAGGTTCAACTCTGAGATCCTGTGTGCTGCCCTCTGGGGTAAGAGCAAAGACACAAACTTCCAAAAAACAAGATTGCTGTCAGTCTGTGCGCTGCTTTGGGTCAGAATTGGAGGTGTGGAAAACGAGGGGGGACATGGTTTTAATTGAACACAAACAGGTTACAGGTTTATCATTCCTAATATATGACCTTTTTTAGTACACAATGTGCCAATATTGAAGTACTTTGTAATAATATTATATTCAGTGTCCATCAGAAAAGCTTGTCTGTTTTTCCACAAGTCGTAGCTATAAAAGTCTTCACCACCTGGTGGCAGCAAAGCCCTGATAAAGCTACATACTACATCTGTCTGGATGTGTCTGTGTGTGTGTGTGTGTAGGAGTGAACCTGTTGGTGGGAACAGAGAGTGGTCTGATGCTGTTGGATCGCAGCGGTCAGGGGAAAGTTTACCCTCTGATCAACCGACGGCGCTTCCAGCAGATGGACGTCCTGGAGGGACTCAACGTCCTGGTCACTATATCAGGTACGCACGCACGCACACAGACGCACCTGCACAAGAGCATGCACACATATTTTAAATATGGTTTTATTACAGTTGATGCAGCCAAATTAGTCCCACTGGGATGAAGAATTGATCAATGAGATGGACTAAAACAAACCACGCACAAGTCGTATACACACAGACACCGTTACTTATTTTCTTATCATAATTTGGAACAATACACATAGTGAAAAGAGGAACTGCTGGCCTTTTATTGTTGTTCTGTCTGCATGTATTTGCACACACACTGAAACACAGTGTTCCTTTGCATGTTGTTTTAATACA
Source organism: Macquaria ambigua (assembly GCA_008360985.2). Classification (NCBI taxonomy): domain Eukaryota; kingdom Metazoa; phylum Chordata; class Actinopteri; order Centrarchiformes; family Percichthyidae; genus Macquaria; species Macquaria ambigua. The sequence continues at coordinate 6,632 of VMKM01000386.1, read as the reverse complement.
CACAGAGAATCATGCATGCAGATGCTTGTGCATGGAAATAAGTGCACAAACATGAGTTAATTATGAGACTAAAGAACAGTTTCACTTCTGTTTTATCCTGCTGTGTCAGCTCATAGTGCACTAGTCACGCTAAAGCATTTGTGTATATTTTGTCTGGTCTACTTCTCGTCCTGGCTTGTGCACACGCACCTGCAAATACACACTTAAACCTGCTACATCCTACATATTCTCAGACAAATTGTGTGTCTGTTGTTGCATAAATATTTTTATACACACAGTTCAGTTCCATGATTTCTCAGATTGAAAGTGCATCCATGGTCTTACTTCTCCTCTTTCTTAAGTTTACACACACATATAAGTGTCACAATAGATATTTTGAGCTAAACGGATGTTGAGTAAATCTTAGCTTGGTGAGACCACGTCATGTGTGTGTACAATATGTAACGCTGACAAACACTAGAGCTTTCCATGATGGAAGGAAACACTACCGAGCAATACACGTCGATTTCCTTCCATGAAATCGTTTGCGTTGCCAGCCTGTAAAAATGCACGTCATGGAAAGTTTTCTCACCCCACTGTTTGAGAGGCTGTATGGCCATTCAGGCTACATCCGGCATCTCATCTTTTCTGATCAGATTACTAGGAGACAGTCTGAGCAAAAGCCTCACACACTAAACATTTGGCAAGTGTGTCCATGGCTTAATTTCTTAAAAGCTCATGACTTCTTATGACATTAGCGAACGTAGTTGGCAGTGCAGCAGGGACGGGCTGTAAACACGAAATGCAAACACAAGGATGCATGAATAAGGTGTACTCTTATTTATGACTCCTGTCCTTACTGAATTATTTTGACTTGACTGTGCACTTCAGAGGAAGCAGGAAAACAACACCAGATTCATAGATGTCATTAGTCTTTTCCAGATACCTTTTGGGTTTAGTAACACATCTTCACAGAAAGAATAACTGAGCGCTAAATGTAAATTTTCAGATGAAATTCAGTGCTTGAATTGGACCACTACTCACACCAGTACAAAGTACTAGCATGTCTGTCTTTTATCCCTTAACCATATATTATACATTCCAGTTCCAACTGTGAAGGTAATTTACTGTATTTCAATATTTCAGAAAAGAGTACTTGCACTTACAGTATGCTTCTTATGAATATAAGTGTATTTTAATAAAGAAATAGATTCCACTTGGGATGTACAGTGCTCATACCAGGATATGTTATCCAACATAAAAGCCAGATGCTGTGTCACTGCTGGTTCAGAGCACTGGCACCTTTTTTAAAGTCCAATTCAAGCACAGATCTAATTTAACATCAAATTACTTTAGCTTTTAAAAATGGCAACCACCTACTCCTACACAAAACCATTTGTTACTTAAAGGATATGTGTGTAATGGTCAACTTAATAAAACAGTTGGGTAGAAACTAAAGTCTTGAGCATTCATAATGACAGTGGCATGATATGGATGGACTGCTGTAGGCAAGGAGCTCAGATAATTCTTTGACTGTACCACTGACTGAAAGGTATTGCTTTATTTCTATATCATGAATTAAAACTAACTACCAAAATATCAGCCAACTAGTAATCATACCATTCTTACATCATCCTTCAGTTAAACAAAGCAAAACTCTTATTTTCTTATCATAATTTGGAACAATACACATAGTGAAAAGAGGAACTGCTGGCCTTTTATGGTTATTCTGTCTGCATGTATTTGCACACACACTGAAACACAGTGTTCCTTTGCATGTTGTTTTGTCCCAACTTGACACTTTCCGAAATGTTGCAAAACACTGCAGACATACTGCACAGGATTCTATCTTAGGAGTCTTCTATGATATAAAATGTATTAGTTTCAAACTGATCATTGCAGCAGTAAAGATGAGAATGCAATCATTCAGATGTATGTCAGATTAAAGATTGAGAATCATTCCAGGCACTCAGCAGCCAATAAGGACATTTTAAGTGGCTTTCAGGGTTACTTTGAATTGTGTCCTACAACACTTTGTAGTATAAAGAACAACTTTATTGTGAGACCAACACGTTTCGGCTTGCAGCCTTCATCAGGGTCTGCACAGGCTGACGATATGCAGAGTAGGCCATCAAATTTACAAGCTGGCAATGTTAATAGGAGAGAGAGCTTCATTTGTGAATTTTAGAGAAAAACAAACTGCAACTTAATTATTTGTGCCTCTTCGATCAACGACAGGTAAGAAGAACAAGCTCCGTGTGTACTACCTGTCCTGGCTGAGGAATAAGATCCTGCACAATGACCCTGAGGTGGAGAAGAAACAGGGTTGGACCACCGTAGGAGACCTGGAGGGCTGCGTCCACTATAAAGTTGGTGGGTCACATTCTCACAGCCTATGTTTCTAAACAGCAATCTTAGGGACACCACATTTATGGGCATAAATACTGCAAATGGCATACCAAACCGGTACATTGGATGAAGGCCTGAGATTAAGAATGGTTATGTTTGGGTTTCCATGTGGCCAGGCCTGGTGGTCTAAGATGCATACCATGTAATTGCAACCTCCTGGTTCAGTTGTGGCTGAGAACCTATGTTGCATGTCACCTCCCCTTCTTTTTTTTTCATTTTGCCTGTCTGTCTCGGCAATTACCTATCAAATGATGGCAAAAATGTTAAAGAAAAAAAAAAACAAATCTACAAAAAAACAGAATGGTTATGTTAAGCTATAAGCCTTGAGAGGCTTACATTTATATTTATTGTTAAACAGTTATGTTTGAGTCAAAATTGATAACGGTTGGGGTAAGGTAATGGTAATATAAGAATAAGTTTGATTCTTTCATTTCTACCCATTCATGTGGTGGGATCTATGAGAGCGAACAAACTGCACAAACTCAGCTAAAGATACAGTGAATGTATGTGTATGAGAGAAGCGTGCCGTAGATACATGATGGGAGGAAAGCCCTTGATTAAGTAATAATGCGGTAAGGACATCCGAGTGGACATGTAACTACACTGTCACTGTCTAAAATTTAGAATGTCCTTGGTGATGGTAGTGCCACTGAGCACAGACCAGCACTTCCTGTTGGAAACCCCTCTCCACTGATCAGAGTTGTCAGTCATGAAATCCATTTCCTGTCGAGGATTTTTATTCACGCATGTCCATCGATTTCTTGCTAGATTAGATTTTTGGAATCACAGCTGGCAGACTCTGAACCAACACTTTGTCTTTGGGAAGTACAGGACTTTCCAAAGACAAATATAAAATCAGTATTTGTGGAAAAACTCTGACAATATGTCCCAACTCTGCACACTTTTCTGTGACTGTCACCCAGTGATAGTATTTCTAATGTGCAGTAAAACTCAACCAAGATCTAACTGAAAATATTATATACTAGTTAAAACTATGTTGATTTAAGTGGAGGCCAAAAAACTGTCAGCTGAACAGTATACATTTTAACTAACTTCTTCCACTGAATGATTCTCAAAAGTCATCTTGTACAGATTATTGGTGAAGGATATATATATATATATATATAATTATATCCTATTAATTAATTAATATATAATTCTAAATGGCTATTAGTTGAATCTTCCTCCTTTCTTTTCCTTTGAATCCTCTCATATTTACAGTAAGTTAATCATTCATACCCTAGAACAAGATACCACCATGCACAAAACATGTTTGAGAGAATAATAAAATAAGATTATATGGCAATTAGGGCAAATTACTTTCATTTTTATTCAACAAATGAATGAATGTTTTTATTTAAATATTCAAAAGCTGGCAACAATCCAGAGGAAAATCTGATTATAAAAAGACCAAAATGCAGTGCAAGCATTCTGTAGTTTAAGCATTTACTGTTTTTCTTACAGGCATTTTTCTGTAAACTGCACTTAATCTTGCAGCAGCAAAGGAAATTACCTAATCATGCGTGGGGTCACGAAATCGAAAAGAAGTTCAGTTTAAGTTGATTTTACTGCTTTTAAAAAGTGAAAATCCGTTACTGAGTAAGATGAGCCATAGTGGTATAATGTCAGACCAAGAAATCTACTGTCTAAGAGCTACAGTGTCTTGGACGTCACGAAAGTAATCTGCCTGTCCTTGTAATTTTACCAATCAGATGAGAAGAGAAGTTTAAAAGAATGGTGGGATAACCTACCAAAGTGGCTGGAAGAGTCAACAACAGCAAAAACATTTTAGTGTGCAGCTGATGTTGGTTTCCCACCGTGATGCCAGTTATGCTCTTTTCGTGTTCTAATGTTTCATTTTGATTTTTGTTCCCCAGTGAAATATGAGAGGATCAAATTCTTGGTTCTGGCTCTGAAGAACTCAGTGGAGGTCTACGCCTGGGCACCCAAGCCCTATCACAAGTTCATGGCCTTCAAGGTGAGTCAATCGACTAGCTTATCCATCCATCCATCCATTTTCTTCCGCTTATCCGGGGCAGAGTCGAGGTGGCAGCAGGTTAAGCAGGGTTGTCCAGACGTCCCTCTCCCCGGCAACGCTTTCCAGCTCCTCCTGGGGGACCCCAAGGCGTTCCCAGGCCAGATGAGATATATAATCCCTCCAGCGTGTTCTGGGTCTGCCCCGGGGCCTCCTACCAGTTGGACGTGCCCGGAAAACCTCCAAAGGGAGGCGTCCAGGAGGCATCCTAATCGGATGCCCGAACCACCTCAACTGGCTCCTTTCGATGTCCGAGCTCCTTTCCCTATCTCTAAGGGTGAGCCCAGCCACCCTGCGGAGGACACTCATTTCGGCCGCTTGTATCCGCGATCTCATTCTTTCGGTCACTACCCAAAGCTCATGACCATAGGTGAGGGTTGGAACGTAGATCGACTGGTAAATCGAAAGCTTTGCCTTTCGGCTCAGCTCCCTCTTTACCACCACGGTCCAGTACAACACCCGCATTACTGCTGATGCTGCACCGATCCGCCTGTCCATCTCACACTCCATCTTACCATCACTCGTGAACAAGACCCCGAGATACTTGAACTCCCCCGTCTGGGGCAGTAACTCACCTCCAACCCAAAGGGGGCAGTCCACTGTTTTCCGGCTGAGAACCATGGCCTCGGACTTGGAGGTGCTGACTCTCATCCCAGCCGCTTCACACTCTGCTGCAAACCGCCCCAGTGCATGCTGAAGGTCACAGCCCGATGAAGCCAACAGAACCACATCGTCCGCAAAGAGCAGAGATGCTATTCTGAGACCACCAAACCGGACACTCTCCTCCCCCGGCTGCGCCTTGAAATCCTGTCCATGAATATCACAAACAGAATTGGTGACAAGGGGCAGCCCTGGCGGAGTCCAACACCCACTTGGAACGTGTTTGACTTTGTGCCGAGAATGCGGACACAGCACTCACTTCGGTTATATAGGGACCGGATGGCTTGTAGCAGCGACCCCGGTACCCCATACTCCCGCAGTACCCCCCACAGGACCCCCGGGGGACCTGGTCGAAAGCCTTCTCCAAGTCTACAAAACACATGTAGACTGGATGGGCAAACTCCCATGAACCCCCCAGGAGCCCTGCAAGAGTAAAGAGCTGGTCCACTGTGCCACGGCCAGGACGGAATCCACATTGCTCCTCCTGAATCCAAGGTTCGACAATCGGTCATAGTCTCCTTTCCAGCACCCTGGAATAAACTTTCCCGGGGAGGCTGAGCAGTGTGATACCACGGTAATTGGAGCACACCCTCCGGTCCCCCTTTTTGAAGACGGGAACCACCACCCCGGTCTGCCACTCCAAAGGCACTGTCCCCGACCTCCATGCGACACTGAAGAGGCGTGTCAGCCAAGACAGCCCAACAATGTCCAGAGCCTTCTCTCTCCTTCTCCATAGCCTCCCCAACTCCTCCCACACCCGGGTTTTTGCTTTGGTGACCACCGAGGCCGCCATCCTTCTGGCCTCCCGGTACCTGTCCGCTGCTTCAGGAGACCTCTGGGCTAGCCAAGCCCGAAAAGCCTCCTTCTTCAGCTTAACGGCTTCCTTCAACGCCGGTGTCCACCAGTGGGTTCTAAAGTTGCCGCCTCGACAGGCACCGACAACCTTCTGACCACAACTCCTAGCGGCCGCCTCAGCAATGGAGGCTTTGAACATGGCCCACTCTGTTTCCATGTCCCCAACCTCCCCCGGGATGCGCGAGAAGTTCTTCCGGAGGTGGGAGTTGAAGATCTCGCGGACAGGGCCCTCTGCCAGACGTTCCCAGTTCACCCTCACTACGCGTTTAGGTTTGCCAGGTCTGTCCGGCAGCCGCCCCTCTCTTCACCCGAGTGTCCAAGACATACGGCCGCAGATCCGATGATACGACCACAAAGTCGATCATCGACCTGCGGCCTAAGGTGTTCTGGTACCAAGTACACTTATGAACCACCCTATGCTCAAACATGGTGTTTGTTATGGCCAGTCCATGGCTAGCACAGAAGTCCAACAACAAAACACCACTCGGGTTCAGATCGGGGAGGCCATTCCTCCCAGTCACCCCCTCCAGGTTTCACCATCATTGCCCAAATGAGCGTTGAAGTCTCCCAGCAGAACTATGGAGTCTCCAGGTGGTATCCCTTCCAGGACGCCACCCAGGAACTCCAAGAAGGCCGGGTACTCTGAACTGCTGTTTGGTGCATAAGCACAAACAACAGTCATAGCCTTCCTCTC